>OX465046.1:1430965-1443465 GCA_949841015.1 Aplysina aerophoba
TGTGCATGCATGTGTGTGTGTGTGTGTGTGTGTGTGTGTGTGTGTGTGTGTGTGTGTGTGTGTGTGTGTGTGTGTGTGTGTGTGTGTGTGTGTGTGTGTGTGTGTGTGTGTTTATGTGTTGGGGGATGTGGTGGCCTCTTTCACACATGCAGATTACACCAATTCTGTATGAGGTACATGTATACGTGTATACCCCCTACAACCAGTCTTCCAGTGGATGTGTGCATGGGTGTATGTGCATATGTGTAGCCATCACATACAGTACACTGTATATCATTATCCAGTAAAGAAAGCATTTTGCCCCAAAATGGCCTTGTCAAACATACCAACAGATTTTGCATGCTAAAAACTCCTTCCAATCAATCAGTCTCAGCCTTCATCAGTGGTGAAGGTACCACTGATGAAGGCAGCAGCAAGCTGCCGAAACGTTTGGTATTTCAAAGAAAATCTTTGGTTGGTGATTTCCGCAAAAGAACCCTGAGTGATGCAACCCAGCCGGACAGGCTTCTTCAACAAAATCAATCAGTCCACTGCTGTTTCAGGGTGCTAGGCAGGTTCATACTGCCTTCTCTGAAGGAGGTCTCTCTTAGTCTGCTAGTGAGTCTCAAGGTATCCTTGCACCTTAAAGCCACCATCATGCACTCTTCTCTCGGACTTCCATGTCCGATCATACCAGAAAAACACAGCCATGTTAGTTATACATATTATGCAATTCTTTGGGACATACCCACTTCACACTCCAAGTGGCCAGCTGTGCGGGCTTTAGCTGATATACATACATACACACAGCAGCTTTAGGTCTATGCTAATGAATGGACCCACTGAGTACAGACATATACTGCTCCTCCTGATGGTCTGGTTAACCACACCTTTGTGCTAGATATGATGCCGTGTCTCTGTGCAGGATACCGGAGAGAGTGGGTGGACAGACAACCGTCCTCCTGTAGGATGGCTGCTTGCCCTTCCAGCTCTGCAAAACAGTGAGTCTCAGTGTTGTCAAGTGGTGGCCTGCTTCAAGCAGCTCAGTCGGTCTGACCGGTGCGTTGTGGTGGACAACTGTGGGTTGCCATATCCTGGAATATTCTGCCAGGCCTCCAGTTCCAGCGTGCACCTATGGGTGGCAAGTACTCTGGAAGACTACTACAGACAGCTGTCTGTGGATGTGGAGAGTGAGTTAAAGGATGTCACATGACTATCACATGACATGAGACAGTTGTCTACAGATCTACAGCCCTGTTGAGTTTGTGTGTGTGTTATATTTTATTGATGAAGCAGTGAATGCAGCTTTTGCTACATACTGTACGTATGTTTGTATCTGGAAAGTTGAATTGCACATGATTCACCTCTCTGTAGTAGATCCACAGAGATTTGTCATGAAGTGGAGATGTACTATGATTATGGGGTGCCATTTGGAAGAAAATGTACTTGAAAATCTGGATGTATTATATATATCCAGACAAACATAATTACATAATTATGATGTACAGTAGATCTGTGGATATAAACTTGTAGATCCAGATCTATGTACAGTACCACATCTGCATGCACGCTTTGGCTGCACCGCACACTATTTTGCACGGCATTCATGACCACTTCACTTTTCACGCCTCCAGTACACCATCCCACACTGTCTGTGTTTGTGGCTTCAGGTCTGAAGATCACATCGTTGGCAGCTTGTGGCTCGAGCATCTGGGCAGGCACCGAGGGCGGTCAGCTGCTACTGATCCACCTGCCTACTTGAGGGGCTGCTTGCACGTGTGCCACACACCAGTGTGTGTATAGTATGCTTGTACATTTATTATATAATAATTATGTGTAGGTCAATGTACAGTGTGTATACATGTGTGCATCTTCTTGTGTGACATTGTATTAATGGCCATGACTATGTAACGTGTAGTATTGGTTCATGCACCCGGGACAGGTGGCTAGGCTGGCTGGTGGTGTCAGTGTCACTTGGTCCATCCACCCCACTTGTGAGCGATGCCAAGGTTATCTCCCTGGGCTCTAATCCAACCCTCACAGCTGGGAGTGTTGCTATATACACTGTAGGAGGCTTGGTGAAGTCAACACACCAGTATACATACTCACCCTGACCTTAAACCAACCTTCACACTGAGAGGAATGTGGACACGCCCAGTGCAGATTTGCACTTGTCACCTTCTCTCCTTTAGCTTCAATCAACACAAGTGTTGCAATGCAGTATACACAAAACAATTCATGCAGCTTTGTTGAAGGCTGTCTGCTTGTATGGTCAGTCCAACAACATGCCAACTTCTCCAAATACTAATCATGGGCCAGTTGCCATGACAGTGAGAGAAATCTCATGTATTTGTCATGACAACGGAATCCTTGGTAACCCAAACAACATAGTTGTGTACACCTCCCTTGGGATGGGGAAGGAGTACGTGTCTGAGCACACATAAAAAACATGTGTCCTGGTAGACAGAATATTTTTGGCTCTATTCCAAAAATGTACAAAACAAATTGTATGTTTTGCAATGGAAGGTCTGAGACTGAAACATCTTGCACCAGTGGACAAGTCACCTACATGTCATAATTTTATGTTAAAAATCCATTCCCCCTCACATTATGTTCTGGATGTTGTTTGTATGTATGTACATACATACGTAGGTACATACGCATATAATGAGTCTCAGGTCCTTCAGTTCCACACTTGTTGTCAGTGAGGGATATGTGTACAGTACAGGATTGTCCAGAGCACTGGTGGGGTGGGGTCTGATGAGAAGGCAAATGCAAGGAACCATTTTTGTGAGGTTCGACCTGTCGTGTGTGCACAAGTAGGGGCTTTCAAACCATTCCACTGGAGCAAGGTTGCTGAGTTACGAAATAGACAGACTGAACTAACACCCAGCAGACTAAATTGGGCAATGAACACACCAGTAGACAGTTGATAGTGTTTCAAAACTCAAACAAACGTGTCTGCCATGGGCTTCATCACGCACAGATATGCATATGTACGAACGTAAAATTGTATTTTATGTGATTGGACAAGCCTGAGGAAGCCTGCGATGGCAAGGTATTGTGTTGGGTTGCTAAAACATTATTAACAGGTGGTGGGCAGGGCCAGCCGAATGAGAACTGGTTGAGGTCCATATTAAGCTATCAATTCAGCACACCTACCTCTAATTAAACTTCCAGACAGCACTTGGCTATCACACCCGTGCCACATATCAATTATGTACGTATGTATGTACGTGCACGAGGTGTCGCTGATACACAAGTGGTCATGCACAGATTAAAATGGCACGTGCCTGCTGGATATCTACACGCTAAATACAAACTGGTGCACCAGCTGGCTTATTTAACTAACCGAGCACAAACTGCATACGAGGCGTCAATTGCACGGCAAAGGTACATACAGGTGTGAGTGTAGGTACATGAATGTGTGGGAGTGGGACGCACTCCTCCACAGGGCAAGCATGCAGCATGTTGAAATAGGTAAGTTCACCCAGAGCACCCCCTGCAGCCACAGTGTACGCACTGAATAACTTTATCCTGCAGAAAGCAAACATACGTACAGGATGTTAATAAACCATACGTACACACACACACATGTATGCAGCTGTATTTATGGACTGCTAGACTGACTGACTGCAGAATATCAACCTCATCACTAAGACACTGAGAACTGGATGGACAGAGAAATTCTAGTGTTACGGACATTGAAAGATGGAGACAGTGTACGTAGCAGCATTGTGAACCTTTGCCAGTTCGCCAGCACTCCTGCTACTAAACAAAGCCATTGTGTCAATGTGAGCATGTGGTTCTGCCCACCTCTGTCTTCTTAGTACATACATGCCCACACACTGCATGCTTTCCCCTCACAACACACTGTGCCATCAGCTAACATCACTAAACGTACCTCTTCTAACTTCTTCTTGGGCACTCGACAAACACAGTTAGTGCCAAAGTTAGTGTCCCTCACTTGTATGCACCGCAGGCAACATAAGTTCTCATAGCCAGCCTATGGGGGGGGGGGGGAAGTGGTGGGAGCAGTGGTTGGCTGCATCCTCTGGAGTCACAACATTCCAGAGTGACAGAACTTAGAGATATGGAGTTGTGTGTGAGGAACGTTACTGTGTATCATAAAAGATTTCTCAAAGTTTACTTACAGCATTACTCATTAGGTGTGTGGATGGTTTGGTGGCCACACTGTGCACACAGCCTCAGAACATTCTTAGAGTACTTCCCCCAAACTACAACTTGCACTTCACCACTGACACCATACACGCTGTGCTGCTGGCATGGGATTTACTACAACGTGAATAGGCCAATGATGACAATCACTGTCGGCACACCACACGGCTAGCAGCTAGCCCCTCCTCTCCCCAACACTTGGTATGTCGTCCACTCAACATCACCACCATCTAAAACATCCATGTCAGGTGGTCCACAGATCAACAGGTCCCACATAGCACAGTCTGGCACGAGATTACAGTATGTTCACCACAGGAAGCTAGCACAATATGATATAGACCTGAGTGGCTAGGTAGACTCATATCGATCCATCTGTTGCACTAGCCCGAACACTGAAAAAGCAATTTAGACATTTCGGCAACTGCGGCTGCCTTCATCTGTGAATCCCACAACTGACTTCCTAACCCTACCACTGATGGCCGCAATACCCATACCCTGACCACTACCACCTGGTTAACTACACACAATACACACACAGCTTTCAACGCACCTTCTTCCATTTGGCAATTAGATTGCGATCAGCATAGTCCTCATCTAAGCAAAACTCGTACAGCTCTACACAGAAACAGCAAGGACTGCACTAAACAATGTGTCTACAAGGGTGCATTGAGGGAGGGGGGGGGGCATTCAGCACCGTCTTGATACACTACCCCAGTGGAATTTATCAGCTATGCACGTACGTATGTCCACATTATCGAATTGAAGAGTGTGTACTTCACGCATGCAATACATATATCAACATGAATAAAGGATTTAGAGACCTCACTGGAATGCCCTTACACGTCCTTAGAACTGAGCCTCAGCTTGGCCCCCTTCCCTTCAAGGATACATACAGATTCTGAATACAACACTGTCTACAACGTACGGACATTTTGTTGGTTATCTACACTGACACAGTATCTAAGGCATGATGCAATCATTCCTCGGTATTACATAAGACTGACATCATTCAGGCGGGAAGAGTGAGGCACAATACTAGCACACACTGGACTCTGGTAATCGTTGCCGTTGTGAACAACCAACACAAGAGGGTCTGTAAGTAAGTGCAGCGAAGTGACATGTATCACACCACCTCGGCATTACAAGAGACAATCTCTGAGGAAGCTAGTGGTACATGCTCAAACGGAGAAAGGGCACTCACTTAAGTACATGTGTACAGACTTAAAAGAGCTCAGATGACACTGTACATGATAGCATTGTCTGAATAGGCTGATGCACTTTCAGCCTCCATTTTTGTGGCATCATTGGCCATTATGCAATATAAAAAGTCCAAAGAAAGGTCTCGAATACATCATACTAGCACAGCTGCTGCTACCAACAGCAACAAAGTCTTAACGGACACATATGTACATAGATAGGTTTATATGTACACGGCGACTTAGGACAGTCGCTGTTGTGTCCAGTCAGTTTGTAGCACCTACCTCTGCTGATGGCTTTCCGCTTGTAGTACAGTTCATACACATAGCGACTCTTCTGATGGTGAATCCTACAGGACCGACCAAACAATGAGCTGTCAACAACAACACAGTATAGAACAGCTTGCACACATACGCACATAGGAACATACATGATACGTACATACGTGTGGGCACATTCACTCAAAGGACCAGCAATAAACACATGCAATCACACAAAACATGACATACAGAGGCCAACCATTAGTCGTGCGCGAATGGGGCTACAGTTGCCCCCCCCCCCGGTGTAATAAGATGGCTCACTTGAAAATAGGCCACAGGGCCTCCACTTTACGCTTGCCTTCGTGACTCTCTGATTCAGCTACCAAGAAAGATAAATAGGAGTTAGTACGTGTACAGTGGTAACAGATACAAACGAATCACAGCAAGAAACATAGGAATCGCTGTGCTTTCGCTTGCTTTGGTCATAGATTCGGTTATTACAAACGTCCCATTCGACCTTACCATCTCTCATTTTTTTATCCAGTTCTTCCAAGGTAGGCTCAATCATTTCCCAGCCTTCAGGAGGTCGCTTCTTGCTTCTTCTCACTTTCGGCATCGCAATAGTTACGTTGGATAGACGGAAGACTAGACATGCATTACTGCGCGTGCGCAAAGAACAGTCACGTGACTGGGCCTTCCACGTGTTGTACTCTGCAATATGCCGAGGGTCGTCTGTTCCAAGACCTACCAAACGCCAAGAAGGCCGTTTGAGAAGGAGCGACTAGACCAAGAACTAAAACTCATTGGTCAGTATGGCCTGAAGAACAAGAGGGAGGTGTGGCGCATAAAGCTTACGTTGGCCAAGATCAGAAAGGCGGCGCGAGAGTTGCTCACTTTGGAAGAGAGGGACCCGCGACGGCTGTTCGAGGGCAACGCACTTCTTCGAAGACTGGTGCGCATCGGCGTATTGGACGAGTCTAAGATGAAGCTTGATTACGTGTTGTCGCTGAAAGTGGAAGACTTCCTTGAGCGGCGTCTGCAGACCCAAGTGTTTAAGTTGGGCCTGGCCCGGTCCATCCACCACGCACGGGTCCTCATCAAACAACGGCACATCAGGTAGAGCGATGGGGAGGTGTAGATAGGCTTGAGACAACACTGAAGCGGGTGGTGTGTAATACACAATACTGCTGTTTGATCTGGTCTCCTAGTGCGTACAGCATTTCACTCTAAGGAATATTGGAGATTAGCCGTAGGTAGGTAGCTACATGAGGTAGCACTCTTACACGCTGATGCTTGCGAAAGTGGCATGCACCTTGCCTTCGACAAGCAACGATGCTGCTTACAAGAGCTGCTTTGGTGGCTGTGACAGATGTAGACCAGTTATACAATGACCAGGTCCTCTCATGCATTGATTCACACGCAGTGTCTCCCTTGCCTACTACACAGAGTGCGAAGGCAGCTTGTCAATGTACCGTCCTATGTTGTTCGACTTGATTCGCAAAAGCATATTGATTTCTCCATCAAATCACCATTTGGAGGCTCCAATATCATCGGACGCACAAAAAGAAGAAAGTCAAAGAGGGCTGAGGAAGGAGGCGAGGAAGAGGAGGATGACTAGGTGTAGTTGCAGGTGAGGACAGTGGTTAAAGTGCGGGACAGTGCATCTGTACATCGCCTGCCTCTACTTAACTGTACACCAGGGTGCATGCATGCACATGTTGAATGGCCATCCATCTTATCTCCTGCGCTGTACCAAGTGCATAATATTGCACCTGTCATAACATAGTCTGGCCCGCTAGACCCAACCTCTCATCATGGCAACTTATCGAGGCTAGTCACACAACATGATCAGTAGGTGTTGGAGGTCTCGTGCAACCTTGTCTGCATTGTAAGCCAGAACATAAGTTCGGTTGCCTCCTCTGTCTGTTCAGATTGGTACAATGTGGGAAACTGAATGACCTTCCCCCTTCCTCCTCCTCCCTCCTTCCTCCTCTCTCCTCCCTCTCCCACAGACTTAAAGTGAAACTGTCAATTTCTTTCATGTGTTAGTAATTGCAAGATGTCTCATAATATAATAAGGTGATATGGTGTGAGGCGGATACTCAAGACAACAGTAGCAGGGGGAGGAGGGGGGAGGGGTACATGATGCAGAGTTTGCAGAGCATGTCTATTTGCGTTGCAGGGCTGTGGCGCGTGCATGCCTCACCAATGCAGATGATGGTTGAGTGGAGACGTTAGCTTGTAGTCACAGTTTAATGGAATGGCAATACATATTGCAGCTTGATGTTTGGTATGGTTGACCAGAAGGGAGCTCCACCAAGTCATGCAAGTGCATGTCGTGCCAGTGTGCAGTAGGATGTAGTGACATGCTCCTGTGGGTGGACTGTGCCAACAGCCATCTTGTCAGCTTGAGCGGCTTGCATGCTGCATGTGCTAGCTCTACCAGTGCTATGGCTGCAAATCGACCATGCACTAGCACTTCCGAAGATGTCATGCACTGCTCATTGGCAAAGTCATGCACTTGGGTAGTTCTTTCAGATCATAAAATGCTTGTTAGAGTGGTTTGTTATATAAAATAACTCCATTGTCCTCTGCCATGGGTGTCTGTCATGATGCTGCCATCACCTCTTGCTGCCCTTGCACTTGCTGCAGTAGCAGCTTCATCCTGTATGACTGAGGGCACTGCACAAGAAGGAAGGCAGCAATGCAATAAACACAAGTGCTCGGTAAAGGGTTCTTCTATACCAGCTAGACTTGGGCTGAAAATCTAGCTGACGTTTCGACCAGAATGCTCTTGTTTTCTTCAGGGCAGGGCAAAGAAGACCAGAGCACTCTGGTCAAAATGTCACCAAGATTTTCAGCTCGTTGCATTCAACAGCCAGCAAGTGCTAGAGAAGACATGATGCACCACCCACAAACAAGGATCTCCAACACATGATGCTTCAATTTTGAATGGCTCTCCGATAATGGCTTGAAATGGGCTGAAATCCTTGCTAATGTATCAACCAGAATGCTCTGGTTGTCCTTGGGGCAAAGATAATCAAGCTGGTGCCAGATAACCACACCAGCTGAGAGCCCCCCACTTCAGTCAACACTTACCAAAGCACATGCGCATGCACACTACATAAGGGTAGTAGTGGGCAGCCGAGAACAGTGGATTTTCATTGAAAAGGAGCCTTTGAATACCCTACAGTACACTGCATGTGGGCCTTTGCAGTGAATAGAGCTCACGTCTACTGGTGTGTACATATGCATGTATGTAAGGAGGTCCCACTACATGCATGTGTAATAGGGACCCACACTTGTGGTCCGAGTGAATCACTCAGCCTACAAGTGAGATGGTCTAGCGAGCCAGACTACAAAATGTCTGCCCTTTCCCTGTATGCCAAGGTAGCGCTGCTGGCCAAGGTGATGCTGAACAACTCCGAGCCCCCGTCAAACACATTTTACACAAACTCCACCACATGGCACTGCAACCAGTACAACAGCGATGAATGAGCCAGACTCACCATGTTGGCATAGTGTCCTCTCCGCTTACACTGCAGGCAGGACAGGCAATGAATGAGGTGCAAGTTACAACACAAGATCACAAGCAGGCACATAAAAAACACCATGTTACTTGAGTGTTGAAAGGATCTCGGGTGCCAGCTTAAAACAGCTTGAAACAGACTGAAATAGCTGGTACCCGAGAACCTTACCAGATGCAAAGTCAATCATATACGTGTACCTCTACACACAGCAGTTGCGGAGCCTACTATCACAAGTACCTTTGCATAATTCAGGCGTATGCTTTGTACATACATAGGGAGTACTAAGGAAAGTGGGAGTGGGGGAGTTTATTGAATGGTGGGGCTGTCGCATTGAGGCTCATAAGTTGACCTTTGACCTTCGTATAGTTCTTCATCTTTCAATAGGTTTGGTCTTCACCAGCAAACACTAGTACCAATTTGAGTCTCTACTACAAACAGGCTTCAGAAAGGAGTGCAGGAGTACACGTAAAGGTGACAAAGACCGCCTGTGCTAGCTGGGGGGTGCCTCTCAATATCTCCTCGTACGTACATCCACAGTTAGCTGTTACAGCAATGAGGCATTCACTGCTGCTGTGTTCCTCATTGCTACGTATGTACTTAGAGTGTAGCCGTGGCCACACAACTTAAGTACGTAACTGTACGTACCTTGAAGCAAGTGACCTGATCCAGTGGCCGTAGTCCACCTCCTGTCCCCACGGGTGCATGTTGTGAGGCACCCATTTCTTGCTTTCCAGTCTGCAGTAGAAAATGTAGAAGACAGCGGGAGAGAGAGAGAGAGAGGGAGAGAGAGAGAGAGAGAAAAGAAACATAAGAAGCATAAGGAGGTGTACGAACCTGTGATTGTGTGGCACTAATGAGTGGCTGAGCAGCCAACTCTTATAAAGTAGCACAAGGGTGTGGCCTACGTAGATGGCTGCCACAGAAAGCTCCCCTGTGAAGCAATGGTCCTGCACACTGCAGTCCAGACATGCCATGCACAGAGCTAAAAAGTGTGAACTCACCAGTTTTGCTTGCTGTTCACTGTATGCATCCCACTTCACGCTGCACAGAAGGAAAACACGAATGTCATGTTTAACACACATCACCACACTGCACCACACAACCAGCAAACACTTACTGGGTGAACTTGCACTTTGGACCATCTGGACAGAACCCACAGAGGTAGTTGATGCACATGACTCTCTGTGTGTGTCTGTTTCGGCACATTGCACCTGCACAGGTGGACACAGAGCAGCACACAAAAGGCCATCTTCAGTGCACAAGGGTGTCTGCAGCACACAAGGGCGTCTGCAGCACACAAGGGCATCTGCAGCGCACAAGGGAGTCTGCAGCGCACAAGGGCGTCTGCAGTGCACAAGGGAGTCTGCAGCACACAAGAGCGTCTGCAGTGCACAAGGGAGTCTGCAGTGCACAAGGGAGTCTGCAGTGCACAAGGGCATCTGCAGCGCACAAGGGCGTCTACAGCGCACAAGGGCATCTGCAGTGCACAAGGGCGTCCGCAGAGCACATGGATGTCTGCAGCGCACAGGGGCATCTGCAGTGCACAAGGGTGTCTGCAGTGCACAAGGGCGTCTGCAGCGCACAAGGGCGTCTGCAGTGCACAAGGGAGTCTGCAGTGCACAAGGGCGTCTGCAGTGCACAAGGGAGTCTGCAGTGCACAAGGGAGTCTGCAGCACACAAGGGCGTCTGCAGCGCACAAGGGCGTCTGCAGCGCACAGGGGTGTCTGCAGTGTACAAGGGCGTCTGCAGCGCACAGGGGTGTCTGCAGTGTACAAGGGCGTCTGCAGCGCACAAGGGCATCTGCAGCGCACAAGGGTGTCTGCAGTGTACAAGGGCGTCTGCAGCGCACAAGGGCGTGTGCAGCACACAAGGGCATCTGCAGCGCACAAGGGCGTCTGCAGTGCACAAGGGAGTCTGCAGCACACAAGAGCGTCTGCAGTGCACAAGGGAGTCTGCAGCGCACAAGGGCATCTGCAGCGCACAAGGGCGTCTACAGCGCACAAGGGCATCTGCAGTGCACAAGGGCGTCCGCAGAGCACATGGATGTCTGCAGTGCACAAGGGTGTCTGCAGTGCACAAGGGCGTCTGCAGCACACAAGGGCATCTGCAGTGCACAAGGGCGTCTGCAGCACACAAGGGCGTCTGCAGCGCACAAGGACGTCTGCAGTGCACAAGGGCATCTGCATCGCACAAGGGCGTCTGCAGTGCACAAGGGTGTCTGCAGCGCACAAGGGCGTCTGCAGCACACAAGGGCGTCTGCAGCGCACAAGGGCGTCTGCAGCACACAAGGACGTCTGCAGTGCACAAGGGCGTCTGCAGCGCACAAGGGCGTCTGCAGCACACAAGGGCGTCTGCAGCGCACAAAGGGCGTCTGCAGCGCACAAGGGCGTCTGCAGCGCACAAGGGCGTCTGCAGCGCACAAGGGCGTCTGCAGCACACAAGGATGTCTGCAGTGCACAAGGGCATCTGCAGCGCACAAGGGTGTCTGCAGCGCACAAGGGTGTCTGCAGTGCACAAGGGCGTCTGCAGCGCACAAGGGTGTCTGCAGCACACAAGGGCGTCTGCAGCGCACAAGGGCATCTGCAGCACACAAGGGCGTCTGCAGTGCACAAGGGCATCTGCAGCGCACAAGGGCGTCTGCAGCGCACAAGGGACACTGAATACACCAGTACGAAATGGGATATACTGAAAGTGCCCCTTTTGAATGCAAAAGAAACAGCTTTAATTACCCCCAAAGTACATTTGTGCACCAATCATCATACACGCTATTCAAAGAGACAGTGCTTCGCTTACTGTATGCTGTGCGTGCGGCTGCACCACTCACCGTGCTTGCAGAACCCTTTGTCATACCAGGGGCAGTCCCTCGTGCGGGCATCCTGGTCGCCATGGAGAAAGGGACAGTCCTTGTTGTGACATTCACCTACACAGTTGCATACCAACCGACGAGCAGTGAAGCAAGCACTACAGAGTACAACTAGATATACGTACCACTGAAGGCACAATCAGACTGAATGCATGCTGTGAAGAGTACTGAAGAGTACCAGAGTACACTTTCGTGTAGTATCAGTGTTAATGCATACATGCACTGCAGAGGTCAGTAGCACACATTCAAGAAGGACACTATACTGTGGGGGGGGGGGCTTGCCATGTGCAGTGTATAGGCACAACTACCACTCACCATACTTCTGGTAGTAGTGACACTCTGGCATCCGCATCATGTCGTACAAGTGAAGGAACTCACAGTCGTCTCCCTTCTTGCAGAGGTGCCTCAGCCAGTGCTTGCAGACAATGGTGGCATCCTGCCGTGAGTGGCGCCAAGGACAGAATGGACCTCGGGGACAGAAGCCTTTGAGGT
>OX465046.1:1448465-1468465 GCA_949841015.1 Aplysina aerophoba
GTTGCGCCAAATGTACCTGGAAATTCTTAATGAAATCTGCAAAGGCAGCAAAAAAGTCATCCAATCTCATTGTTTGGGGATCCTCACCAAAGAACTTAGCGACCAGCCTGAACTCAGTCATTGCTGAGCGGTGGAGCTGAAGGACAGCTTGGTATTCCTTCTCTGCTGTGGAGAGGAAGGACTGTACCACAAGAGTCAAGGAACTCCAGCATACTTTTGGTGGATGAACAAACATGAATAGATGACCAATCATCATTCTGAATCGACTTTCTCACATCTTGGAACATTTATACCACCATTCCCTATCATCAAAGGTCTCACTGAACTATTTGCATGATGCACGACTCTTCGCGTCTCAAGACCAAATGTATACACAGTACTAGGAAGTTGGCAAAATACTACAGCACACACACACATACTACAGTACATACATGTGTGTACTACAGTACACACACACACATACTACAGTACACACACACACACATACTACAGCACACACACACATACTACAGCACACACACACATACTACAGTACACACACACAAATACTACAGCACACACACACATACTACAGTACACACACACAAATACTACAGCACACACACACACACATACTACAGCACACACACACATACTACAGTACACACACACAAATACTACAGCACACACACACACACATACTACAGCACACACACACATACTACAGTACACACACACAAATACTACAGCACACACACACATACTACAGTACACACACACAAATACTACAGCACACACACACATACTACAGTACACACACACATATACTACAGCACACACACACACACATACTACAGCACACACACACATACTACACTACACACACACACATACTACAGTACACACACACACATACTACAGTACATACATGTGTGTACTGCATGTACATATACAAGGTGGTATCCACAGCAATCTTCCACTCTGTTGCTGGTATGACAGTAAGTCCTTCCCCGACTATACCATAGCCCTTCTTGCACATGGCACAAGCAGATACAGACATGACATCAACAAAGCAGTCTCCTTCAACAGGGTCACCGGAAGATATCACTCTCAACTCCCGCTTAATATCCTACACATGGGGAGGAAGACTCTGTACACACTACCAATGCACATGCTAAACACACAAAGGCCCACCCATGCACAGGGCACCAAGGGGTATGTATGCACACATACGGAGGACACATGACTGCACATACAGGTTGAAGACACACCTGAATCCCTTGCCTCAGTTCGTCAATCTCAGTCTCCAATGTTTGTCCGGACACTAAATGCAGGAAGGAGAATTGCAGGATTATTGCTGTGGATCTTTGCATGGTGTGGGGTGCTGCAAGAACCCTTACCTCGAGCAGCCGGTGCAACTGCACTGAGGTACTCAGGGAAGTGGGACAGCTCTGGAAACTTCTTCTGTATTGTCCTGACCAAATAGTGTAGCAATGTTGACTTGTTGTCTGTTGTCTTCGTAGATCTCAGCTGGGTGGGGACACACAGCAAAGGGTGAGTACACACAGGTAGGGGTGAGGTGAGAGACACGCATGCATTCAAGAGGAGTGACACACACACTGACAGAGCAGTCTCCGCTTGCCTTAGTCAAGAAGGAAATCTTGAACCCAGCCGCTTGTGCGATACGCTGGTTTCCAACATTGAGGTGGTTACCCATTGCCAGGATCAACTGAGAAGAGTATTTCACAAAGACAAATTGCAGTGAACAACAGAGGCTGTACAACATGTGCACTCCAGCACATACAAAATGGACAAGATGAGGTTTCTTAGCTGTAGCTCGGTACAGGCTGTAGTGATCATCCATTAATTACATACAAATCTAGTAATTATGTACAAAATGACATTTAGTGTAGGGAGGCCAGAGTGGCTATGTAGGTGTACAGATCAATACATGCTTCCCCAGTTACCATATGGTTTGACCCACAGTGAAGCAAGCAGCTCCACTGCTGCGTTCTGCGTACCTCCAAGACACTGCTGAAAACCTTGCTGTCTTGTAGTTGGCGTGAAGCTCGTATGATAGCCTCCAGGTCCTGCAAGCATATGGAGAGAGGGGGCATGGAAGGCATGGAACTAGTATATTGGTGTCACTGTATTTGAATGTGTACGTATGCTACACCATACAAGTGCCCTATGTGTACTGTATTGGTGACTTCTGAGTATATGCATGTAGCAGCACAACTGATCTAGGTTATAACATACAGTATATATAGTATATACAGTATATACAGAGTACAGACTGAAGGTGACCGGGGCTGTATACCATGTATTCCTGTTGAGTGGCAGCAGCAAAGGTGTGTGCACCAACTGTTAGCCTTACCAAAGGGAGAACTGCATTGCTTATGTACGCACATACATACATAAGGGAGACGCATACTCACAGGCTTGATCTCAGCAATACTGTCCTGAAAGTGAATCTTGAAGAGCATTGCCCGCAGCCTCTCCCGATAGCTTGGGATGGTGCTCATCTGTGTTGGGAGGAGCGTACGTACATAAGTAACATGTGGCGCGTGTGGAAGTTGTGAGTATGGTATAATGTGTGTACTGTGAACAAAAGCAGTATTATATGGTGAATACAAAGTACTTACGCATACTTAGTGTAGCAGTGTATGCTGTGTATTACACATGTGTGTGATGTGTGTGATGTGTGTGAGGTATATATATGTGTGTGTGTGTGTGTGTGTGTGTGTGTGTTGTGTGTGTGTGCATACATGCAAGTGATGCATGTTCACTTGGCACTAGCACAGCTACGTACGTACGTACATACCTCACATGAAAACTGGTCCGGTATGCTCAACACCGAGGGGTTGGACACGTACTTTGTATAAGCTGCACACTAGAAGAAGAACCAGTGTGGCGGCATTGTCTGATACAACAGTAGACTGTAGAGGTCCCCACTGCACCTGACAGATTCATGGGACAGAATTGCGTCAAACAGCCACATCGGCCACCTACCTCAGGGTTGCTTGGTGCAAAGGTCTCCATCTGCCTCAAGTGTTGTTCGGAGAGCACTGCCTCGTCACAGGCCAAGACAGCTGACCTTATCTGTCCAATAGACAACTTCATATGGCCCAGCAATATGGCTACAAGGTGGCATGAAACACCAGTCACATGTCAAAGTTTGTCAACTACACAGCTTGAAAGTAGCGACTGGAGAAAAAGAACCATGACCCGGGGCCTGAACTCATAGCCTACACCCTAACGCGGAGCTTCAGCCATGCAAGCCACCGGTGTGGCCACGATTCTTCGTCCCCAATCGCCATATATATACGGTCATGGGCGGGCTGCAATGCTGCGACCACTTAGAACCCATGCCTTGAGGATCTGTGCGATGGTATGCTCAACGGGCAGCTAGCATGTGTATGTGCATGAGCCCGCGAGCCAGAGGTGGACGATGGTGCACCGTTCCTAATCTCTATACATTGTCAGTAAGTGTTATGCAAGCTGGTGTGTAACATGTCAAAGTTTGTCAACTACACAGCTTGAAAGTAGCGACTGGAGAAAAAGAACCACGACCCGGGGCCTGAACTCCAGTCGCTACTTTCAAGCTGTGTAGTTGACAAACTTTGACATGTTACACACCAGCTTGCATAACACTTACTGACCAGTCACATGCTGCACACACACTCTCCCCCCACAGGCCAAGCCATGCATTAATAGCTTGCACATAACACATGCACTGTAGCCACACAGGAGGACATCCTGACCCCAGGTCCCACCCTCCATAATAATACACTGCTGCGCGGCTGTAGTGGCACAGAGGATGGGATCTAGGTGCAAAACAGATCGACAGTAGGGCCTTTTGTACATTCACCACTCACAAAGGTTATATGCCTTCTTCTGATCCAAAACAGCAGGCTTCTTGGAACCTTGTCTTGTTGCTGGGGTAACAACACAATCACATAGAACCGTAATATACAACAATGCACATGGTCAGAAGAATGTGCACACAACTGTTACAACCAATATCTTGTAAACCACACCACTGCTGTAGACATTGCCCTTACGCTTCTTGGACTGTTGAATGGCAAAGTTCTCCTCCAAATCAACATATTCCAAGGCGTCTTGTAGGGGGGAGCCCCTCATCTGTGGCAGAGGCATTTGGTGCAATGTGTTACATGCTACGTACCAGCAAATTCTACACATGGCATATTACAAGAACTTAATCAACAATATCTAACAAACTGATCACCTCGGTTGGACAAATGATTGAGTATTCAAATAGGACATTGACTCTTTTGGCTAGCATGGCACAATGTCCAAGGCCAGCATCCAGCGATTACTAACATTCTTCATTACAGCCTAGCACTGGGCTACAGTGTACAATCCCTTTTACGTAGTCTACACACGGAAGAATGCTACAGCAAATATGAAGAGTGTGACACTGTTGGCCATATTGCTGGCGTACTGTAGGCACACACCTGGGACCACACTGTTCCTTGTACGTTTGAAGCTGACAGTTTCTCCCAGTTTACTCGCTTCAGTTGCAGACCCTTGTCATTCTGTCTGCCCACGGAGGGAGGGGGTGGGGGAGGGGGCGGAGGAGGGTGTGCTCCAGGTCCCCCCTGAGGGGTAGACATGGGGGGTGGAGGTGGAGGAATACTGCTAGCGACGCTGACATTTGAGGCATCTGGACTCTTGTTGGACACCTGAGCCAGTCCAGGCAGGCTGGTTGCAACTGTGAGGGCAAAGAGGGAGAGGCCAGTTGTGGAGATGTGCAGAGAGAAGCAAGCTGGGGAACTACGCAAACTAACGACAAAGGAACGGTGGTACTAGTGATATGGGAGCAGCAGGATGTGCATGAATGTGGTTCACCTTGCTTCTTTCTCTTCCTGTTCTGCAGTCCCTTCACTATGTCCCGCCCACTCCTGCCTTGAACTAGTGTCTGTGGTGTTGCTGCCATCATGGGATTTGCCGGCTCTCTAGTTTCACCGTTTGAGCTTACAGACACAGGATTTACATGATCTGGCAGCTCTAGAGAACCACTCCCACTACTAATTGTAGGTTCCTCCTCCTCCTCTTCCTCCTCAATTGATGGAATACTGCTTCCAGTTGAGAAACCGTCTTCACTGTTGTAATCTGCAACACAAACAGTAAATATATAGTAGCAGTACTCAAGATTATACTCCATACACAGGCATACTCATGGTACAATCACCACTGTTCGTCTAAGATTTGTATACAAGTATTGCTTCCTACACAATATGAATAAGTACTGCATGCTACACTATGTGGCATGTATGTATGTATGTAGATACTAATCCAGCTCTGAGTCTGCACAAAAATACTATCAGGTCAAAAGACAACAGCACAGACAAACTTGTAAACCTACAGTTCAAGGAACTAATCACCTTGCTGCCCATTGTCATGGCAACGGGCTGAATCCTTATTGGTTGCACAGAATTGGCAGTGGGCCAAGGTTCGTACGTACGTAGGTACACTACATCCAATGCACAGTGTTGCGTGTTGTTCACCAAACAATACCCGTGGTCACCTGCCCTGCACCGCCACCTCTCTTACCAAGTGTGCAATAAGTAAGGAGGTGCCCTGTACCTACCAAAATAATGTCCTGCTTGTCGAGGAATCTGTATCGGGGCCGACTCCTCTTCATCACGAACTGGCACAAGGTCCAGGTCTGCGGGGAAACAACAGGTCAGAATGAATCACTTTTACATGGATTGTCTTTTGTGACCATATTAACTGAACTCTTTAGCCCAATGCATATCATTGTACCCAATGAGTATAATAATATGCATCTAGCTGTACATACATACATATATGGACTGTACATGCATACAGCTAGATTTATGGACAAGAGAGAATGGAGGTTTGGTCGGCTCCTCACACCATCTCAAGTTCACCTGATTGCAGCAGTCAGTCCCATGCATTGGGTACATGTAAGATGTGGATCAGCCTCTATTCTGCTGTTGTAGCACTTTTACACTACACTACCTACTGTATATTATTATAACAACTTGTATCATGCAGATAGTACAATTTATGTATTACTTATTGCAATGTGTGTACATACATGGGATTCCTTACAGTCAATAATTCCTCAAAGTCTCTCAACAAGGTACCAGTATACTCACCACTGCCAAACCTTTGTCCCGAACTGAACAGTCTTGACATTGCTGTGGTGACAGCTGCAGGTGCACTTTGTTTCCGCCGGAAGAGGTTGGAAGGCACTGGGTGTGAACCGTAGGTCACTTCCTGTGGGAGCTGGTCCTGCTGCACTCGGGCAAGGATGTCTGGGACACTCTCTGTTGAAGCTAGACTACATCGACTGGCTGGTGGAAACTCTTCCAACTGCAGTCCTGCAAGGAGGCACAGAACAGCACTCCAGAGGCAGCCTACACATACCCTCCATGCAGGAACACAAGACCTTGCACAAGGTGTGCAAAACACAGAGATTAGTTGAATATACACACACAGTGGAGTACATAGTAAACAAGGGTGGGTCTCAGTAAAACTCTGCCCTGTATTCATGCTCTGCTGCTGTGTAGGTGCAACAATCCACACAATGGGAGGACTTGCGTCTGCTGTGCATCCACTGTAGACACATGCAAATAATGCTCAGAAATGTGCCCTACGTGTGTACCTTCTGCAAGCAGGTTTGCAGCTTGGTGATCAAATTCGTCCTGCGAGTGCCGAGGAAGAAGCTGACAGATCTGGTGAAATAGGACAGCCTTACTGGAGTCACTGAGGATTGGCACCAGCTGGTTCACCAAAGACTGGACATTCCTGCACAAAATGAACACAATCAAGAAGAAGATAAAACATTATGCAAACTAACGGCCGCCAAACCAAGTATATACGGTATACTCTCTGCTTCTAAACCCTTCTGTCTGTCACACACATACACCCACCCATTTCGTGAGTATTCTTCCAGCTGCTGAACCACTTGCTCCTCCTCAGCAGGATCTAAGAACTGGTGCATCTGGAGATACATATAGATAACCAATACACAGTGTAATATGAAGTTACTAGGCATGTTGGAGTTGGAGTAAAAAGCTTGACTTTGGATGATGATCAATTGTCCAAAATCAATCCTTCAATTACGCAGCATAACCCCTGTTCGATACATACGTATGTACATACATACAGTATTGCACATTGACTGCTCCAGACTGCTGCATATACATACTCAACAGAGAGAGATGCCATAGTCTTGTCACAAACAGGTGCTTCACACTAGCCCATACCTGTCGCTTTAACAGGAGAGACTGCCTCTTGTGTTCCTCCTTGGAGGACATGCGTGGACTGCCTTCAGGGAGAGTTCCCGCTCTGTGACTGTGGCGCTGAATGCCGTGCTGCTGGGAGGGATAGGGCTCTGAGGAGATGAGGAGCACAGGGGAGCTGCCACTCCCTTTCAACAGGCGGACCACCTCAGAATGGGTGGATGTTCTGAGAGACAGAGGAGTGAGATGAGTGAGGCAAGGGTTAACAATAGAGTTTTACCATCAGCAAGAGTTGGAGATGAAATAATTACAAGAGATTTTCCAAGGGACCATGCCAGTCTGAAGAGTATGTACGTACGCTGCACATAGTTAAGCATTGACTGTGAGGCTGTTCCTCTAAGTGACTCAAACTAGCATATTATCAGCTCTCTAGCTCCATGTCTCACCTTACACTCAGTCCATTGATCTCTAAGATGTAGTCATTAGATTTTAAGCCAGCCTTATCTGCTACACCACCTGCCAGGAATTGAATAGAGGCAACATTTTTATATGCATTGCTGTACCACTGCATGGCTATATCAAACCACACGCATTAAAATATGCATGCAACCTGTGTGTGTACATATGATCATGAGCTACAGAAAGGTGCATAAGGACTTTGAAATTGCTGAATATAGTCGGACTATATAGGTTACATATAAAATGAGTTACGCATGTACTGTATAAACTTTCGATGCTTTCTTTCTACCTCACACACCTACATCCACTGATCTGATGAAAACTGGTGCATTTCCACTGATTGTAAATCCAAACCCTTCTCTTTGGCTCTTCTCTATGGCGACCAGCCTCACACCCTTAGCCACGCCTTCATCAAACACGCTGGCTGGGAGTGATGAATCAGAATAGGAACGATTGAGCCCCCTACGGTGATGTTGTAGGCGAGGACTAGAGCCAGAATAAGAGTGTGTCTGGCTGTTATAGGAGACCATGGCTTCAAACTGTGACCTGTGCTTTGGATGGACCAGAGTGCTAATTGAGGGGATTAACTTCCTCGCAGTGGGAGTGTCTAATAGTAAAGAGACAGACTTCCCAAAGTTGTGGATGTTGTGGTCTTTTGCGTATAGCCTCAACAGTGTGATCAGATTGGTCATCCTAGCCTGGTCCCCTATCAAGTAATAGTGCAACTGCAGAAAAGAGAGGAATACATTATGCCATTTATAAACCAGCAACTATGTAGGTGCTACACTATATATGTAGGCCTGCATTGAGGAGGTTGAGGCGACCGCACAGTCAACTAGCACAGCATGTCTGCTACACAAACAGGAGCTACATTTGGTCAGCGAACTCAGCACGAATCTAGCTGTCATCAGGTGTAGCTCAGACACTGCTATAAGAAACTTTAAGTTAAAAATATTAAAACCACGTCTCTATGTAAGCTAGTGGACTAACCTGCCGGTGGAAATCCTTTGCCTTTCTGTACCTTGTCTCCATGGTATCCTGTATCCCGCCGCCGCCTCCTCCTCCTGGGAAGCGCGTCCTAAGCTCAAGTCCTCCAGCCACCACTACCATGGTAGTCTCCTCACCTGACTGGTTCAGCAGCTCAAGCACTTCGTATCGCGATGCGTAGCGGACATTGCATCCATCCACCTCCAGGATGAGATCTCCGGATCGAAGGCCGGCCTCTCGGGCACGGCTGTTGAACTCTACCGAGCGAATGAACACCGGTGCGTCGCCCCGTAGAGTGAGTCCGAAACTGCTGACTCTTCCGCCCCTCCGCAGGGTGACCGTGCGAACACGCGATAGGACAATCAGACTCGGCGGCACCTTCTTCGAATGCCTGGCCAAAACTATCAAGTCGTCTCGGCTGTACTCCCGTACGCCTTCTCCGTCCATCTCGACAATGACATCTCCAGGCAGCAGTCCTGCCTGCTGCGCACTCCCCCCCTCGTCCACCGCCGTGATGTACACTGGACGATCCCCATCTATGGAGAATCCGAACGCTTCAGGCCAACCTTCATTGGTAGCCATCAGCACACATCTGAAGGAAACACCGGACGTTAGCAAAAAGAAGTAGTGCTCAAGGACACTCCTCCCTCAAGCATTTGTGCAAGTTAATTAATATTCATCGACAAAATGGCCGTCGGGCCACAAGACCTGGTTTATATCTGGTGACAGCCGGATGAAGCCGCAGTGTGGTTGATGGCCAGCAGCATTTATGGTCGTAACGTACTAGCTGTAGTGGACAGCATAGCTAAAAATCATCCTGTAATGGCTTTCATGTTCAAGATCTCGCTGTTCTGTTTGTTGTGTGTTGTTGTTGTCAAGTTTCTGGATTACTCCGTTCCAAGCCAGTGAGGATGCACGTACGCACGCACAAGCACAACTAAACACACCTTCTGTCCGCAGCGTATGTGCTGTCGAGTCTGCAGAGGATGGCGAAGCACTTGATTTACGCGATTTTGCTTGCTGAAACTCACCTCTAGCTATAGTGTTTTGGGATGACATGATCCCGGGGGCAACTAGCTACTATCTATTCATATATACCTATAACTATATATGCATGCATGCTTATACAACTGATGCTGGTAGTTTTATATGTTTATTATTATGAAGTGATTCGACGTTGATCAGTCAACCAGTGTAAATCATTGAAAATTGTATTATATGGTGTAAATGTATCTCACATGGCCAGACCCTTTCCAGTGTTGTGCAAGCCCTCTCCAGTGTTGTGCAAGCCCTCTCCAGTGTTGTGCAAACCCTCTCCAGTGTTGTACAAGCACTATAAGAAAGGGTGTGAGAGTTAGCTCAAGTGTTGTTGAGTAATGCCTGCCGGAACGCCAGACAAGGTGCTTTATAACACCAAATATCTAGCTACCTAAAACTGAGTTAGTAATGGTGGTAGCCAAATGCTGTGCAAGGATTAAAACATTTACTATGTAGCTAGCAATAGCTGCTAAGTGCGTACAATGACTTGTGAAGCGGCCTAGGTACGTAGCTACAAGAGACACATCAACTAAGGTATATAAATGTATAATCGTGGCCATTATCATTCGGCGGGTTGGTTACTGAGGCTGAAAGGAAAGGGTAAGTTGCTGTGATGGATGCCAGACCATGTCCACTTCTTTATATTTAATGTGTCAGTTACTATGTATGCTTGTGCAGCATGCACTCTGGTATTACAGTGATGCCTACGATTTTTCTTCTAGGGCACATTTTGTACAGGTAACTGAACCTCCCAATGAACTGCCACCTCTGTTTCTTGACAATTCATCTGTTGTGGACTTACGGGATGGTGACATTCTCAGACTGAATGCAGTCATAAATGAGAATATAGCCACGTTAGTGTTCTTCTATGCACGGTGGTGCACGCACTGTAAGCTTGTTGCTGAGACATTCGAGAAGGTGGCTAAGAAACTACAGGGCAAGGTAACTTACTGCATTATGCATGGTGCGCGCACACACCATGGATCTCTGCCCATGTCTAGAGATATGAACTTCCTGTGATTCCCCTGGAGCTGCAGTGCAAGTGTGACTGAGCTACAGAGTGCGAGGGCTTGCTGCAGAGTGCCACGAGGTGCAAAAGCTGACTTTAGGCCAAGGGTTTTGGATGTGTTGCTGTGCATGTCTAATGGATTAGGGTGATCATAGCCTATCACTAGCCAAAGCACAGTGAATTCAACAGGTGAATTGATCTTGAGCATATACGTGCATAGCAGATCGAAAACAACTTGATTTGCAGGACTTCTTGACTCCATGGGCCTTATCAACTGCAAACTAAACTAACGATACTGCGGTGTGAGATGATCGATATATCACAGTGAATTCACTAATACGTAATATATTCAATTGGAGTGTGTCAAGATCACCCACCTTGTTTGCTCGTAAGCGAGCACTGCCCAAAGCTGCTAAATTAGTTTTGTAAGATACATAGGTGCTTTCACGCTGACCTGCACAACTCTCTAGTATTCATGCGTAAGGTTGGCTGAAGGTAGGTATTGGTATGGAGGCAGGTTGAAGTTGAATAGAGATGTCCTTTCTCTGCAGGTAGCTGTGGTTGCTATTGACTGTTGGTACCAGGAGGGGATGTGCCGTCAGTCAGCTCAGGGGATAGCGTTTCCAGTGGTGTATGGCCATACAGCAGGGCAGCAGATACTGTACTCCCAGGGGTTGAGGGAGGATGAACTGGTAGGTATATGTACGTATATATGCTCCCCTACATCAAACAACTATAATGATATGTAATATATTAGTATTTTCGATGTAATGATTACCATGCAAATTATAGCATTATCTATTAGAGCACAAAATGAAGTTCCTAAGAGTAGCCAAGGAACGACTGACTGTCCAAGGAAATGTGTGTGAATACCGTGTCTGCCACTCCTGTTCTGTGTTTATACACACAGGCATTGTGTACGATGTACTGTACTGTAATGACGTACTGTAGTGACGTACTGTAGTGACGTACTCTGGTGATGTACTGTAATGACGTACTGTAGTGACGTACTGTAGTGACGTACTGTAGTGACGTATTGTAGTGACGTACTGTAGTGACATACTGTAGTGATGTACTGTGGTGACGTACTGTGGTAATGTACTGTGGTGACGTACTGTAGTGACGTAATGTGGTGACGTACTGTAGTGATGTACTGTGGTGATGTACTGTGGTGCCACGTACCTAATCTCAGGAAGTAGTCATCATCAGTGCGTCTTACTCTTTGCAGATGCGGTTTGCATCTCGCCTGCTGCGGCCACTGCACCGTGTCACTTCAGTGGAGCAGCTTGAGTTGGATTTGGAAGTGAATGAAGTGAGTCTGGATGCAATGCAGCACACAGTAGTTGTTCAGCATTCCAATTGAGTAAGAGAGTTCTCTGAATGCCAACTGAGATATGGGGCAAGCCTTGTCTGTTTCGCGAATCAAGTGGGATCAGATGCTAAACCACTGCAGAGGGAGTCCGATGGTGGGACTCCCAAATGGTCCGAAGACCGATAGAGAGATGGTGTTTAATCCAGACACAATCTGGGCCGGACCTTTGAGATGGTGATGCTATTACAGGGCACGAAAGAAAGATTGCAACTTTTCTGTTTCTTTAACTGACTCCATGACCTTTCCTGACAGAAGTGTCTCAGCATTATCAGCACCTACCTCTCACGATGACCACCTTGTAAAGTGCATCACAGCAACACTAACGAAGCTAAGATTGGACCTGGTGCATCATCTTGTTGTTAACATCTGCTTCCTGGTGCCGTGTGTGCAGGTGATGTTCATTGGGAACTTTGACTTCACAACTGCATATCATCCCAAAGGATTCCTGGAGTATCACCAGGCTAGCGTGCTGGCCCTGCATGATGGTGAGCACTGCCAGCACTCCTACGCCTGCTAATTGTAGTGGTCAGAGTGTCACATTAGTTGGAGATGTGTATAGCTGTGTGCAAAGGTGATAGCTAATTCCACTTTAATACTAACTGGTGACGGCCAGCTAATTGTGTTTTCTCTTTGCCACTGCTCGCACTGAGAGAACCATCATTCATATTGCTGTAGAGGCTCATACGTAGGTGTGTCGATGCTGTTACTGGAATTTCACTTCTTGAGCAGTACACAACTGTACTGCTCAAGAGCAGGAGGTTTTCGACCCGAAGGTCTACGCCACTTGTAAGCAGTTGACAAAGACCTTTGGGTCAAAACGCCCTGCTTTTAAGTTTTCATCAGCGGTTGTGTATTGCTCAACAAATGAATTTCCAGAATCAGATCATCATTTCATAATAAATAGCTTTTTGCTTTGATGCCCAGCTGCTGTCCGTGGTGTGTGTACATGTCCTGTTGGTTACATCCTCAGACCCCCTCAATGCTCCACCCTTTGCTGTGGTGAGTGATGCTAGAGTAGCGAAGGACTTGAGCCTCCCCAACGCCCCTGGTGTTGTGGTTGTGTCGTACATTGGCGGAATGAGACAGTATCAGGGTACATGTGACAAGGAGGCCCTCTACAATTGGACTGTTAACATCAGAGCGGAGGAACAAGTGAGGGCATTGAGGGCATTTTACACGGTCTGACTCAACAAGCATCTTCAAAGCAATTTGATTCCATAGCACATGCAGACATGTGCATGCACGTGCACACACACACACACACACACACACACGCACAACACACACACACACACACACACACACGCACAACACACACACACATACACACACGCACACAACACACACACACACACACACACACACAGCACGTCACCATGCTGACTACAGCATGTGTGCTTGCTCAATGTCTCTGTACATGCAGGTATTAGTTCAGAGCCTGACTCCCAATTCAGATAGGGCCCACCAGTTACTGCACAACGCAGCACTCCTGCTCTTCCTACCGCTGAACCAGTCTGCAGCTCCACTAAGAGAAGTCAGTGCCGATGAAGGGGCATAGAGCATGCTCAGTAGCATGTGAATTGTAGTTGATGGCAGCCACCTGCAAATGGTTTAAAGTGGTTAACATATGTATATACGGTACATACATATGTATGTACAGTATGTATGTGTGTAGTACGTATGTGCATTTATGTGTACAGTACTATGTGCACATGTACAGTACGTACGTATGTGCACATACGTTTACAGTACGTATGTGCAAATGTAGAGTATGTATGTGCACATGTACACCACGTACAGTATGTACACCGTGTACAGTATGTACACCACGTACAGTATGTACACCACGTACAGTATGTACACCACGTACAGTATGTACACCACGTACAGTATGTACACCGTGTACTCGCACTGAGAGAATCATCGTAAGCACATCTACACATGTCAACAAAAAGATGTCACCTAGGCCTAGGTTCTACCCGCTTTGTTCTCTGTTCTGCTGCCTTTCCGGTGGTCTTCTGGCGAGGTTCTTCCAGCAGCAATCGATGTCAAGGCATGTTGTTGGCATGTGTAGATGTGCTTACTATTTAGCACGTAGTCAGAGTGATTTGCTCAGTATGTACTCCAATGAAGGCCACAGTATAGTGGTCGAAACGTCAGTAAAAGATTTATTGTAATCATAGTTGGTTGGAATAGAAGAAACACTCATTGCAATGTCAGATTGCCAACCGAGAATCCCACTTTGCGATTACGTACTTATATCATGTATGTATGGCCCTTATGTCAATACGACTGTGTGCCACGTATCTGTACAAGTACATTGTCCATTTCTTCCCCAGCCACTGAGATGGCCATGCTCTAGCTACAGTGTCCCTCCACCCTCTCTATCCTTTCTGTGTAGCTCCATAGAGCAGCGCGGCAGCACCTGCAACGTGTGAGCAGTGCCCCTCGTCCGTGCCCCAGCCTCCGCCACCTCAAACACCTGCACTGCTCCTACCCGCATCTCCCACACACTCTACTGCGCTGTCCAGTGAAGGAACAATTACGAACTGCACCAGATGATGTCTGTTTCACTCAGCAAAATCCATTTGCACCCTTTCTCTCTGAAGATCCTTTCAGCTGTCTGACTAGCGAAATAATGAAAGCTGTTCCATCTGTAGCAGCCTCATGGTTTAACCCTACTGGGCACTTCTTCCTCAACCCCATGACTCCCTGTTTCCCACTAAAGTTGTCATTTTTCTATGTGGATTCTGTTCGGTATGTATCTGTTATGCACAGTATTGGCTACAAGGCTGCTTCAAAACAGACCACAGCACTTGTAGTGATGGATATCAGAAATGAACTACAGTTTCTGAAGGACTTTGGCAACAACTCTGTTGAAGCTAATGCAATTGGTAAGTGGTGATTTATGGGGTGGTGAAGAGAGGGTGCAGGTGTGAGTGAGAAGGGAGATAAGGGGAGAGATTTTTTGTAGCAAATGAACGGGGTATAACCGTACATTACAGAATGTGCTACGTATTTTTATTTTTGCATTTTTCCAGTGGACTTCATCAGTGATGTAACTATGGGGAAAGTCCCTCCTTTACTAAGATCATCTCTGCCTCCTGAGAATGCTTGTCTCAGATCTGGGTCCTTAAACTCGGCATGTATTTGGGAGATCACTGCTGAGACGTTCACTCAAGCAGTTTTGAATACTAATGAGGTAGTACATGTTACATACGCATCTATCCACATTCTTCATGTAGCTGTTACACTTGGACACACACACATACACACACACACACACACACACACACACACACACACACACACACACACACACACACACACACACACACACAAACACAAACACACGCACACACACACTTTGTGTACTGAATTCACAGAAAGGGGAGGCAAGTTCACTTCCTCCCCTTCGCTACAGGATGTCCTTCTTGTTCACTATGCTCCTTGGTGTGCGGCCTGCACTTGGCTGTGGCCTGTCCTCTTTGCCGTGGGAGAGGCCATCAGGCCCTCCACCAACCTCATCATCGCCAGGTGTGCAGTCCTCACTAAGATCACACTAATGACTCTGCATTAACTACTTCCAGCATACGGCACATAGAGAACTTTTTTGTATGTTATGACTTGCATACGTATGTGTGGTGTGCACACAGAGACATGAGCCACATTCACTGCGCATGCATGTTATCCACTCAGGATTGATGCAGAGGCCAACGATGTTCTTCCCTGTCACAAGGCGGGTGTGTATCCAACCCTGACACTGTACCCAGCACATCGGTATGCGTGTTCTGCTGTGAAACATGATTCTCCCACAACTACTCAAGCCTACATATGATGCTCAGTAACATTGTGCATGATTCTTGGATGCTGTACTGTGTTTAATGATGTGTCTGAAAGTCCATTCAGTCTGTGAATGAGTAGTACAGTATGTACATCTGCATATGCTGTACATAAGTACAGTATTGTTGGGTATTCAGTGCCCAAAGTCTGTACACACTGAGCACTGCTACAGGCATACTGTACATGTGTATGTACTTGTTTTAGTAAGTGTACGTACATGTGTTCCTTCTTGCCTCACTCTGTCCCTTTCTCCTCCTTCCTGCTTGACCCTCCCCAGGAAATCCAACCCCATAGTGTACCAGACAAGTGGCCCCTATTCTGTGACCAACATCGTCCAGTTCTTGCAACAACACTCTACTCACCCCATTTTAACAGCCTCAGATGTGAATAGAAGCAATGACGGCATCAGGCTGGCTGACTGGTCCCACGAAGGATGGTTGCTATGGATACAGGCACAAAGTCGTATCCTAAACCTGGAAAAGAGAAATTCACAGTTGTACCACAAAGTGAAGGAGTTGGAGCATCAACTGGTTACCCGAGAAAAGCCGCAAGGTGACTATGTATCCCTTGCAAAGGAGAAGATAGATGAGGTGTATGCCCAGTTGCAGCATCTCATAATGCAACAGTTCAACATGCAGACACCTCCTGGTAGTGTGCCGCCTCCACCATCACATATGGCAGAGGAGGATGTCACTACATTTGCAGACTTCATGAGTGGCGAAAAATATGGAGCAGAGAAGCAAGAAGGAAAGCATCCAGACAGTAAAGTCTGCCATTCGGAGGGAAGGACACAAAAAAAGGTGGATGGATGGCTAAAGGATGATAGACAGTTGGAGGAAGGTAGACAGTTGGAGGAAGGTAGACAGTTGGAGGAAGGTGGACAGTTGGAGGAAGGTGGACAGTTGGAGGAAGGTAGACAGCTGGAGGAAGGTAGACAGTTGGAGGAAGGTAGACAGTTGGAGGAAGGTAGACAGTTGGAGGAAGGTAGACAGTTGGAGGAAGGTAGACAGTTGGAGGAAGGTAGACAGTTTGATGGCAGTGTCAAAGATGGGTTTCACAAGTCAGAGTTGCCACACACGAGAACAATGCTAGCTGACGATGCAGGTATTGCCTTTAGTGTGCCGGCTAGGAAGGCAAAGGAAGATGCTGAAGAAGCTCCAGATGGTAGTGAAGTGGAACAGAGTGAACCGGTGAACCGTGCAACCAGAATAATGACAGATGATGCTGGACTTACCATCCGACAGTATGACAGGTATGGTGGTGCAGAGAATGGTGGATCTAAGCTGAAGCCAGTAGGGGACGGCCCCACCAACGATGCAGCACAATTTGACGATGCCATAGGCCGTGATGGAATTATTCCGCTGGACAGTCTGACCAGCAGGCATGACCACAAGAACTATCCTGTACCGTTTCAGGAAGAAGCACCCATTGAAGGGGATACACACATGCGGCAAACTGCACGAGAGGCGCTATCTGTCACTACTGACTCCACCCCCCAGGACATCCCTGGCTCACTCACTGGTGATGACTCCTTTTCCTATCTTGATCCTGATCAGGGTGACAACTCCAATTCACTCAGCAGAAGACAGACACAACGAATGGGGGACTTAGGCTAGTTTGATGAAGAATGAATTTGCTTGTTCATCAATATTATCTTTTCATGCGTGACTGTCTTCACATTCTGTGGAAGCAGCGTAAAGCTAGCTCCTTAATTTAATTGTTTCAAAATCCAACCATGACTTAATTCAGTGAATATTAATATCAAAGTGTACGCATGTGTAACTTCCCAAATGAATTTAACACGATATCTTCTTTACCAAAGTGGGAGGCAATGATTACCATAGATATACAATTACAGTAGATTTTGTGCACATACAATTATATATAATTATATACATATAAATTATATGACGCATGAAAGGTTCCTATACATACAGATAGATACTATTATACTATTATATATATAATTATACCTAAAGATAGAGCTGCATGCGGTGCATGTCCAAAAGCCATTGGATGCTGCAATTGATCATGCACTCATTGTAATTATAAGACATGTACACCAGCCTTGGTAATGGCAAACACATACAGTATATGGAATGTGGGTTGGAGGGTATTCCATGTGTACATACGTATGTACCACACTGGAATGATTATGTACACATCACACTCTAACACATGCGTATAATGTGAAGTCGGATTACTTCTAGAAGGACCTTGGACAATGCGTAAATCAATGCAATGTCCATACCACCAATTAATTACTGAATATACGTATATTGTCTTATGTACAGTACATACGTAGCTTGCTATACATAGGATAAACAAATAATGCAATCATAATACATATAGACTTTCACAAAGATACTCTACTGTCACTGTATTATATCACTCCTAGAATACCAGTTTGTGTTGCTGGTCCTACAAGTTGCAGACACGTGCTAAATGTATGTAAGTCACTAATAGCCGGCCCGATCCACCAGATCTGAGCAGGGAACAAGAACATGCACATACACTCACATGCTATACTGTACATATGTATGCCTATGAAACTACGTGATTATTTATAGTGAACAGTGTGTGGTATGCATGGAAAGCGGTGGGGTGGAGTGTCGTGCATTAGCGTTAGGAGCACTGTACTGTACGCTGTTGTATTTAATTAGCGTGAGGCATGAGACTTCGGTGTGGACAATGTAGAACTACATTCATACAGCCATTCTTGGCCTACTAGTCAACACACCTCTATAACTTTCCATGTCGTCCTTTGCAGCAGTTTGCATCTTCTTCTTCCCACCTCCCTTGGACTGCAGAGAGAAGGAGGTTAGTTGATACGAACAAAGTTACTCAGGCAAGACCAGCGTCCAGACTCCGCACATACATTCAGGTCCCCCCATTTTCACCACCCCTGTGCTGAAGGGGTAATGCTAAAATAACAGTACACAATACTACTAGCTTCTATATTAGGCAAGGACTTGAACTGCTGTATTAGGCAAGGACTTGAACTGCTATATTAGGCAAGGACTAGAACTGCTATATTAGACAAGGACTAGAACTGCTGTATTAGACAAGGACTAGAACTGCTATATTAGGCAAGGACTAGAACTGCTATATTAGACAAGGACTAGAACTGCTATATTAGGCAAGGACTAGAACTGCTGAGCTGACATACATATTTGGTAGAGAGCGATCATAAATGGCTCACTCTTGAATGTTCGTTGTGGTGCAGACTATTTGGTACGTATGTACTGTACGTGCCAACAGTATTTTACACTCACAGCTAGTCATTCATGTAGCTATACAAATTACTACTCTCCCCTATTCGGCTGGGATAGGGCAGGATACTAGTTGTAGCCCACATGGCTATCAGTGGCCTGACCTTCAACACTGGTTGTGGAACTCCAATGAGACCACAAATCCTGTTGCGTTCAGGACGCACCGTCTCCAAGGGGTCCTCCCTAAAGGAACAACAACAGCACATACATATACAACAATAGAACAATCATAATTATGTATGTACTATATGTAATAAAATACATATGTACCGTATGTAGTACATACATACAGTAAGTACTATACTAGTATATGTAATACATACGTGCATATGTACCGTATGCAGTATATACGTACATGTGTAGCATGTGACCTACATACCACACTGTTTCGCTCAAGATGGCTGCCACATGTTCACTGATGTTTTCATCTTGAAATATGTCATCAAAAGTTAAGAGAGTGACATACAACTGGTCAGCTGCGGCTCTTCGAACCTGCACACATTACAAGGAGTTGATAGAAGATCACAAGTGACATCTACCAAGTGGTACAGCTGAACACACACACACACACACACACACATGCACACACACACACACACACACACACACACACACACACACACACACACACACACACACACACACACACACACACACACACACACACACACACACACACACACACACACACACACACACACACACACACACACACACACACACACACACACACACACACACACACACACACACACACACTCACTCACGCACACACACACTCACTCACACACACACAAGCACCA
>OX465046.1:1473465-1478465 GCA_949841015.1 Aplysina aerophoba
CAGTTTCCCAACATCTCCCAGGCCACTCACAGTGCCCCAACATCTCCCCGGCCACTCACAGTGCCCCAACATCTCCTCGGCCACTCACAGTGCCCAACATCTCCCCGGCCACTCACAGTGCCCCAACATCTCCTCGGCTGTCCGTGGTATAGTCCGTCATTGCTGTGAGGAGAGCCTCGTAAGCCACAGTCAGAGTCTCCTCAGACAGAGAGAACCCATCACTTCCAAGAGGAATGATGTCAACAGTGACACAGATCCTGGCAGAGGGGGAAGGGGTTGAGGGGAGGGGAGCATGCACACACACGCACGCACGCACTCATGCACACACACACACACACACACACACACACTCACACACACACACACACACACACACACACACACACACACACACACACACACACACACACACAAGCACACACACACGCACATGCACACACACACACACACTCACACGTACACACACACACACACACACACACAAGCACACACACTCACACACACACACACACACACACACACACACACACACACACACACACACACACACACACTCACACACACACACACACACACACACACACACATACACACACACACACACACACACACACACCTTGTGATAGCTTTGACAGCATCTCTCCTTGCTTCCACAAACTTGCTCTCAGTCTCCTGGACTGCTGAGACCAGTTGAGCCAAGTGGCTTAGAACAGGCTTCAGTACACCACACAGCAACTCTTTGGGGAGAGCCCCCAGGGCAAGGGAAAACCCCATCCTTGTAAAATGATTAGGGCTCATCAATTCATGAAGGCACTTTCGAATGATTGTATCTGAAAGTGCAGAGCAAGCATTGAAGCAAAGAGACACTAATGATAGCACAGCTGTACACACACACACACACACACACACACACACACACACACACACACACACACACACACACACACACACACACACACACACACACACACACACACACGTACACACACACACACACATACACACACACACACACACATGTGCGCACACACACCTTGTGTCTTCTGAACCATAGCAGGAGTGGCTGCATAATACTCCTTGCAGAGTGCCTCGAAGGCCTCCACTGCTGCTCCCTGTACAAGAGACAGGGAAGGATCTTGTGCAACATTGACAAGTCAAATATTCTTAGATGAAGGAAGTACGTATTTGTATCAAAGGACACTGGAGATACGTTCCCGTTTTAATAGTTCTTCGCATGTATAGTCTGGTTGACACCCAATTCTGTGTCCCAAATCAAACACCAGAGCACACTTTTGCATACACACCGCACACATTATACCACCAAATACAGACACACCCGCACCCACACAGACACATACACACATACGTACGCACATACACACAGCAACACCCCACAACTCTGAGCAAGGAGTGCCCCAGGACACCACAGACTCAACCTGCACAGCTTAGCACGCTTACGTACCCTCACTGTTTCTTCGGCATGGCTGAAGTTGTCCTCCACGATGAGCTGCCAGGTATCTGTATTGTACATGTAGCACACAAAACATATCATCTCAATTAAGACAAAATGAAAACCTGGACAAATGCTAGACATTCGCAGAAGCACAACAGAGAGAAGTTAAATTAGAACAAAGACTATGTACTAGCGTATCTCAGAGACTGACAACGGTCTTCGTCAAGTACAAAACTGTAATTGTACGTACCTTTTGTACCTGACGAAGACCTTCGTGGTCGAACGTTGCAATACAGCAATCTACTGTACTATACGTGAAATGCTCGACATCACTACTGACATTACACATAAACACATTTATATTTTCTCTAAAACATGCAGCAGATGCACCCTTGAGGTACGGTCGATGTAGTTCAGCTCATCCTGCTCACCCAGCACCGCACTGTCCTCTTCTTTCTCTAAGAGGCGCACATGGCAGAGACACAGCTTGTGGATGTAGTGCAGGACCGCAGGACGCATCACCTCCCCACCCAGACCCTTGATGTGATGGGCAGCCTTCAGGCGACCGGGCAGGGCCTTCAGCACATTCACAACATCGGTACCTATGTAGTCAGATACACAGCTAAACCATGCCGAGGGAGAGAGGATGGAAGAGAGCACAGGTGTTTCATAGTCACAGGTGAGGAGGCATCACACAGTGGAACAAACGTACAGTGTGTACGTATGTACGTACGTAGATTCACGAGCCAGAAGCATGTGATGAGAGTGGAACAAATGCTAAGAAGTACGTACCGTACTGCAATCTACAATCTATTGCAATGGCAATGGGACTGATACCCCAGCTGCACTGACACTGGTCTGTCAGGACATGTATGCGCCTGCTCACTTATCCATTAACACTCAGATTAACGGATGTGTGATGGTGCTAAAAGCAACACTGGTATTACTTAGGTCCGTTCCAGACACTGGAAACAGCCATTCAACGCCAAGTACGTACTACACAGTGAAGGGTGCTAGATCTGCAGAACTAGGACACTACATATCGTGCACCTACATCATGCAGTAATGTATGTGTACGTACAGCACTACACATTTTGCGCCCTTCATGCAGTAACGCATACAGTACTGCATATCGTGCACCTATCATGCAGTAACGTATGCGTACATACAGCACTACACATTTTGCGCCCTTCATGCAGTAACGCATACAGTACTACATATCGTGCACCTATCATGCAGTAACGTATGTGTACATACAGCACTACACATTTTGCGCCCTTCATGCAGTAACGCATACCGCACTACATATCATGCACCTATCATGCAGTAACGTATGCGTACGTAGAGCACTACACATTTTGCGCCCTTCGTGCAGTAACGCATACAGTACTGCATATCGTGCACCTATCATGCAGTAACGTATGCGTACGTACAGCACTACACATTTCGCGCCCTTCATGCAGTAACGCATACAGTACTACATATCGTGCACCTATCATGCAGTAACGTATGGGTACGTACAGCACTACACATTTTGCGCCCTTCATGCAGTAACGCATACAGTACTACATATCGTGCACCTATCATGCAGTAACATATGCGTACGTACAGCACTACACATTTTGCGCCCTTCATGCAGTAACGCATACAGTACTGCATATCGTGCACCTATCATGCAGTAACATATGCGTTCATAGAGCACTACACATTTCGTGCCCATCATGCAGTAACGCATACAGTACTACATATTGTACACCCATCATGCAGTAACATATACATACAACACTACATATTGTACACCCATCATGCAGTAACACATACGACATGCTGCATGTGTGTACAGTACCTCCCATTCTGGGCAGAGTACTTGTGGAGAGCATGAGACAGCTCTGCCACGGCCAGCACTGCACCGTGTCTTGTGTAGAGGTCAGCCGACATGGCCTGGGGAAGGAGTTTGGGAAGGGCTGCCAAGGGCGGCAGGAAGGAGTGGGGAGGGAAGAGGAGGGGGAGGAGAACCAAACAGAGGACAAATGAGAGGTGGAGAGAGAAGGGGGAGGCAAATCAGAAGGAAAGGGGAGGGGGGGGGGGGGGGGTGAAGAGGAAAAGGTGGGAGGAAGAAAAGGTACGTAATATAAGGGTACGTACATACATGAATAAGAACCTATTAAACCAGCTGCTACGTGACTCACAGCCACCCCCTAAGCTGCTGGCCAAACTGGTCACTGGCTCACCTTCGCCTTTCATATATTCTGGGTCCCTCTCTGTTAGATTGTGCAGTGCTTGTGAGGTCAGCTCTCTCACAACACTGAACAACAACAACAACAACAAAAAACACAACAACAAGATGTTACAGAAAGGAATAAGTTCTGTGACAATCATGTGATAGTCATGTGACCTGCGCACCTGTCCCAGTGGTTCACTTTGTGCAGTAGAAGGTGGGTGATCATGGGTCGGGTGTATTCCTCAAACTGAGCAATGTACACACTACACAGGGAGTGGATGGGTGGGGGGAGAACATGGTGGCAGTAGAGAACACAGCTGAGAGTACTTGGAGCAGTGCATGGGATATACAGTATGTACTCACTAAGAACTACATACATATGTAATATGCTACCTCTGCTGTAGTTTAGAAGGATTTGGTGAGCAAATAAAGACTAATGACTTATTTAGTTGATAGATTATACCACATGAAGCTCACAGTCAGTAATTGACTTTCACACCATCATACCCATTTACGTACATATGCATATACAATTGAATTGTTAGCTGAGTAGTGAATCAAAAAGCTCCCCAATCTTGTAGCCTTAGCACACGAGCCCCTACCTCTGTGTTGCTACTACTGCACAATAATAGCAACGCAAAGGTGGGGACTGGTGCGGGAGACTACAGTAAAGTCCTGTATATCCACTTTCCTGTTGAGTTGCCAAGTGCACCAACTGAAGTGCCTCATTAATCATCTTCACCTCACCTGACCACAGGCTGATTAATTTGCCCACAAGTTGGTAATGTACGTACGTATTATCAACCACAGCACATCAAAGTAACACACATGCAAAATATGCATATACACACATGTACGTGTGTGTGCTCATATTCATAAATGTGTGTGTATCTGCACCTGTGCCTTAGATCTGGTGGTACGTACAGTACAAGTGTGTGAGCTACATGATTTACGTATGTACGTACCTGATATCTAAGAAGGTTGTATTCCTGTTACCAACAGTGAAGTAGTCGGCTGTGGTTAAGATGTCAATGCCATGAGGGAAGGTCCCCTGGCGACCAACATTCTCCTGGAAAGCAGCCTAAGGCAGAGTAGCAACAGTGGTGATTCAGGGCGGCACACATGCATGCACACACACACATATATGTATGGATACACACACACACACACACACACACACACACACACACACACACACACACACACACACACACACACACATACACACACACACACACACACACACACACACACACACACACACACACACACACACACACACATACACACACACACACACACACACACACACACACACACACACAC
>OX465046.1:1480965-1828187 GCA_949841015.1 Aplysina aerophoba
CGAACCACCGTGTCCTTGTCTTTCAGCCCTTCCAACAGCAAACCCATCACCTGTTCTGTCTCCTCAGGAATGTCATAGCCTTCATCCTCGTCATTAGCTCCCCCCAGCTCAGCGCCGCCCCCAAGCTGGGCAGCTGGGGTGCTCTGCCAACAGAATAGAGAAGGTGCCGGGAGAAAATCCAGCCAACAGGTGTAGCAAGGTGCAACTGATGAGCATTGTAGGAACTGCAAATCCCTAATTAAACTCTTCATACATACATAGGCCCATAACCTACTGTTTTGCATTCATCTGACAGTATATGAAAACTGCAAAGACAACACTTCTATCACGCACAGTACAGCCATGTTAGCACAATGATTAAGTGCTTGTACGTACATTACAGGGTGTGGTCTACAAACACTGTAAATTAGCATTAGCAAATCTGACATCTGCCTGTCAATGTTTAGTGTGTATCACAACATCACAGGTCCTGCTACGTATGCTGGACTGTGCATGAGCAAGGCACTTTAGTGCATCACTGGAACTTACGCTGAACACTTTGGGGGCCAAGTTCATCAGCAAGGAGCGGTTACCACGCTGGTACCTGTAACCAGGAAAGAGGAACACAGCAGCCACTGTTCAAGTCAAATCTGAACTGAAATAATGGTTGAACGGTTATGTGTCACCTTGTTTCAAATCACCGCAATTCACTAGCCAATTGTTCAATAACCAAACGTTTCCACAGCTACTCGCAGTCTTTTCAGTGGCGAGTATGGATGGGCAAGGGGTCATAACAAGTTTGGCTAGTTGAAAAAACACAGCATGTCCTCTACTCCAATTACCAGAATGATGTGTTTCTGACACACTCAAAGTAAGCTAACCATTGTAATACGTACATCATTAAAAGCTCATACGTAAAACATGGAAAATATAGAGAGCGAAAACACTTTCCTACTTAAGGTATGGCACTTTACTATCAATTAAACACGTAACGTACGAACAGTAACATACATAATAAGATAAACATAATTAGGGTGACAGTAATATGGGGTCAAGTATTATAAGTACTGGATATGCATTCAAATACAAATGATTGTGAAATACGCGTTTGTGAGCTGGTACAGTACTACTCTTGTAAAGGCTGCAGGACAGCACAGCTCAGGAGGAGAGGTGACAGGAGAAATAGGAACAGCAACTGAGCCCGAACCTATGACCTACACTCTAATGCGGAGTTTCAGCCATGGAACCAGGCATATGATTGCATTAAAACACAATAACTACCCACCAATTTCTACACTGCATTACTGTTCCAGTATCCGACACACTGTGTATATACATACACTACGCATGTACAGTTCCCCTACTCCTTCCCTCTACCACCTCCCACCACACCACCAACACACACGTGTTTGTACGTACCTCCACGTGGCTACCCTTGGCTTAAGAAACACCATTCCCAGTCGCTGTGCGAGCTTGATGTTCAACTTCCTCAGTTTTGTATTGTGGTGTGTTGTCAGTCCAACATGCAGCAGGTGCTTTAGTGTGACACTGGCTGAAGGCAACAGTGAGCAGAGAGGAGAGTTGGGTCAGGAGACAATAGACAGAGGTGGTAGAGGTCCATGCTAAGGCGTTAAACTGAACGGGGATGCTGCTGAGCAATCACATAGCAAGGGACTAAATTGCAGTTTAGTGACCGACGAAGACCCTCGAGGTCGAAATGTCATTTACTCCCTTGCTATGTGATTGCTCAACAACGTTACTGTTCACGAGAGACAGAGGTAGTGACAGGAGGGGAGGAGAGGAGAGGTGGTGACAGGAGGGGAGGAGAGGAGAGGTGGTGACAGGAGGGGAGGAGAGGAGAGGTGGTGACAGGAGGGGAGGAGAGGAGAGGTGGTGACAGGAGGGGAGGAGAGGAGAGGTGGTGACAGGAGGGGAGGAGAGGAGAGGTGCAAAAATTAATAGTTAGGAAAGGAGGTCGTATAGATTCAGGAGAAAAGAGGTACAAGGGTAAGTGCCGTGTCGGAACACATTCACTTCACTACACTTCAGTAGTCTGGCTCGGAAGCATTGTCTCCAATCTTTCCGTTCACCTAGTTGAAATGGTGCTAAGGAAGACGTTGCCTACATGTGGTCAGCCAGAGGTGCCAACCAGACAGCATCCTTCAACAACAGAATAGTCATTTGCTTTTCCATAGCTACAAAGTACTAAATTTAAACCGTTTCCATACTAGCAGCATCTGCAGTCATGGGGCGGTCTAGCAGGCCAGACTGAGTGCAGAGTGGCACATAAGTACATACGTATGAACCCCATGATCACACAACACACACATATGTACGGACATAGCACACAGACACACATACGTACACCGCAAGGCTGCAATTCATTTGAAGAACAGACGCTTACAAAAGGGCAGTAGATCTTCTCTCTTGCCGCCTTTGAAGAGGGAGGACAGAGCGTTGAGTACAGCCAAGAGAATAGTCATCCCTTGCATTGAGGTATCTGAACAAGGATGGTTCATTCACAGTCAGATCAATACACTAGGGGATGTATTGTTAATATTTTCCTATGCTAAAGGCGGACAGAGGTAGCACCAATGAGGTGGAGGACAATGAATTCATACATGCAAGAAGGGTCAATATATAGTATTACCACGGTAATCACTCACTCCTAGACAAGAAGACATACACGGCATACAAGGGAGTGGAGTGGAGTGTTGTCACACTGTAAAGAGATACTTGTCTGGTTAATCACTTTGTCAATCATTGGTAATAATATAGTATAATTCATATATTATAATAATCATTAGTAATATTAGACCGAACAGCTGCACTGCAGGAAACAGTGCTGAGCAGCTAGCCATGTGTTGGGGGTGACTGGCTGTCTACGTATTATTCTGGTGGGATGACTGGAGAGGTGATCATTGGCTGGTCAGTACAGCACAGTGACCACCCCAGCCCCTCAATAATGTTTCGGTTTGGTGCCAGGTGACAATACCAATGATTAACCAAAGTGGTTTGCAAACTACTCATTGGGAGCTTGTATTAAGCCAGACCATAGTGGAATCTCTAAACACGGCTAATTCTCACTTTAACACCCTTCCCTCCCCTACAGGCACACACACTCACTGTCTGCTGAGTTGAGAATTACAAGACACCAGTCCACAAACTCGGGCAGTTTCTGTGTGATCTGGTCTGGTCGTGTTATGAACCTGTTGCATGCATGGGAGGGAGGAAGAGTGCTGCATGATCCCAGCCATCACAACTGTCACTGCCTTGTCACAAGGACCACCATGAACTAGAGGCAAGGATGTCATGAAGCACTGCTGAGAGTGACCAGGGACAGCAGGCATGTGGCATATTGAGCAAGGGACATACTTGGCCAGAAGCATTGCAGCAGCATCTTGGGATTTATCAGTCACATGGAGGTACTTCTGAGATGGAGGACAGGAGTGCATAAAACACAGCATGGTGAGAGTACACATGTAGACAGTGAATCACCAGAGCCAGTGAGCACTGGATGCAGGCAAAAGAGTGTGCATTCTTCATGCTTGACTACAACCAAACGCAGAGCAACTGTCTACAGACTAGCCCAGAGCAAGCCTGTTGTACAGAACACCTGTACACCCTTCCTGACCTTGGCCACTTCCATGATGCGATCAGCCACTCTTCCCTGTGGAGCACCCCCACCTGCTCCAGGAAGCCCACCATCAAACCGACTGAGCTCAAATGGAATCATGACAACGATTGACAACCACAGCAACAGTATATAGCGTGTCTCCCAGGTCTGAAATAGCATAGAATCATGTGACCACATCACATGATCATCACATGACTGTCATATGATGTATGCTTACACACGTACATCATGGTCGTTCATGTCCTGTGCTTCTATCAGAGTCAGAACAAACTCGAGATCGGCAACATCATGCGAGAACCACCTGACAATTACCTTTGGACCTCTAACCTGTAGCATGCATGAAATTCCATTCAGAGCAATTTCCCCATGACAATGCCAGAAAAGACTCGGTACACACAATCAAAGAGAGGATACAAAATTACAATACCGCACTAAGAGGGTGTTACTTGTACACCCTTACATGACAAATGAGGTATCGATTGTCACACACTGGCAGTCACGGCCAGCAGATTACCGCTGTTTGGGTTCTACAGTACCTTGGAGAGGAGGTACAGGTACTTGAAGGTTTGGTGGAAGACAGGCGGAGTGGTCTCTGGGTCTCGCACATGGAGGAAGAGCGCATCCACAAACTCACCTGCATATGTATATGTGTGCATGTGTGTACGCATGTGTGTATGCATGTGTGTATGCATGTATGTATGCATGTGTGTATGCATGTGTGCATGAATGTGTGTATCATGTGTGTATGAATGTGTGTATGTAGTGCATGTGCAAATACACATTGTGGTGTGTAGACATGTGTGCAGGAGATGATAATGATAGTGATGTCAACGCATACGACACAACACCAGATTTCAGCCGACCAACACTTGTCCCTTATACACATCCTAGGTCTATCACATGCCTCAACATATCAGTACGTATAAGTACCACCTGCAGTGACTCACTAATGAATGGGTCAATCAAGTGTGGTTGCTCCTGATATTTGTCCATTATGACTGCGGGTGAAGAAGAAGTGAGACTTCAACAACAGCTCGCTCACTGCCTTACAAACCGTACATAAGTACCCATCATCAGTAAGTGTTATGCAAGCTGGTGTAACTGGTACAAGCTTCGCTAACTACACAGCTTGAAAGTGGTGACTGGAGAAAAAGAACCAAACGACCTGGCGCCCGAACTCGTGGCCTACATTCTAATGCAGAGTTTCAGCCACGCGAGCCACCAATGCACGCAAGAAATCAACTGCAAAGTGACCATACACCTATCGTGTACAAAATTAAATCTCGACCACAAATACACATATTATGCTCGAAGTTCCAGTTTCATTAGTGTTGAGTATATGCTTCTTCCAACAAGAGTCATTAATGCTTGTAGGAATTGCACTAGTTCTGTGCGCGCTGACCCGTCCATCGCTCCAGGCCCGCCTCCACCAGTCTAAAGTCGTGGAAGATAGTTGGAAGCGCCGCAATCAGCGACAACACTTCGTCTTTCTCGCTAAAGCGATCCAGAACACTTGCAACAGTATCTGAGTCTTCCTCCGCAGCCATTTTGCTTGTTCATCACGTGACATGCTTAGTCACGTGCGAAAAGCAAACAAACAGGTACATGTACATGTATGTAGTGCAGCTATTGGACCGCCATTGTTTAATTATCTCACTTCCACTTCCGGCTATTGCCTAGACTCCTTTTACATATAGCATTTTCTCTCGAAACGCACGCCGTAGCTATTATGTACATTATATAAGTGATAAATAGAAACTTAGATTGTACTCTGGCCTCTGCAAATGCCTGCTATATATATTATATGTCATATCACATTATATCATTATTTTTATTCAAGTGCACCATGTAGATACCAAGGCACACTAGGGCATCACTGCCCCGTGCAGCACTGTGATAAAATGTCAGAATCAATAAGATAAAAAGAATCAATGACATGAGGTGTTGATTCAGCCACATTCTCTCCAGAGCCCTTCAGCCGCTTCTTCTCTGCCTGCCCAATATCAATCATTGCCTTCCCTTGATGGTAACTAGCTGACAGTTCCAAGTCATGACCCTTTGCCACCAGCCCAGATGGTAACTAGTTGACAGTTCTCATGTGCGACAGCCCCATGTAGCACTCAACAGGATAATATACTGTTAAAAACAGATTAAAATAGACATGCCATATTATAGAGTAAGAGGTGAAGAATGAATAGACCCAATAGACCCAACTGTGGCTAGCTACTCCGGAGAACAGAATCCCTTCCTCCATATGCACTCAATGGCTTTCCCTGCCTTCAAATCTCTGCAACCTTCATCCAACATAAGTGTCGCCTTCTCTTTGTCACCTCGCTCCTCAAACCCTGGAGTCACCTCCACCATTCTTTTCATCAGCACTTCTCTCTCTCTTACCAGCCCATCACACCTCAGCATAAAGTGCTCGACATTCTCCACTTCCCTCAAGCCACATATATACATATAAGAATCCATAATTATGATGTGGTAACTCTGGAAAATATTGGTATGAATGCACCAGGGTTACAGAATTGTCCAAAGAGCATTACCGAGAAACATTATAGTCCAGACCTGTTCAAATGTACACATCTTACCAGTATATACCATGGTTGTACAGTACCTGCACGGGAGATTAGAATTATCATTTTATCATTGCATAAATTCGCCATCTGCGAGTACAACATATTTTTTAAGGTTATTATTAGGGTTCACTCCCTTTCACTTCCGGCTCTTGCCTAGACTCCTTTTACATATAGAGCTTTCTCTTGAAACGTGCGCCGTAGCAGAGAAGTCCGCCTTTGGCGGGCTTCTCTGCTAGTATATACATTATATAAGTGATAAATAGAAACTTAGATTGTACCTTGGCCTTCTGCAAATGCCTGCTATATATATTATATTATTATGGATCAATACAATATGGAATGACAGCTACAGTAAAGGTCATGGTTACATACATATGGCTAATATAAACATGTACAGATCATAATGTATACGGTATATGTACAATATTACAGGTATATGAATATATAGTAATAACATTACTACTTAGCTCAGTAATTAACATCAAATTAATAGAAATAATGATAAGTACCTAATACCCTAATACCTAACCTAAAGGGGTCACCCTATGGTCCCCAGGACTGAGGCAGCGTTGCCTCGCTGCAAGGCCACGGAGACCTGCTGCAGGATGAAAGAACGTGACTGGGCTTCATTAGAAACCGCCCTGACTCGGCTTCCAACGTCTGCAAAGAAGTCCAGGGCATCAGTGCCCATGGCACCAGTTGTCTCCACAACTACCGCAACGAAGTGGTGTGTCTGTGCCAAGTCCAGGTACTTTGCCCTCTTCCTCTCTTCCGCCAACGCTGCAACAGCCCTTGCCTCTCTGGCGGCAAGTGTTAGATGTGATGCAGCAAAGGTATCTGTGCATGTGGCATCCCAGACAAGGGTACGACCTGTCTTCCAGGGGATGATCGTCACCCCATCAGGTCTCTTTCCATCTGACCTGCAAAGCCCTGGAGGCTCCAACACTGAAGGGATCTGTGCCACCGCCAGGGAGCGCTTGATGATGTTGTTGATTGCTGCATGGCGGGAGTAGCGTCCCTCACTCTTGTAACAGCTGAGACCATGGATGGCTCGTTTGTCCACCGCGGCACCACAGTGACAACATGAGTGTGGGTGACACAGAGGAGCACCCAGGCGGAGCCCAACTGCTATGCGAACCACCTCGCCGTCCATACGGAGACCCAGGGATGAGATCGGTGGGGCATTCAGCCAAGCTCCCGACTCCTTTGTTGAGGCTGCCAGGAGCCTTGCACGGTCCTTCTGGTCAGTGGTCGCATCAAGGAGCCTATCAAGGGCAGCTTGGACACGAGGTTGGTCCCAGGACCTTTGGTGTGCGTTTTCCGGGGAGGCTGGTGGCTGATGACTATGACCCATTCTCCACTCCTGTAGCGCATCCTCAACTGCTGGATGGGATGTACCATGCAGCCTGGGTGGCAGGATCTGTTCAATGAGGCTCATGCAACCAGCAGCAGAAGCCAAAAAGGCAGACGGTGCAAGCTGTGTTGTGTTGCGGACCCCAATACCTCCAGATCCTGTAGGTAAGGTGGCTTGAGTCCAGGTTGAATCATCGACCAGGTTAACATTGAGGATGGTACTAAGGCAGGAGCGAAGCTCTAGGTCAAAGGACTTGAGAAGCGGAGACAAGAAACATGGGGCAGTCCTGAGCAAGTACATTACCCTCGGGATGGCTATGGAGTGGCGCAAGAGGGCGATTGCATCGTGCTTGGAAAAGTGACTCAATCTTGTTCCCATGGTCTTCAAGGCCTGTGCCTTGTCAGCAAGGGAGGTGTCAATTGAGTCCCTCTGGCCAATAGGGGATCCCAGGATGGTTGCCTGTTCAGGAAGGACTTTGCACAGCGTAGGGGCAGCACACAGGATCTTCTTGCCGCCTTGCTCTGTGCAAATTAGTTCTGTCTTGCTGCGGTTCAAATGAAGGCCCAGAGATGCTGCTTCACGTTCGATAAACTCAAGGTCCCGTAGGACCCCCTCTTCAGGACCACCCAAAGTGCCATCATCCAGGTAAAAGAGGCGAAGCTCTGATCTCAGCTGCAGTACCAACGGGTGGATTACCAAACAGAACAGCAATGGACCAAGGGGGTCACCCTGCTGAACACCCTCAGCAGATAGCAAGGAGGTGTCTCGAAAGAATAGGGTTGAAGGGGCAGAGTAGCATGCAAATATGAGGGGGAAAATTTCGGGAACCATATCTCTAGCAGCTGCTAAAATCTTATCTCTTCTTATTAGTATTATTATTACTATACATATTTGAGTGCACATGTGCAACGTACAAAACAAGCACTAGGGATTGCTCCCCATGAGGCACTGTTCAAAAGCACACAAAAACAAGTTCACTGAGACACTACAAAGAATTAATTGATGACCGTCACACAAATCTCTTCTTCCACATCTTTCTGATCGCCATCCCCACTCCTCTTTCCTTGCACGCGCCATCCAAGATCATTGCCAACTGCCCATCCTCATCCGCTGCTTCAAATTCCCCCCTCTCTGGGTGCCCTTGACTCTTTCTATCAGTTCTTCTCTCTCCATTTCTTGCCCACTGCATTCTTTACATTTTCTCTCTTCTCTACCTTCCCCTTTCCATCTTCCGGTATCAATATATCACATCATCATTTCTATTCAAGTGCACCATGTACCAAGGCACACTAGGGAATCACTGTCTCATGATCAGTAGAGAGTGCTCGACATTCTCCACTTCCCTCAAGCCACATATATACATATAAGAATCCATAATTATGATGTGGTAACTCTGGATAATATTGGTATGAATGCACCAGGGTTACAAAACTGTCCAAAGATCATTATCGAGAAACATCATAGCCAGACCTGTTCAAATGTACACATCTTACCAGTATATACCACGGTTGTACAGTACCTGCACGGGAGATTAGAATTATCATTTGATCATTGCATAAATTCGCCATCTGCGATAAATTGGACCTGATCACGATCAAGTTTGTTTCCAGTTGACAGTATAAATAGACATCACTAGCACTCCCTGCTGAACAGTACTGGCAGCAAACAGCTCTTGTAGAAAGGACATGAACTGGAGTGCCTATCCGTTCGCTTTGCTGGCCGTCTTGGTCAACGGAGGCATGCCGCCTCCCACACCGTCATTCTGTCCAAAACCAGTATGTGAAGATAGCAAAAAATGCTACAATTACCGCGCCGAAACGTACAAGGGGAAGTATACAGGACCATGGTTAGTGCATCTCGAGACTATCTTCGAAAGCAGAAAATATGTTTAATTGTGAAGCATGAATGGTAATTGCACGATCCATCTTCCTATACATTCACCTACCTTCTTCCCTCTACAGGAACCCCGATACGCTGAGCTGCTTCGACCGCGTACCAGCAGTTATCACGCATTGGGGCAGACGAAAGTGGGTTTACAGTTTTGCAGTGGATACGAAGCCTTCAGACTGGTGAGTACATCCATGGAAACTGAATATATGCCATATATATATATATATATATATATATAGCCACGTGTGGTGCTTTGAAGACTGAACATCATGCATATAGTTCACTTCAATCTCCGTGCCCCTCCCTCCAGTGGTGACTATCATTACTTTGAGGGGTTCGCCAGAGACTCCAGCACAATGAAAACATGCTCCATAAACAACTGCAACGGGAGTGTCTACTACCTGAATGCCAATGACTGTGCTGAGAGCGGAACGGGTTATCACGATGGTACGTATCCTCTCAACAAGGAGGCCATCTGGCAGATTTCTATCCCCAAGGACCATGTTGCTTATGTGGTCCTCGCCAACATCAGTTTGGAGCAACCACAAAGTGATAGCTGCATCAATGATTTTGTCTCAATGTACAATGGCAATAGAACTCCGACCAAATACTGCTCCTCTCTGGATATAGTTAGTAGGCAATTTAAACATGAGGAAGGAGAGCGGCTCACCATCAAGTTTCAGTCAAATGAGGCCATCAACGCAGGTGGATTCTCAGGAAAAGTCCAGCTTCTTCATAAGAGCTGTACGTAGTGGTAACATGCACTATATATGAGGAATGTCACACCTTAGTTGTCATGACCTATAGCTAGTTCTACACTTTCTAATATATTCACTGCAGATGCAGCATGTCTGCCGTGGTCTGGAGCTGTACGTAGTGGTAACATGCACTATATACGAGGAATGTCACACCTTAGTTGTCATGACCTATAGCTAGTTCTACACTTTCTAATATATTCACTGCAGATGCAGCATGTCTGCTGTGGTCTGGAGACGGCACCTGCTGCTGAAGAGGAGCAAAACAACAATGAAGATAAGGTATGCCTTCACTCTGTTTGCACATTGTGTATGACTGCATGTAATATCTACCACAACTTGATTTACTACATGGTGTCACTTTATTCTGACTTGTCCATTCGCAGATCAGAGAGTCCTCCTAATGAAGAGTGCAAGAACATGGCAAATGCTTTTTTAAAGAATAAAATCTAGAATAATTTTATATGAACAATTATTGGCTAGGGATACTCAGGAATACTATAATTTATACTATATATTACATAATCACGAAAATGGCGGGGTTCCAGCTGTGTTAGGTGAAAAGCGTCTTGAGTGACAGCCTGCCAGCATCATGGAGCCGCAAAAGAATAAGCAAGATCCTAAGTTAGTAAATAGTAATGTTTGTTACCGATTTTGAACGTGGAATGTGAGGACACCGACAGGGAAGGAGCTTGAGCTGATTGGAGAAATGAAGAGGTACAGGTTGGATGTACTGGGAGTAAATGAGGGGAAGATGAGAGGAAATGGAATGAAATCAGTGGAAGGTGTGACCTGTGTATACTCTGGGGTGCAGGAGGGAAGAGCTAAGGCTGGTGTAGCTATCTACGTGACGGAAGAATTGGCAGTGTACATTAGGGAGTGGAAATGTATTAGTGAGAGAATGGTGTTAGTGAAGCCGAGGATAAGAGAGGAATGGTTGTGTTTTGTCCAAGTGTATGCCCCTACGGAGGATAGTTTGGTTGAGGAGAAGGAAGAGTTTTTCAGTACGCTACAGGAGACAGTGTCGGGGCTACAACGTAAAGATAGGGTGATTATTCTGGGAGATTTCAATGCTAGAGTGGGGAATAGAAGAGGAGAATGGAGGGAGGTGATTGGAGGGTGTGGAGAAGAGACATGCAATGATAATGGAAGGAGGCTACTAGAGTTCTGTGCCTCGAATGGTATGATTGTATCAAATACATGGTACCAGCATAAAGAAATCCACCAGTTTACATGGGAGTGCAGTGGCAGAGGGCTCAAATCAATTATTGATTACTTCCTGGTAAAAAGAAGAGAGAGAAGTACGGTTAGGGACACAAAGGTTGTGAGAGGAGCAGAAATTAGTAGTGACCACTACATAGTGCTATGTAGTGGTGATGAAACGATTTAGGAGGGAGGCAAGACAGAAAGGCCCAGTAGTGCAGAATACCTCGAAGTGGAATGTAAAGAAGTTACGGGAGATGAAATGTAGAAAGGAGTTTGAGAGGAAGATCACACAGAAATTTATGGCAAGTATGCACTCTCTGGGGAGCTCAGTGGAATTGGTGTGGGAAGAACTAAAAGGGGCTGTGGTAGAAGTGGCTACTGAAGTGTGTAGAGTGAGTAGAAGGAAGAGAGGTATCAAAAGAATAAAGTGGTAGAATGAAGAAGTACAAAAAGCAGTAGTTGCAAAGAAAGTAGCATACAGAAAGATGCTGGAAGTAGAAACGGATGAATCTAGGCAGAAATATGTAGAAGCGAAGAGAGAGGCCAAGAGGGTAGTGAGGAGAGCTAAGAATGAAGAGTGGAATGAACTTGGAAGAGAGCTGGAAGTAGACGCTCAGTGGGTCAGAAGAGATTTTGATCTAGATTGAGAAGCCTGGGAGGTAGGGGGAGAGTTGATTTAGTAGGGTGAAGAATGAGGATGGATTGATAGTAGGTGAGGGGGAGCTGGTAGTGGATAGATGGAAGAGATACTTTACTGGCTTGTATGCGGGGGAAGGAGAGGATGTAGAGAGCAGTCAGGTGTGGGCAGGTTCAGGAGAAGAGATTGAGGAGATTGAGATGGAGAAAATGGTAAGAGAGCTGAGAAAGATGAAGAGTGGGAAAAGCCCAGGAGTGTGTGGGTTCCAAGTGGAGTTGTTGAAGGCAGGAGGATTGAGTCTAATGAAGTGGATGCAGATGGTGTTCAATCTGGTGATGAAGTGTGGTAAGGCCCCAAGGGATTGGAGGAGGGCAGTCGTCATTCCCATCTACAAGAAGGGGTGCAGACTGGCGTGCAGCAATTACAGAGGAATGGGAAATGGTTTGGTAAGGTTTTGAGCACTAGGTTGAGAGAGAGTACAGAGGGAAGAGTTATGGAGGAGCAAGGAAGGTGTGAGACTGGGGAATGAAATTCTTGATGTTCAACTTTTTGCTGACGACATGGTGTTGGTGGCAGACAGTGAAGAGTCCCTGCAAGTGAATTTGAAGAAATTGGATGAGACATTGATCATGACAAAGTGGGAAATGAAAATGAATTGGTCGAAGACGGAAGTAATGAAGGTGGGGAGAGAGAGAGGGCATTGCTGTGTGGCGGTCGGGGACAGGAAGTTGGAATCAGTGGATGTAGCAAAGTACTTGGGGATCATGATAAGTGGGGATGGAAGGACGGAGGTGGAGATCAGGAGTAGGATTGGGAAAGCAGCTAGGGTAATAAGGGTGTTGAATGAACCGGTGTGGAAGCAAAAGGAATTGAGTAGGAAGACGAAAATGAAAGTGTACAATGCCGTCGTAGTACCCACGCTAGTGTATGGAAGTGAAACGTGGGTACTAAACAAACATCAGGAATCAGCGATACAGGCAACAGAAATGAGGGTGTTGAGGCGAATAGCAGGGAAGAGAAGGGTGGACAGGACGAGAAATGTGGACATTAAGACGAGCTGAGGCAAGAGGGGTGTTGGAGAAAGTGAGAAGGAGGCAAGTGAGTTGGTCCAGAGAGGTTAGTAAGGAGAGTGTATGAGGCTGAGATGGAAGGAAGAGGAAGAGGGAGGCCCAGCAAGAAATGGATTGATAATTTTAAGCAATGACACATTAATACTACATAGCTATCTATATATAATGTATACCTGTCATAGTTATTGTAAGGACAACCTCCTGCATAGGAGATACTGTCCATTGGTTGATTGATTGATTGTGGATACTCAGGAAGTGCATGCACAGTGCATAACTTAGCTATCTGTGGGAATCTTTTTTTTTTAATATACTGTCATAACCAAATAATGGGAGTTACATTAGTTACCTCAGACTGTCCATGTGCATACTACATACTGTGTGCATGTAGTTGAATCAAAATTGTTGTCATAATCACAAATGGTGCCGCTATATGATTAACACTCTGCAGTGTTACTGATTGATAGTGAAATTGTTTAATTCATCACAGGCATGCTTTTTCATGCTTCAGTGCACGCATGAGGGTGAGTGATATTATACTATACAATACTGACTGTATTATGCGAGGGGAAGGGTGCACGTGACTAGCTAATCAGCTGCCTCAGGAATGGCATTGGAATCTTTCTATGTGTGGTACATAGGTGACCAATGAGGATTTGTGATTAAGAGTGGGTGAGTGGTTGGCTAAGTTAAGTGACATAAAGGCATCTACTGTGCATGCCTATTTATGTATTATTATTTGCTATGTATTTATTTGGTAAACAGTTAATGCCTTTTATTATGTCACTTAACTTAGCCAACCACTCACCTGCTACAAAGCCTCATTGGTCACCTGTACCCACTCCTCATCTTGCAACAGTATTGGTCACCTGTACTCACTCCTAAGCATGCAACACTGTTGGTCACACACTGTTAGGGTTTGCTAAATCGCCCATCCTGTGTAGTTGAGACAAGTGGCAGTAAGTATAGTAGTATAGTAGTATAGAGAAGATTAAAAATTTTCTACAAAAATGGTAAGAATGTAGGGATGGCACAAAAAGGACAGAAACAAGAGGGGATGTCATGTGGTGAAGTATTTGCTGTGTGTGGTTTCTACACACAAGGGTATTGCAACATATCCCTACATCTGGCAGCATTCTGCATCATGTGCTACTCACTGTATGGCCACATAAGAACTAGTGCCAGCTGTTGCTCTTGGTGTGTAGCTATAGCTACTCCACCAGTACTCAGTTGCAAATAGCCCCTGAGGGCTGATAAAGTGGAAGCAGTTAATTTCCTTCAACTATATACTAGAGTCTAGATCTGTTCTTGCCAATTATAGTGCATATTCCTTTCGATGTGCTACTGAAGTTCAGTTTGGTCTGTTCAAGAGATAAATAATGTACCCTCCATCGACACTGATTAGCTACATGCTGCTGCCAGATGTAGGGATGTGGTGCAATACCCTTGTGTGTAGAAACCACACACAGCAAATACTTCACCACATGACATCCCCTCTTGTTTCTGTCCTTTTTGTGCCATCCCTACATTCTTACCATTTTTGTAGAAAATTTTTAATCTTCTCTAGTTTCTGTACTTTTTATGCAAGTCTGCTTATAGCCTTCTCTCATTACTATACTGTATCTCGTCCACCTTTACCTATAATAGGTCACAATCGACTTGCTACTAGTTTATTCATCCCCGGTGGATACAAAACTGGACCGTGTAGCTAGCTAGCTACAAGTGAATTACGTACCGTGTCCGCTGATACTGAGACATATTAAATTGCCTGCGTTTCCTTTCATCTTGGACGATATCAATAAGAACTTTATAGCGCACCACACTTGGTAAGCTGCCAATCTTGCGCTTTACCAGGCAAACACGAAGAACTTCGGCGCGCTGGCCCAGAGACCATTTTTCAAACTACGTGGTGACGTCATTAGAAAATGGCGGATTTCACACAGCTCTGTCGCTGTGAGCCACGAAAACCTTGATGTTGAATATTATCGCTTTGACAACCAGTTCTAACAAAGAATACAGTTCGGGAACTTTCTAGTAGTTTCGTCCTAAAAGCGCTCCAATAGCCCCCTTCGTTCTTGAGTTACAGCTGGCGAAGAAGAAGAAGAAGAAAAAGAAAACGAAAACCGGGATTTTCGAAGCGCGGTTATTTCTCAGCGGGATATGTTCGCTTGCCTTTAAGGTCAGTTTATAGTAAGACCGTTCTATATTCAGCTGTACGTAGCCTTCTTTCGCCGGTTTTCTGCGTATTTTCGAATTTCGCTCCTATACCAATGTATAGGGATAACGAAACACCCTGTGCCATCCCTACATAGAGAGTGCTACCGCACTCTCTGATAGTTGTATAGTTGTATAGTAGTACTAGTATATAGACTTCGAGCCAGTATACTATATAAAAGTATAAATAGTTATTATTCCAATATCATCTTAACTTTTGTTCTAAAGTTCATATAGCCCCAACATCTCCCTGCCACTCACAGTGCCCCAACATCTCCCTGGTCACTCACAGTGCCCCAACATCTCACCGGTCACTCACAGTGCACCAACATCTCACCAGTCACTCACAGGGCCCCAACATCTCCTTGGCCACTCACAGTGCCCAACAACTCCCTGGTCACTCACAGTGCCCCAACATTTCACCAGTCACTCACAGTGCCCCAACATCTCTCCAGCCACTCACAGTGCCCCAACATCTCACCAGTCACTCACAATGCCCCAACATCTCCCCGGCCACTTACAGTGCCCCAACATCTCCTCGGTCACTAACAGTGCCCCAACATCTCTCCGGCCACTCACAGTGCCCCAACATCCCTCCAGCCACTCACAGTGCCCGAACATCACCTCGGCCACTCACAGTGCCCCAACATCTCCCTGGCCACTCACAGTGCCCCAACATTCCTCCAGCCACTCACAGTGCCCCAACATCTCACCGGTCACTCACAGTGCCCCAACATCTCCCTGGCCACTCACAGTGCCCCAACATTCCTCCAGCCACTCACAGTGCCCCAACATCTCCCTGGCCACTCACAGTGCCCCAACATCTCACCGGTCACTCACAGTGCCCCAACATCTCCCCGGCCACTCACAGTGCCCCAACATCCCTCCAGCCACTCACAGTGCCCCAACATCTCCCCGGCCACTCACAGTGCCCCAACATCTCACTGGCCACTCAAAGTGCCCCAACATTTCCCCGGTCACTCACAGTGCCCCAACATCTCCCCGGCCACTCACAGTGCCCCAACATCCCTCCAGCCACTCACAGTGCCCCAACATCTCCCTGGCCACTCACAGTGCCCAACACCCCTCCAGCCACTCACAGTGCCCCAACATCTCCTCGGACACTCACAGTGCCTCAACATCTCCTCGGTCACTCACAGTGCCCCAACACCCCTCCAGCCACTCACAGTGCCCCAACATCTCCCTGGCTGCTCACAGTGCCCCAACATCTCACCGGTCACTCACAGTGCCCCAACATCTCCTCAGTCACTCACAGTGCCCCAACATCTGCTCGGTCACTCACAGGGCCCCAACATCTCCTTGGCCACTCACAGTGCCCCAACATCTCCCTGGCTGCTCACAGTGCCCCAACACCCCTCCAGCCACTCACAGTGCCCCAACATCTCCCTGGCTGCTCACAGTGCCCCAACATCTCACCGGTCACTCACAGTGCCCCAACATCTCACCGGTCACTCACAGTGCCCCAACATCTCCTCAGTCACTCACAGGGCCCCAACATCTCCCCGGTCACTCACAGTGCCCCAACATCTTCCCGGCCACTCACAGTGCCCCAACATCTCCCTGGCCACTCACAGTGCCCCAACATCCCTCCAGCCACTCACAGTGCCCCAACATCTCCTCGGCCACTCACAGTGCCCCAAAATCTCCCTGGCCAGTCACAGTGCCCCAACATCCCTCCAGCCACTCACAGTGCCCCAACATCTCCCCGGCCACTCACAGTGCCCCAACATCCCTCCAGCCACTCACAGTGCCCCAACATCTCACCGGTCACTAACAGTGCCCCAACATCTCCCCGGCCACTCACAGTGCCCCAAAATCTCCTCAGCCACTCACAGTGCCCAACATCTCCCCGGCCACTCACAGTGCCCCAACATCTCCCCGGCCACGCACAGTGCCCCAAAATCTCCTCAGCCACTCACAGTGCCCAACATCTCCTCGGTCACTCACAGTGCCCCAACATCTCCCTGGCCACTCACAGTGCCCCAAAATCTCCTCAGCCACTCACAGTGCCCAACATCTCCCCGGCCACTCACAGTGCCCCAAAATCTCCCTGGCCACTCACAGTGCCCCAACATCCCTCCAGCCACTCACAGTGCCCCAACATCTCCTCGGCCACTCACAGTGCCCCAAAATCTCCCTGGCCAGTCACACTGCCCCAACATCCCTCCAGCCACTCACAGTGCCCCAACATCTCCTCGGCCACTCACAGTGCCCCAACATCCCTCCAGCCATTCACAGTGCCCCAACATCTCACCGGTCACTAACAGTGCCCCAACATCTCCCCGGCCACTCACAGTGCCCCAAAATCTCCTCAGCCACTCACAGTGCCCAACATCTCCCCGGCCACTCACAGTGCCCCAACATCTCCCCGGCCAAGCACAGTGCCCCAAAATCTCCTCAGCCACTCACAGTGCCCAACATCTCCTCGGTCACTCACAGTGCCCCAACATCTCCCCGGCCAAGCACAGTGCCCCAAAATCTCCTCAGCCACTCACAGTGCCCAACATCTCCTCGGTCACTCACAGTGCCCCAACATCTCCCTGGCCACTCACAGTGCCCCAACATCTCCTCAGCCACTCACAGTGCCCAACATCTCCCCGGCCACTCACAGTGCCCCAAAATCTCCCCGGCCACTCACAGTGCCCCAAAATCTCCTCAGCCACTCACAGTGCCCAACATCTCCCTGGCCACTCACAGTGCCCCAACATCTCCCTGGCCACTCACACTGCCCCAACATCCCTCCAGCCACTCACAGTGCCCCAACATCTCCTCGGCCACTCACAGTGCCCCAACATCTCCCTGGCCACTCACAGTGCCCCAACATCCCTCCAGCCACTCACAGTGCCCCAACATCTCCTCGGTCACTAACAGTGCCCCAACATCTCCTCGGTCACTCACAGTGCCCCAACACCCTTCCAGCCACTCACAGTGCCCCAACATCTCCCTGGCCACTCACAGTGCCCCAACATCCCTCCAGCCACTCACGGTGCCCCAACATCTCAACGGTCACTCACAGTGCCCCAACATCTCCCTGGCCACTCACAGTGCCCCAACATCTCCCTGGCCACTCACAGTGCCCCAACATCTCGCTGGCCACTCACAGTGCCCCAACATCTCCCTGGCCACTCACAGTGCCCCAACATCCCTCCAGCCACTCACAGTGCCCCAACATCTCCTCGGCCACTCACAGTGCCCCAACATCCCTCCAGCCACTCACAGTGCCCCAACATCTCGCCGGCCACTCACAGTGCCCCAACATCTCACTGGCCACTCACAGTGCCCCAACATCTCCTCGGCCACTCACAGTGCCCCAACATCTCCCTGGCCACTCACAGTGCCCCAACATCTCGCTGGCCACTCACAGTGCCCCAACATCTCCTCGGCTGTCTGTGGTATAGTCCGTCATCGCTGTGAAGAGAGCCTCGTAAGCCACAGTTAGAGTCTCTTCAGACAGAGAGAACCCATCACTTCCAAGAGGAAGGATGTCAACAGTGACACAGATCCTGGCAGAGGGGGAAGGGGTTGAGGGGAGGGGAGCATGCACACACACACACACACACGCACACACACACACACACACACACACACACACACACACACACACACACACACACACACAGACACACGCACAGCATGTCTACGTGGCTGAAAGCACTGTATCTTCAGTTTCTTGAGTACATGTAGTACACATGCGTGCACACACACTCTCTCTCAACACACACACCTTGTGTCTTCTGAACCATAGTAGGAGTGGCTGCGTAATACTCCTTGCAGAGTGCCTCGAAGGCCTCCACTGCTGCTCCCTGTACAAGAGACAGGGCAGGATCTTGTGCAATACTGACAAGTCAAATACTCTTAGATATCTTTCGATGAACTTATATTCATCTCATAATTTAGCTACAGAAACTCATCTTATTTTATAACAGGCAGTGCGCATGTGTGCCTATAATTTTATTATATTGAATTAGTATTGGTAAGTATAAAACAATTCTTATATGAAGGAAGTATATGTATCAAAGGACTCTGGAGATACGTTCCCGTGTTAATAGTTCTTCGCATGTATAGTCATTAGTTGACACCCTATTCTGTATACCACCACATCAAACACCAGAGCACACTTTTGCATACACGCCGCACACATTATACCACCAAATACAGACACACCCGCACCCACACAGACACATACACACAGCAACACCCCACAACTCTGAGCAAGGAGTGCCCCAGTACACCGCAGACCCAACCTGCACAGCTTAGCACGCTTACATACCCTCATTGTTTCTTCGGCATGGCTGAAGTTGTCCTCCACGATGAGCTGCCAGGTATCTGTATTGTACATGTAGCACACAAAACAGATAATCTTAATAAAGACAAAATGAAAACATGAACAAATGCTAGGCATATGCAGAAGCACAACAGAGAGAAGTTAAATTAGAACAATGACTACGTACTAGCGTATCTCAGAGACTGACAACGGTCTTCGTCAAGTACAAAACTGTAATTGTACGTACCTTTTGTACCTGACGAAGACCTTTGTGGTCGAACGTTGCAATACAGCAATCTACTGTACTATACGTGAAATGCTCGACATCACTACTAACATTACACATAAACACATTTATATGTCTCTAAAACATGCAGCAGATGCACCCTTGAGGTACGGTCGATGTAGTTCAGCTCATCCTGCTCACCCAGCACCGCACTGTCCTCTTCTTTCTCTAAGAGGCGCACATGGCAGAGACACAGCTTGTGGATGTAGTGCAGGACCGCAGGACGCATCACCTCCCCACCCAGACCCTTGATGTGATGGGCAGCCTTCAGGCGACCGGGCAGGGCCTTCAGCACATTCACAACATCGGTACCTAAGTAGTCAGATACACAGCTAAACCATGCCGAGGGAGAGAGGATGGAAGAGAGCACAGGTGTTTCATAGTCACAGGTGAGGAGGCATCACACAGTGGAACATACGTACAGTGTGTACGTATGTACGTACGTACGTAGATTCACGAGCCAGAAGCATGTGATGAGAGTGGAACAAATGCTAAGAAGTACAGTACCGTACTACATTCTACAATCTATTGCAATGGCAATGGGACTGATACCCCCAGCTGCACTGACACTGGTCTGTCAGGACATGTATGCGCCTGCTCACTTATCCATTAACACTCAGATTAACGGATGTGTGATGGTGCTAAAAGCAACACTGGTATTACTTAGGTCCGTTCCAGACACTGGAAACAGCCATTCAACACCAAGTACGTACTACACAGTGAAGGGTGCTAGATCTGGAGAACTAGGACACTACATATCGTGCACCCATCATGCAGTAACGTATGCGTACATACAGCACTACACATTTTGCGCCCTTCATGCAGTAACGCATACAGTACTACATATCGTGCACCAATCATGCAGTAACGTATGTGTACGTACAGCACTACACATTTTGCGCCCTTCATGCAGTAACGCATACAGTACTACATATCGTGCACCAATCATGCAGTAATGTATGCGTACGTACAGCACTACACATTTTGCGCCCTTCATGCAGTAACGCATACAGTACTACATATTGTGCACCCATCATGCAGTAACGTATGCGTACATACAGCACTACACATTTTGCGCCCTTCATGCAGTAACGCATACAGTACTACATATCGTGCACCAATCATGCAGTAACGTATGTGTACGTACAGCACTACACATTTTGCGCCCTTCATGCAGTAACATATACGTACAACACTACATATCGTGCACCTATCACGCAGTAACGTATGCGTACGTACAGCACTACACATTTTGCGCCCTTCATGCAGTAACATATACGTACAACACTACATATCGTGCACCTATCACGCAGTAACGTATGCGTACGTACAGCACTACACATTTTGCGCCCTTCATGCAGTAACATATACGTACAACACTACATATCGTGCACCTATCACGCAGTAACGTATGCGTACGTACAGCACTACACATTTTGCGCCCTTCATGCAGTAACGCATACAGTACTACATATCGTGCACCTATCACGCAGTAACATATACGTACAACACTACATATTGTACACCCATCATGCAGTAACACATACGACATGCTGCATGTGTGTACAGTACCTCCCATTCTGGGCAGAGTGCTTGTGGAGAGCATGAGACAGCTCTGCCACGGCCAGCACTGCACCGTGTCTTGTGTAGAGGTCAGCCGACATGGCCTGGGGAAGGAGTTTGGGAAGGGCTGCCAAGGGCGGCAGGAAGGAGTGGGGAGGGGAGGAGGGGTAGGAGAACCAAACAGAGGACAAATGAGAGGTGGAGAGAGAAGGGGGAGGCAAATCAGAAGGAAGGGGGGGGGGGTGAAGAGGAAAAGGTGGGAGGAAAAAAAGGTACGTAATATAAGGGTACGTACATACATGAATAAGAACCTATTAAACCAGCTGCTACGTGACTCACAGCCACCCCCTAAGCTGCTGGCCAAACTGGTCACTGGCTCACCTTCGCCTTTCATATATTCTGGGTCCCTCTCTGTTAGATTGTGCAGTGCTTGTGAGGTCAGCTCTCTCACAACACTGAACAACAACAACAACAACAAAAACCACAACAACAAGATGTTACAGAAAGGAATAAGTTCTGTGACAATCATGTGATAGTCATGTGACCTGCGCACCTGTCCCAGTGGTTCACTTTGTGCAGTAGAAGGTGGGTGATCATGGGTCGGGTGTATTCCTCAAACTGAGCAATGTACACACTACACAGGGAGTGGATGGGTGGGGGGGAGAACATGGCGGCAGTAGTGAACACAGCTGAGAGTACTTGGAGCAGTGCATGGGATATACAGTATGTACTCACTAAGAACTACATACATATGTAACATGCTACCTCTGCTGTAGTTTAGAAAGATTTGGTGAGCAAATAAAGACTAATGACTTATTTAGTTGATAGATTATACCACATGAAGCTCACAGTCAGTAATTGACTTTCACACCATCATACCCATTTACGTACATATGCATATACAATTGAATTGTTAGCTGAGTAGTGAATCAAAAAGCTCCCCAATCTTGTAGCCTTAGCACACGAGCCCCTACCTCTGTGTTGCTACTACTGCACAATAATAGCAACGCAAAGGTGGGGACTGGTGCGGGAGACTACAGTAAAGTCCTGTGTATCCACTTTCCTGTTGAGTTGCCAAGTGCACCAACTGAAGTGCCTCATTAATCATCTTCACCTCACCTGACCACAGGCTGATTAATTTGCCCACAAGTTGGTAATGTACGTACGTATTATCAACCACAGCACATCAAAGTAACACACATGCAAAATATGCATATACACACATGTACGTGTGTGTGCTCATATTCATAAATGTGTGTGTATCTGCACCTGTGCCTTAGATCTGGTGGTACGTACAGTACAAGTGTGTGAGCTACATGATTTACGTATGTACGTACCTGATATCTAAGAAGGTTGTATTCCTGTTACCAACAGTGAAGTAGTCGGCTGTGGTTAAGATGTCAATGCCATGAGGGAAGGTCCCCTGGCGACCAACATTCTCCTGGAAAGCAGCCTAAGGCAGAGTAGCAACAGTGGTGATTCAGGGCGGCACACATGCATGCACACACACACATATATGTATGGATACACACACACACACACACACATGTATACACACATATGGCACACACGCACACATGCCCACACACCTGCCAAGCCTGCAACAATACACCTACGTATGCTCATACAACCCGTCAGACAAATGTCTACACTCACAGAAGCAGCCTTTCTGCAGTTCACCTCACGGTCAAACACTGTTGCTATTAGCAACTGACTGCATGTGGGCGGAACACAGCATTGACACAAGCTACTGCACGTGTACGTACATACATACATACGTATGTACATATAGTACAGTGTACTAACAATGTGACACACAGGTGTGTGAGGGTGTGGTGTGTGTGTGAGGGTGTGGCAGGTGTGTGAGGGTGTGGTTGGTATGTGTGTGTGGCAGGTGTGTGAAGGTGTGGTAGGTGTGTGTGAAGGTGACTGCATGCAAACGTAGTGTGTATGCATGTGCGAGGGTAAAAAGACGGAAGAATACCTATATATGGAGAGCTGGTACATGGTACATTACTACCATGATTCCCTCTACACACTGTACGCAGTACACAACTTACATGCATATGGAGAGCTGGTACCTGGTACATTACTACCATGACTCCCTCTACACACTGTACGCAGTACACAACTTACATGCATATGGAGAGCTGGTACCTGGTACATTACTACCATGATTCCCTCTACACACTGTACGCAGTACACAACTTACATGCATATGGAGAGCTGGTACATGGTACATTACTACCATGACTCCCTCTACACACTGTACGCAGTACACAACTTACATGCATATGGAGAGCTGGTACCTGGTACATTACTACCATGATTCCCTCTACACACTGTACGCAGTACACAACTTACATGCATATGGAGAGCTGGTACCTGGTACATTACTACCATGATTCCCTCTACACACTGTACGCAGTACACAACTTACATGCATATGGAGAGCTGGTACCTGGTACATTACTACCATGATTCCCTCTATACACTGTATGCAGTACACAACTTACATGCATATGGAGAGCTGGTACCTGGTACATTACTACCATGATTCCCTCTACACACTGTGCGCAGTACACAACTTACATGCATACTGTGTGCAGTACCAAACTTACATGCATACTGTATGTGGTATACAACCCTCACACATGTTGTATGCGGTGTAAACCAACAGCATACTGTATGCGGTATACAACCTACATGCATACTGTATGCGGTATACAACACACATACACATATTGTATGAGGTGTAAACCAACAGCACACTGTATGCAGTATACAACCTACATGCATACTGTATGCGGTATACAACCTACATGCATACAGTATGCGGTATACAACCCACACACATGTTGTATGAGGTGTAAACCAACAGCACACTGTATGCAGTATACATACAACCACATGCACAGCACACATACTGCCTCATATCAAGTGAGCTACACATGTAGCTGCATGGAATCAGTTGGAGTGCTCTGGTAGCATGTAACCATAGATAATGCCGGTGTACTGTAACTGACCAAGCAATGTCCTTCACGTAGGGCTTCAACACCTCTGGTTCGTAGGCTCTGGCAAAGGCCCAGCAGACATAGCACGCGGCATCACGCACGTGAGAGCCAACACTGTATGTACCACGCTTCTCATCAAAGATGAGGGCTTGCAGGATTACGGGGACCACTGCAGTGGTACATAGGGAAGTGGTAGATGGTATAGTGTGAGGTGGTTGTGTGGTGTGAAGTGGTTGTGTGGTGTGAGGTGATTGTGTGGTGTCGGTAGTTGTAGTGTGAGGTGGTTGTGTGGTGTGAGGTGGTTGTGTGGTGTGGTGTGAGGTGATTGTGTGGTGTGAAGTGGTTGTGTGGTGTGAGGTGATTGTGTGGTGTCGGTAGTTGTAGTGTGAGGTGGTTGTGTGGTGTGAAGTGGTTGTGTGGTGTGAGGTGATTGTGTGGTGTCGGTAGTTGTAGTGTGAGGTGGTTGTGTGGTGTGAGGTGGTTGTGTGGTGTGAAGTGGTAGATGGTATAGTGTGAGGTGGTTGTGTGGTGTGAAGTGGTTGTGTGGTATGAGGTGATTGTGTGGTGTCGGTAGTTGTAGTGTGAGGTGGTTGTGTGGTGTGAGGTGGTTGTGTGGTGAGGTGGTTGTGTGGTGTGAGGTGGTTGTGTGGTGTGAGGTGGTTGTGTGAAGTGGTGTGAGGTGGTTGGGTGGTAGGTAGTGTGAGGTGGTTGGGTGGTGTGGTGTGAGGTGGTTGGGTGGTGTAGTGTGAGGTGGTTGGGTGGTGTAGTGTGAGGTGGTTGGGTGGTGTAGTGTGAGGTGGTTGGGTGGTGTAGTGTGAGGTGGTTGGGTGGTGTAGTGTGAGGTGGTTGGGTGGTGTAGTGTGAGGTGGTTGGGTGGTGTAGTGTGAGGTGGTTGGGTGGTGTAGTGTGAGGTGGTTGGGTGGTGTAGTGTGAGGTGGTTGGGTGGTGTAGTGTGAGGTGGTTGGGTGGTGTTGCAGAAAAGATATGAGGAAAGATCAATTCAGGAATGAACACAGCACCCAATACGTATCTATGGTCAAATTCGCTACAGTTACAACGGACAAGCAGTACGTAGCTTGGTCTTGTGCGCACCTTGGTCTAGCCGATGTGGAAGCAGGAGGCCCCTTCGGGCCAGCTCAGCAAGGGCCAGACAGGCTGGGACAGAAGCAAGAGGTACAGTACGTACACGCACATGCATGCACACAGCGCACACACACACACACACACACACACACACACACACACACACACAGATGCACCGCCATACTACTCACATGCTCTCCGCACATCAACAACACAGACGGCACCACTCACCACCATGCCATGCTCCATCACTCTCCATTGGCCGGCACAACTCTAGCACAGAGCCCACCACCTCATCAGCCAACTCCTTTGGCAGTCTCCCAGTGACACGCCCCACTCTACCAAGCACAATACAGTACAGACTGTGTGTGTGTGTGTGTGTGTGTGTGTGTGTGTGTGTGTGTGTGTGCGTGTGTTGTGTGTGTGTGTGTGTGTGTGTGTGGTTTGCATCTTCTCATGGTAAATGTGTGTATGGAGGGTTGCTGTGCATGTGGTGACGGTTTGAGTACATCTCTCTGCATTGGTTGTGCATGTGAGATGTGGTACATCTTACCCTTTGGCTGCTGACCATCGAACCACCGTGTCCTTGTCTTTCAGCCCTTCTAACAGCAAACCCATCACCTGTTCTGTCTCCTCAGGAATGTCATAGCCTTCATCCTCGTCCTCATTAGCTCCCCCCAGCTCAGCGCTGCCCCCAAGCTGGGCAGCTGGGGTGCTCTGCCAACAGAAGAGAGAAGGTGCCGGGAGAGAGTCCAGCCAACAGGTGCAGCAAGGTGCAACTGACGAGCATTGTAGGAACTGCAAAATTCCTAATTAATTCTGCATACATACATAGGCCCGTAACCTACTGTTTTGCATTCATCTGACAGTATATGAAAACTGCAAAGACAACACTTCTATCACGTACAGTACAGCACAATGATTAAGTGCCTGTACATACATTACAGGGTGTGGTCTACAAACCCTGCAAATTAGCATTAGCAAATCTGACATCTGCCTGTCAATGTTTAGTGTGTATCACAACATCACAGGTCCTGCTACGTATGCTGGACTGTGCATGAGCAAGGCGCTTTAGTGCATCACTGGAACTTACGCTGAACACTTTGGGGGCCAAGTTCATCAGCAAGGAGCGGTTACCACGCTGGTACCTGTAACCAGGAAAGAGGAGGACAGCAGCCACTGTTCAAGTCAAATCTGAACTGAAATAATGGTTGAACGGTTATGTGTCACCTTGGTTCAAATCACCGCAATTCACTAGCCAATTGTTCAATAACCAAACGTTTCCACAGCTACTTGCAGTCTTTTTCAGTGGCGAGTATGGATGGGCAAGGGGTCATACAAGCTTGGCTAGTTGAAAAAACACAGCATGTTCTCTACTCCAATTACCAGAATGATGTGTTTCTGACACACTCAAAGTAAGCTAACCATTGTAACAATATCGCAATACAATACATCATTAAAAGCTCATGTGCAACATGGAAAGTACAGAGAGCGAAAACACTTTCCTACTTAAGGTATGGCACTTTACTATCAATTAAACACGTAACGTACGAACAGTAACATACATAATAAGATAAAACACAATTAGGGTGACAGTAATATGGGGTCAAGTATTATAAGTACTGGATATACATTCAAATACAAATGATTGTGAAATACGTGTTTGTGAGCTGGTACAGTACTACTCTTGTAAAGGCTGCAGGACAGCACAGCTCAGGAGGAGAGGTGACAGGAGAAAAAGGACCAGCAACTGAGCCCGAACCTGTGACCTATGCTTTAACGCGGAGTTTCAGCCATGGAACCAGGCATATGATTGCATTAAAACACAATAACTACCCACCAATTTCTACACTGCATTACTGTTCCAGTATCCGACACACTGTGTATATACATACACTACGCATGTACAGTTCCCCTACTCCTTCCCTCTACCACCTCCCACCACACCACCAACACACACGTGTTTGTACGTACCTCCACGTGGCTACCCTTGGCTTAAGAAACACCATTCCCAGTCGCTGTGCGAGCTTGATGTTCAACTTCCTCAGTTTTGTATTGTGGTGTGTTGTCAGTCCAACATGCAGCAAGTGCTTTAGTGTGACACCGGCTGAAGGCAACAGTGAGCAGAGGGGAGAGTTGGGTCAGGAGACAAATGACAGAGGTGGTAGAGGCCTATGCTAAGGCATTAAACTGAACGGGGACGCTGTTGAGCAATCACATAGCAGGGGACTAAATTGCAGTTTAGTGACTGACGAAGACCCTCGAGGTCGAAATGTCATTTACTCCCTTGCTATGTGATTGCTCAACAACGTTACCGTTCACGAGAGACAGAGGTGGTGACAGGAGGGGAGGAGAGGAGAGGTGCAAAAATTAATAGTTAGGAAAGGAGGTCGTATAGATTCAGGAGAAGAGAGGTACAAGGGTAACTGCCGTGTCGGAACACATTCACTTCACTACACTTCAGTAGTCGGGCTTGGAAGCATTGTCTCTAACCTTTCCGTTCACCTGGTTGAAACGGTGCTAAGGAAGACGTTGCCTACATGTGGTCAGCCAGAGGTGCCAACCAGACAGCATCCTTCAACAACAGAATAGTCATTTGCTTTTCCATAGCTACAAAGTACTAAATTTAAACCATTTCGATACTAGCAGCATCTGCAGTCATGGGGCGGTCTAGCAGGCCAGACTGAGTCCAGAGTGGCACATACAGTACATACGTATGAACCCCATGATCACGCAACACACACATACGTACGGACACCGCAAGGCTGCAATTCATTTGAAGAACAGACGCTTACAAAAGGGCAGTAGATCTTCTCTCTTGCCGCCTTTGAAGAGGGAGGACAGAGCGTTGAGTACAGCCAAGAGAATAGTCATCCCTTGCATTGAGGTATCTGAACAAGGATGGTTCATTCACAGTCAGATCATTACACTGGGGGATGTATTGTCAATATTCTCCTATGCTAAAGGTGGACAGAGGTAGCACCAATGAATTCATACATGCAAGAAGGGTCAATATAGTATTGCCATGGTAATCACTCACTCCTAGACAAGAAGACATACACGGCATACAAGGGAGTGGAGTGTTGTCACACTGTAAAGAGATACTTGTCTGGGTAATCGCTTTGTCAATCATTTAGTAATAATATATTATAATATAATTTATATATTATAATAATCATTAGTAATATTAGACCGAACAGCTGCACTGCAGGAAACAGTGCTGAGCAGCTAGCCATGTGTTGGGGGTGACTGGCTGTCTACGTATTATTCTGGTGGGATGACTGGAGAGGTGATCATTGGCTGGTCAGTACAGCACAGTGACCACCCCAGCCCCTCAATAATGTTTCGGTTTGGTGCCAGGTGACAATACCAATGATTAACCAAAGTGGTTTGCAAACTACTCATTCGGAGCTGGTAGTAAGACAGACCATAGTGGAATCTCTAAACACGACTAATTCTCACTTTAACACCCTTCCCTCCCCTACAGGCACACACACTCACTGTCTGCTGAGTTGAGAATTACAAGACACCAGTCCACAAACTCGGGCAGTTTCTGTGTGATCTGGTCTGGCCGTGTTATGAACCTGTTGCATGCATGAAAGGAAGGAAGAGTAAAGCAGAAGACACGCTGCATGATCCCAGCATCACAACTGTCACTGCCTTGTCACAAGGACCACCATGAACTGGAGGCAAGGATGTCATGAAGCACTGCTGAGAGTGACCAGGGACAGCAGGCATGTGGCATATTGAGCAAGGGACATACTTGGCCAGAAGCATTGCAGCAGCATCTTGGGATTTATCAGTCACATGGAGGTATTTCTGAGATGGAGGAGGACAGGAGTGCATAAAACACAGCGTGGTGAGAGTACACATGTAGACAGTGAATCACCAGAGCCAGTGAGCACTGGATGCAGGTAAAAGAGGGTGCATTCTTCATGCTTGACTACAACCAAATACAGAGCAACTGTCTACACAGACTAGCCCAGAGCAAGCCTGTTGTGCAGAACACCTGTACACCCTTCCTGACCTTGGCCACTTCCATGATGCGATCAGCCACTCTCCCCTGTGGAGCACCCCCACCTGCTCCAGGAAGCCCACCATCAAACCGACTGAGCTCAAATGGAATCATGACAACGATTGACAACCACAGCAACAGTATATAGCGTGTCTCCCAGGTCTGAAATAGCATAGAGTCATGTGACCACATCACATGATCATCACATGACTGTCACATGATGTATGCTTGCACACGTACATCGTGGTCGTTCATGTCCTGTGCTTCTATCAGAGTCAGAACAAACTCGAGATCGGCAACATCATGCGAGAACCACCTGACAATTACCTTTGGACCTCTAACCTGTAGCATGCATGAAATTCCATTCAGAGCAATTTCCCCATGACAATGCCAGAAAAGACTCGGTACACACAATCAAAGAGAGGATACAAAATTACAATACCGCACTAAGAGGGTGTTACTTGTACACCCTTACATGACAAATGAGGTATCGATTGTCACACACTGGCAGTCACGGCCAGCACATTACCGCTGTTGGGGTTCTACTGTACCTTGGAGAGGAGGTATAGGTACTTGAAGGTTTGGTGGAAGACAGGCGGAGTGGTCTCTGGGTCTCGCACATGGAGGAAGAGCGCATCCACAAACTCACCTGCATATGTATATGTGTGCATGTGTGTACGCATGTGTGTATGAATGTGTGTATGCATGTGTGTATCATGAATGTGTGTATCATGAATGTGTGTATCATGTGTGTATGAATGTGTGTATCATGTGTGTATCATGTGTGTATGAATGTGTGTATCATGTGTGTATCATGTGTGTATGAATGTGTGTATGCATGTGTGTATGAATGTGTGTATGCATGTGTGTATGAATGTGTGTATGCATGTGTGTATGAATGTGTGTATGCATGTGTGTATGCATGTGTGTATGAATGTGTGTATGAATGTGTGTATGAATGTGTGTATGCATGTGTGTATGAATGTGTGTATGTAGTGCATGTGCAAATACACATTGTGGTGTGTAGACATGTGTGCAGGAGATGATAATGATAGTGATGTCAACGCATACGACACAACACCAGATTTCAGCCATCCAACACTTGTCCCTTATACACATCCTAGGTCTATCACAAGCCTCAACATATCAGTACGTATAAGTACCACCTGCAGTGACTCACTAATGAATGGGTCAATCAAATGTGGTTGCTCCTGATATTTGTCCATTATGACTGCGGGTGAAGAAGAAGTGAGACTTCAACAACAGCTCGCTCATTGCCTTACAAACCGTACATAAGTACCCATCATCAGTAAGTGTTATGCAAGCTGGTGTAACTTGTAGAAGCTTCGCTAACTACACAGTTTAAAAGTGGTGACTGGAGAAAAGGAACCAAACGACCTGGCGCCCAAACTCGTGGCCTACGCTCTTCTAACGCAGAGTTTCAGCCACGCGAGCCACCAATGCATGCAAGAAATCAACTGCAAAGTGACCATACACCTATCTTGTACAAATTAAATCTCAACCACATATACACATATTATGCTCGAAGTTCCAGTTTCATTAGTGTTGAGTATATGCTTCTTCCAACAAGAGTCATTAATGCTTGTAGGAATTGCACTAGTTCTGTGCGTGCTGACCCGTCCATCGCTCCAGGCCCGCCTCCACCAGTCTAAAGTCGTGGAAGATAGTTGGAAGCGCCGCAATCAGCGACAACGCTTCGTCTTTCTCGCTAAAGCGATCCAGAACACTTGCAACAGTATCTGAGTCTTCCTCCGCAGCCATTTTACTTGTTCATCACGTGACATGCTTAGTCACGTGCGAAAAGCAAACAAACTGGTACATGTACATGTATGTAGTGCAGCTATTGGACCGCCATTTTTAATTATCTCCCTTCCACTTCCGGCTATTGCCTGGACTCCTTTTACATATAGCACTTTCTCTCGAAACGCACGCCGTAGCTATTATGTACATTATATAAGTGATAAATAGGAACTTAGATTGTACTCTGGCCTCTGCAAATGCCTGCTATATATATTATATATCATATCACATCATATCATTATTTTTATTCAAATGCACCATGTAGATACCAAGGCACACTAGGGCATCACTGCCCCGTGCAGCACTGTGATAAAATGTCAGAATCAATAAGATAAAAATAATCAATGTCCTGAGGTGTTGATTCAGCCACATTCTCTCCAGAGCCCTTCAGCCGCTTCTTCTCTGCCTGCCCAACATCAATCATTGCCTTCCCTCGATGGTAACTAGCTGACGGTTCCAGGTCATGACCCTTTGCCACCAGCCCAGATGGTAACTAGCTGGCAGTTCTCATGTGCGACAGCCCCATGTAGCACTCAACAGGATAATATACTGTTAAAAACAGATTAAAATACACATGCCATATTATAGAGTAAGAGGTGAAGAGGGGACACCAATAGACCCAACCGTGGCTAGCTACTCCGGAGAACAGAATCCCTTCCTCCACATGCACTCAATGGCTTTCCCTGCCTTCAAATCTCTGCAATCTTCATTCAACATAAGTGTCACCTTCTCTTCGTCACCTCGCTCCTAAAACCCGGGTGTCACTTCTACCATTCTTTTCATCAGCACTTCTCTCTCTCTTACCAGCCCATCACACCTCAGTATAAAGTGCTCGACATTCTCCACTTCCCTCAAGCCACATATATACATATAAGAATCCATAATTACAATGTGGTAACTCTGGAAAATATTGGTATGAATGCACCAGGGTTACAGAATTGTCTAAAGAGTATTACCGAGAAACATTATAGTCCAGACCTGTTCAAATGAACACATCTTACCAGTATATACCACGGTTAACGTTGTACAGTACCTGCACGGGAGATTAGAATTATCATTTTATCATTGCATAAATTCGCCATCTGCGATAAATTGGACCTGATCAAGTTTGTTTCCGGTTGACACAGTATAAATAGAGATCACTAGCTACTGAACAGTACTTGCAGCAAACAGCTCTTGTAGAAAGGACATGAACTGGAGTGCCTATCCGTTCGCTCTGCTGGCCATCTTGGTCATCGGAGGCCTCGCGCTTTCCACCGCGCCAGCCTGTCCAAAACCAGTATGCGAAGATGGCAAGCAATGCTACAATTACTACGCCGAAACGTACCAGGGGAGGTATACAGGACCATGGTGAGTTCATCTCAAAACTATCTTCAAAAGCAGAAAATACGTTTAATTGTGAAGCATGAATACGATCCATCTTCCTATACATTCACCTACCTTCTTCCCTCTACAGGAACGCCAATACGCTGAGCTGCTTCGACCGCGTACCAGCAGTTATCATGCATTGGGGTGTACAAAAACAGGTTTACAGTTTTAAAGTGGATGAGAAGCCTTCAGACTGGTGAGTACATCCATGGAAACTGAATATATGCCGTATATATAGCCATGTGTGGTGTTTTGAAGACTGAACATTATGCATGTAGTTCACTTCAATCTCCGTACCCCTTCCTCCAGTGGTGTCTATCATTACTCTGAGGGGTTTGCCAGAGACTCCAGCACAATGACGACACACTCCATAAACAACACCAACGGCCAAGTCTACTACCTGAATGCCAATGACTGTGCTGAAAGCGGAGATAATCACGATGGAACGTATCCTCTCAACAAGGAGGCCATCTGGCAGATTCATATCCCCAAGGACAATGTTGCCCATGTGGTCCTCGCCAATTTTGATCTGGAGAAACAACAAAGTGGTAGCTGCATCAATGATTTTGTCTCAATGTACAATGGCAATAGTACTCCAACCAAACTCTGCTCCTCTCTGGATAAAGTTACTAAGCTATTTAAACATGAGGAAGGAGAGCGGCTCACCATCAAGTTTCAGTCAAATGAGGCCATCAATGCAGGTGGATTCTCAGGAAGAGTCTGGCTTCGTCATAACCGTACGTAGTGGTAACATGCACTATAATATACGAGGAGTGTCACACCTTAGTTGTCATGACCTATAGCTAGTTCTACACTTTCTAATATATTCACTCCATGTACTGAAGGTGTGCAGCAAGTCCGCCGTGGTCTGGAGATGGCGCCTGCTGCTGAAGAGGAGCAAAACAACAATGAGGATAAGGTATTATGCCTTCACTCTGTTCGCACATTGTGTATGACTGCATGTAATATCTACCACAACGTAATTTACTACATGGTGTCACTTTATTCTGATTTGTCCATTTGCAGATCAGAAAAGGACCAAGAGAGTCCTCCCAATGAAGAGTGCAAGAAGATGGCACTTCCAGATGCTTTTTTAATGAATAAAATCAAGAATAATTTTATCTGAACAATTATTTGCTAGGGATACTCAGGAAGTTCATGCACAGTGCATAACTTAGCTATTTGTGGGAATTTTTTACTTTTAGATACTGTCATAAGCAAATAATGGGAGTTACATTAGTTTCCTCAGGCTGTCCATGTGCATACTACATACTGTATGCATGCAGTTGAATCAAAATTGTTGTCGTAATCACAAATGGTGCCGCTATATGATTAACACTCTGCAGTGTTGCTGATTGATAGCGAAATTGTTTAATTCATCACAGGCATGCTTTTTCATGCTTCAGTGCACGCATGAGGATGAGTGATATTATACTATACAATACTGACTGTATTATGCGAGGGGAAGGGTGCACGTGACTAGCTAATCAGCTGCCTCAGGAATGGCATTGGAATCTTTCTATGTGTGGTACATAGGTGACCAATGAGGATTTGTGATTAAGAGTGGGTGAGTGGTTGGCTAAGTTAAGTGACATAAAAGGCATCTACTGAGCATGCCTATTTATGTATTATTATTTGTTATGTACTTATTTGGTAAACAGTTAATGCCTTTTATTATGTCACTTAACTTAGCCAACCACTCACCCGCTACAAAGCCTCATTGGTCACCTATGTACCCACTCCTCATCTTGCAACACTATTGGTCACCTATATACCCACTCCTCATCTTGCAACACTATTAGTCACCTTGTATAGTTGTATAGTAATACTAGTATATAGACGTCTAGCCAGTATACTATATAAAAGTATAAATATTTACTATTCCAATGTCATCATTTTCCATTGTAATTAGCCTTTCATTGAAATTAACTTTTGTTCTAAAGTTCATATAGCTAACATTCAGTCACAACATGCTACTTGAGACAATCTCTGTATAGAAGTTGATTTGTACAGTGTCACACTGTAAGGAGATACTTGTTTGGGTAATCACTCAGGTAGTCACCAGTAATATTACCCCAAACCATTCATATGTTGTCATGGTGAACCGTAATCAATGTACCATAACCAATTGATGAGTTGCCAAATTACACTATATAACTAACCAAATGGACTTGTAGAAAACTTTAAAACCAAAGTTATTCATTACCATCTACCTAGTTAACAGTTGTCTAGCATAATTAAAAAGTTCCGTTAAAATTTCCATGGGAGTTAGGAATGTCCGAAAAAACATAAAAACAAGTGCTGACATCTCAGTGCTTTGACCAATCGCATTTCTTTGAGGATCAGCATTCCTAAATCCCTTGCAGAGTGCTACTAAGTGCACTCCAGAGGATTTAGGACTTCTGATCACATGTCAGGTGTCCTCAATAGAGAGGTTCCACTATATTACATACATGTAAAAGTATATAGAAGTACAAGTGTGTGTGTGTGTGTGTGTGTTTGTGTGTGTGTGTGTGTGTGTGTGTGTGTGTGTGTGTGTGTGTGTGTGTGTGTGTGTGTGTGTGTGTGTGTGTGTGTGTGAGTGTGTGAGTGTTTGTGTGTGTGTGTGTGTGTGTGTGTGTGTGTAAGCATCCATGCAGTGGTCCATGTATGTAAGAAATGAATGATAGACAACGCATTATATAAGGTGCAGGAGAATGATGACGTCTGCCACTGCCTGTTACAGTGCCCGGCCTGGGACCATCTCAGGCGACCCTTGGTGGAGGAAGTCAGCCAGTGTGATGGTTTTCAAGGGCAAAGTCTCACCAAGCAGGCGGCCTTTGTTTTGGCCACAGCATGCACTAATCATACTCTTCTCAACTATCTCTGCTCAATGTGGGGTGTCAGGTTTGGTGTATGATTCATAGTTAGTTGCATGACACGTGTTAGTGCTACATTGGACTTTTTGTACGTCCTAGCGCCTTATGGTGTGGTGCACTTTAATAATGATTGCTTGATTGATTGATTTAAACAATAACATGTCTCAGCCAACACTCACCCCTCATGATTATACACTTCTTTGGTGCTATCACTTGTCCCCTATGCACTTCCTTGGTGCCATCGTGTCCCTCAGATGCATCCTTGGTGCTATATCATATCATATCATATCATATCATTTAATTTAAGTGCATCATGTGCCAAGGCACACTAGGGCATCACTGCCCCATGCATGCAGCACTGATATATACATATAATTTATATATAATGTCAAAATAGCAGAATAGCAAAGAATCAACAACTTGAGGTGTGGGTTTAATCACATTCTCTTCAGTGCCCTTTCAACCGCTTCGTTCCTCTCTGCATGCTGTATCAATCATGTCCGTAGCTGCCAGTGCTGATGGTCACTATGGTTGGCAGGTTCGAGTCATGACCCTTACTGCCAACCTTGATGGTAACTATGGCTGGCAAGTTTGAGTCATGACCCTTGCTGCCAACCCTGATGGTAACTATGGCTGGCAGGTTTGAGTCATGACCCTTGCTGCCAACCCTGATGGTAACTATGGCTGGCAGGTTCGGATCACGACCCTTGCTGCCAACCCTGACATCTAAATGTTCATCACCTCCGATGGTTTTCGTCATTCTAGCTCTAATGGACTCAAATTACAATTTTTTCGGCGCACAGAGGGTGACAAATGTTTAGAGTAAATACGGTATATACATGCCACTTTGATGAGCCCCAACAAGAGAGAAATGTATTCATCTGTGGCATATTTCCTTGCACAGAATAAATAATCAAATGTGTATAATATAGTACTATACTAGTGAAATGCAAGGCATTGTGGGGGCGAGTAAATACTCACAAACACATGCACATGCCCCGGGGCACATCCACACACACATAGCTACATGCTTACATACACAGTTGGCACAATTTTCAATGAAGCACATAATTATATCAATGGCAAAACAAAATCATGAGAGTATAGGTCAATAGCGTTAGCTATAGTACATGGCAAGAGAACACGTAATCTTGAGTGGAACTGTGTGAGAGTGAAAGTGTGCTCAATCAGCCAATGGTTACAAAACCTGAGCAGCAGAAAATGTAACATCTTTACTGTTGATGGATAATTTGACATTGGGTGCAGTAAGCAGCTTCTCAGCGACACTTTTCCCTGGCACACTCTCAATAATTGCGTCCAATTCTTTATCAAACACAGTGACTCTGTGTTGTGAACCTGACTTTTCCTCAACCACAATGAGTGCGTTTTGTTCAATGGACAGTCACAGCTGCCTTTCTCTCTCTGTCCTTTTGTTGACACTGTTGCAGCCTTCTTGCTTTGTCCTCCGCACCCTCCAAAGCCCTTCTCTGTCTCTCCCTGTGCTGATGCTGCAGGAGCCTTTGTGCCTCTTGTGCGTCATCATCAGGTCCAATGTCTGGCATGGCATAAACTTCCTCAATAGCTGCAGGGGACTCCTGCACCCAAGGCTGCTCCAATGATGGCATTGGACTTTGCTGTATTGTGCCAGCCTCAGCACTCTCCAAAGCCCTTCTCTCTCTGTCCCTGTGCTGACGCGGCAGGGGCCTTTGTGCCTTGAGTGTGCCTTCATCTGCTGCAGCCTTTCTCTTTCTGTCCATGTGTGCGCTTTAGAATTCATCACCCACCCCCTCCTATTACAAGGAGGCCACTGTCCAACCCAGTCCTATATAGGTGGAGCATACAACGTTAGACAGGCCCAACGTCGCTGATTGCTAGCTGTAGAACCTAACCATGAAGGTTACAGCACACTGCTCACCTACCCCGCGCTGTTCTTGTGGAGGCTGCGAACAGGGTGTGAAGGGCTACAATGTAGACATAGCTATCTGCGGTGAAAGCTAGCTATAGAACCCAAGCATGAAGGATACAGCACCATGCGTACCTACCCGGAGGTGGCCTTGTGTAGGCCGCGATGAAACGAACTTTTTCAGTGCAAGATAAGGCATCTGGCTAGGGAACTGACCAATCGAATTGATCAATCACAACACACATACATATACTGCAGGGTAAAAGCCAAAGCATGCCTTCTGTGGGGATGATGTCGATCACCTTGCAGGTCGATCTTCAGTCAAGGGGGAAGTGGTAAGTGAGTTTGCATGGAATGTCTTTGGGACGTCTTCGTGGTTTTCTAATGGCAAGACAACTTTGTAAATAAATTGTATAATGTAGCTAATTATGCTTTCCCAATGAAGCATAAATGACTTGACATATAATCCTTTCCCAATCCCGCACATTGTAAATTGTGATTGCAAACAAAATAATTAAAGTATAGATAATTGGATAAGGCAGTGATTTTACTACGTGTACGCCACCAAGTACAATGTACCTGGAATGATCCAAAATTTAAAACCATCTTATATGTACATGGAAACAACTTCCTACTGAATAGCATCCAAAAACAGTTGTGTATATACAGTTATATACAGCAGAACCTCTCTATAGAAGACACTCTGAATAGGGGACACCTCTATAATGAGAACACTGCTGTCTCAACCACATAGAGCTGTATACAAAGCTACCTCTGAATCAGGGACACCTCTCTATACAGGACAGCCAGGTGGGCATCATTGGTGTCCACTATAGAAAGTTTCCACTGTAGCTAGTATTCCTACTAGGCATACGCATAGCTCATAAGACATGCCTCGCATGCAAAATGAGTTATATATGCCACTTTACCTATTGTCTCACTGTCACTTTGTCTCTTGTCCCAATTTCTTGCTAACAATGGTAATGGTAGATTGTCTGGTCCTTAGCTGGCTATTTCGTGCACCAGCAGAGTGTTATCCAGCATCTGTAGAGATTGTGAGCTCTGAGTGTGAATCTGCGGACGATAGCATTCAATAAGGCGGAGAAGCAGTGGCTGGAGAGTAGGAATGAGGAACAGAGGAAAGCACGCAGGGAGACCTACCTGGAGATCAGAAGGTCGTATAACAAAGCAGTGAGAAGAGCAAAGAGAGAGCATGAGGAAAAGGAGAGTGACAGACTGGAGGCAACCCTGCGGGACCCAAAGAAGTGGTGACAGCTCCTGAGGAAGAAAAAGGTTACCAGCAAGAAAGTAGCACAGGTAGACATGAGCGGAGTTATTGATGGAGAGGGAAAGAGAGGGAGACGGGGCAAGGAAGGTATGGAAGGCCCATTTTGAGTAGCTACTGAATGAGGGGTCAGCAGATGTTGGCGGATGGTGACGATGACGATGATGGTGAGGGGGAGGCCGCGTTGATCGAGGATGAAGCTCCAGAAGATTCTGCCTCTTCCCGCTCCCAATGTACAGTTTGTCACCGATCAATGCCCGTTACCAGATTGGGGCTTATCCGCGTTCATGGCCCAGTGTTAAATCGTTGTCCTGGCTCTCGAAGGCCGCCCGCACCCGTCAACACCTGTCAGCGTGGCAACATCCCTGACATTGCGGACCCTGTGCAGGCCTTCAAGCTACGCAGGTTCTCGGTGAAGATCCTGAAGAGAGTCCCTCGCGCCTCCCGTGATCTGTCGGCGAGAAAATTGGCCGAAATCCTCGATCGCGTCTCATCAGACGGCTCGGAGTCTTCCTGGGATCGCCTGTTCTGTTTCCCTGCGCGCTGCCTACGAGTGTCGGATAGAGGCGGCCATCGCAGAAGCTTGGCTTCACACACCAACCAGCTCATCAAAGAGGAAGCGGACCCTACCATCGTCCAGTCTGCCCCCAATAGACGAACAGGTAAATTAATCCGTGATCCAGCAGATACTTTAGCAGGGAGAGTTTCTGCTAAACTAGAGGAAGGAGATTTTAAAGGGGCAGTTCGTCTTGCCTCTTCTGAGGACAGTATTGCCGTCCCTAGCAGTGAAACGCTTGCCACCCTTCGGGAAAAGCATCCTCTGCCCCACCCGGATTCTGCTATTCCACTAGTGTCCACCGAGGACCATCCAATGCCAGTCCAGGTATCAGAGGATGAGGTAGCCAGAGCCATTTGCTCTTTCCCTTGTGGTTCAGCTGGTGGCCCAGATGCCCTGCGACCGCAACACCTGAAGGACATGATAAGTAAGTCAGCTCTGGGGGGTGGGCAGTTGTTGCTTCGATCTGTCACCTTTTTTGTCAATTGTGTGCTGAGAGGTGAAACTGCTGTCCCAGCTCGGGCCTCCTTCTTTGGTGCCACCCTGATTGCCTTGAACAAAAAGGGTGGAGGTTTGAGACCAATCGCCGTCGGGTGCACATTGCGCCGTCTTGTGGCAAAATGCGCAGGTGCCTGCGTGAAGGAAGCCATGGCAGCACTCCTGGCACCTCACCAATTGGGATTCGGTGTACCCTTGGGAGCGGAGGCCGCTGTCCATGCCAGCCGCATCTTCCTCAACAACCTGCAGCCTGGACACCTCATCTTGAAGCTCGACTTCAGGAACGCTTTTAACTGCCTCCGTCGAGATAAGATGATTGCTGCTGTGAAGCAGCTGGCACCTGAGTTGCTCCCTTTGGTCACCTGTGCCTACAGTACTCCTTCCTTCCTCTTTTTTGGGGAAGACATTATACCATCCTCAGAGGGTGTGCAACAGGGTGACCCTCTTGGCCCATTGCTCTTCTGCCTTGCTGTCCATGACTTGGTGCAACAGTTGCAAAGCGAGTTCAATGTTTTCTTCTTAGATGATGGCACACTAGGTGGCAGCTTGGAAGGGGTCCTTGAGGATTTCAGCACTGTGGAACAAATAGCAGGGGAGCTAGGTCTTCAACTCAATCGAGACAAGTCAGAAGTCATTTGTGATGACAGTTCCACAAGCTTTGCTTGGGTCTCCCATTGGCACCGCCAGTGGCATTCAAAACACCATCCTAAAGAGAACAAAGTCACTTCAGACCCTGGGGAGCAGGCTACAGCTTTTACGTGCTCACGATGCCTTCTGTCTTTTACGTAATGCCCTGGCCATTCCCAAGGTGCTGTACATCCTGCGCACCTCACCATGCTTCCTCGTTCCAGCCCTGCATGATTTTGACTCCCTCCTTAGATCTTTGTTGGGCACCATCCTAAATGTCAACCTCTCTGACTCTGCATGGACCCAAGCGTCTCTCCCAGTCCGAGCTGGTGGGCTGGGAGTTCGTAGCACAGCCCAGCTTGCACCTTCTGCTTATTTAGCATCGGCTGCGGGTTGTGCACAGCTTGTCCAGCGGATCTTGCCCCAAAGACTGCTGAACTCTCCATTCCCAGCCGCTACAGAGGCATTGGTAGTCTGGCAACAGGGCCACAAAGAACCAACTCCATGTGCCCCTGACTCTTCTCATCAGAAGGCTTGGGATGGCCCCGTGGTGACAGCAGCAGCAGAAGCCCTTATGAGGGAAGCTCCTGATGAGTTAGCTCAAGCTCGTCTGCTGGCATCTCAGAGGAGGGAGTCGGGTGAATGGCTATATGCGCCCCCAATGTCGGCTATTGGTCTCCGAATGGATGATGAGGTGCTTCGAGTAGCAGTGGGGCTCCGCCTGGGTGTTACCCTGTGCAGACCCCACAAATGTCATCAGTGCGGCGCTGAAGTGAACCATTTGGGTTTGCATGGCCTTAGCTGCAGGAGGAGTCAGGGCCGGCATCCAAGACATGCAGCTGTCAATGACCTTCTCAAACGGTCACTGGCCTCAGCAAAGATCCCCTCTCTCCTGGAGCCCACAGGCATCGCACGCTCCGATGGAAGAAGGCCGGATGGGATCTCAGTGATGCCCTGGAGGAACGGGCGGACACTGATATGGGATGCCACTTGTCCTGATACATTCGCCCCTTCCCATGTAGCCCTTGCTGCAAGGGAAGCAGGGCTGGTGGCCAGCCAAGCAGAGAAGGCAAAAACCCAGAAGTACGCCTTTCTCGGTTCCAGCCACCACTTCGTTCCAATTGCAATCAAAACGTCAGGGGTTTTTGGGCCAGAGGCCATTACATTCATCAAGGAGCTGGGTCACAGGATCAGGGCTGAGACTGGGGAGCCACGCTCCCTGCAGTTTCTGATGCAGGGTATTGCGGTGGCTGTCCAGCGGGACAATGCAGCTGCAGTGAGGGGTACTTCTCCCCCAACAGACAATGGTTTTATTTGACTATTTAGAATGATTTTTTTAGTCAGTGCAGTGTTCTGGCACTGCCCTATTTCAGTAGTAGTAATTTACTACATTAAATGCTATATATATATTATATATAATAATGTATTACTTCATTTATTGGTATATATATATATATGCTTGCTCAGTTGTAAATTCTTTATTGTAACATCATAATATATATCATATCATGAATCCATTCATGTAATAATAATAATAATTATTATTATTATTATTATACATGTTTGAGTGCACACCCAGCTGGGGGGAAGGGTCGGCTACGCCCGACTAGGCATGGCAGTGATGAGGCTTGGTATTGGTGAGCTCCAACTGCGAAAGAAACTTTTTTGTGCCAGAGATGCAGTCGCTGGCCGAAATATCACACTTTTTGGTCAAAGTATTATTACTCAGGCCACTTCACACTCTTTCTTAGCATGACAAAGAAGTAAGTGTTAGTTTGAGCCCTAACCTCAAAGATGATTCAACAACGTTAACCTAATTCTACAGATGCAGATGACAACACAACATGCAATTAACATATGATACTGATTGGCGCTTGTGAGCTGTGCCTTGCACGTGACCAATTGCCAGACTAATAGCCACGGGAATGGGCGTCCAGTTGCCGGACCAATACTACTGCGTATACCAAACTAGGCATGCAGATGCATTGAATCGTGGGGGCGAGCCTGAGAGAGCTGAATGAGTTGTGACATGAGTACATAAGCCATGTGTGCACATGTCCTTGTGTGTTCATGTGAAAGAGCAGAGAAGGCGACGAGAGATGAGTATGTTAGCAGATTTGTAGAAGTGAGGGGAGGCTACAAGGCAATGAATGGTGGAGTGCATGTTAGAGATGCATAGAAGGAGGAGCTGACAAGGGCACGAGATGATGGGAGATACAGGCGGGGAGGGAGTTTAGAGTTTCTTGGGAGCAAGACATGGTGGACTCGGGAGTGTAGGCAGCCACACGGACAGATTCATAGCTATACATATAGTGAGAGTAGTTTGGAGAGAGGAAGCTAGGGGTAGATCGAAGCTGGTAATGATTGGAAGGTTAATGGACTATGAATGTAAGGCTCAGTGTGTAGAAGTTGACTGTAAGGGGCAGGAAGTATGTTGGCGAAGTTGAGAGGAGGGACAGAAGAATTGAGAATTTAAGCTGGGAGATGCAAAGCTGAGCATTGGACGTGCTGATGCTGTGGCGGCAAGTATGCAGGAGCGACCGCAATCAAAGACGGCAGCACACACACTGCCTAACTGGCGCGCAAGAGCAATTTGCGCCCTATTGCTGTGCTTTAGCCCCTCTTTACTGACTTGTCTGACACTGCAGCGAATGAACCGGGAACTGCAGTAGTCGCTTGTCTCCCTGATTTCGCAGCGTATATCAATGACGATGGGCAAGGCAGGACTGCTGCTTTCGTTTCGCTCGATATAATGGTCAATGGAAGCGCTCCGAAGGGAAAATTCGAACGGCTCGCAAGCGCCAGCCACTTTCGTATCGTTAGAGACTGCAGACTCAAGTATAATTTCAATTTTGATATGTCCGTAACATTTTCGGATTCACCCACCTTTTGCGATCAGTATGAGACCTTTTTCATCCTAATCCGTTCAGTAGAAGCTGAATTACGAGCTTGTGACGACACTGAATACAACACTTTCTCGATCCTTCTAAAAGCCAGCTAGCTGAAAGCGGGCAGACTACACATCACCTTAAAAATGGATCGCTTATTACTCAACGCCGGTACTATAATTGAATATGAAAGTACTACCACAAGATAGATCTTCCACCGAGCTTTCGATTGATATCACATTTGCTGAGTTTTGTTCTTTCTGGTGCCAGCGGTGAGTTCTTTAACATGACGTACCGCACGGTATTATCAAGTCGGGCAGACATTTTTTTTGCTGCGATTGCGCAAGACGTCTGCAATGGTTAGTATCGTGCAAAATTGTAGCGGGCAGACAGCAAAAATGTGACGGCTGAACGTACGGTAGAGTATATATAAACAGACAAATTGCTTCACGTATGTGTGGGACTCGCTCAGGCTCGTCCCAATTATGGTCTACATCTTCCACTTTCCTTGCACAAGTTAACCAATCTTCTCGCCTCACTTCATTCCATTTCCACCTCCATTGCCAATTCTGCCGTTCCACCTCTCAACATCATACTCCTATGACTCGTGTAGTCTATCCAAACACATTGAGCCTTACACTGACTTACCTTGAATACAAATAGAGTACGTTGCGACCCATATCGCGATCGACACAGTTTCTTCGAATCCACAGAATGGACTGCCCCTGGACAGCTCTTGGTTCAAACGGTCGCTCAAGATCTTCCACGTCTGGCAGATAGATCTTGATGAGCATATACGTGTACGTAGCAGAATCAATCAATCAATTGCAACTGATTGTAGGACGTTTCGGCCACGTGGGCTTTCGTCAACTGTCTACTTAATTGATTCTGCGTTTTGTACGCAGTTGACAAAGGCCTACGTGGCCGAAACGTCCTGCAATCAATTGGTTTTAATTATGCTCAGTTGTCACAACGTAGCAGTGAGCCTCTGCAATGTCATTCTTCCACGCGCACGTCATCCCTGCGGCGAGGCCGCAATGCATGAATGGCTGACGGAGCTATATAATGTGTAGGCAGTAGCTAGGATGAATAATCCGGCGACAGGATGAGTACAGCCGTTGTGGTAATTCCCGGAACGCCGCAAAATGCCACGTCATCTCATATCGTTTGCCAGCGTAGATAGACGAAGCGGTGATTTAATTAGCGTGTTAGACTAAGGCAGGTTTCAGTCAGTGCCACAGTTGCTAGCTCATGGTGACGACGTAATGCGGGATCTTACCTGGATACATGAAGCCACATGAACGAAGGAACTGACACTTGTCTATTTGGGGAAGCGTTTTGCGATAAGGAAAGGCTTATTTCTTTCCTCTGAACTCATCCTCTTCGGTCTGCTACACCTGAAGCGAAAGCAGATCTAAGAAGCGATGATGATGAGTTGAAGTATAGTCAATAACAATAGTGCGCTGTTCTCTCTCTATATAAATTCATACATTCATTATTTGAGTGCACCGTACCCGTACTAGGACACCACATGGTCCTATGTAGCACTTCACACATATTACAAGAAAAGATAAAGCTGAGTCATACGTAAAGACACTAAGGTCTATAATAAGAGTGTATGTGACAAGTCCTTGGTATAGCTAAGTATGAAGAGTGCAGTGTGATTACTAGAACCTAGCTGACCACATGGAGGTAATGATAGATAAAATGTGATAGTTAATACAAGTATGTGATAGGATAAGGCCAGTTCTGTCTCCATCATCTTCCCCTTCATTGTCCATGCTTCCAGAAGAGGTTGCCGGAGGGAATTCCATGCAGAGCACTGCAGTAGCCAGTGGCACACATCCTCAACCTCCCCACTGTCACACTCCTTGCAAACCAGCTCTTCCCTCTTCAACCCATGCCACCTTCCCATCTCAATCTGAAATGCTGCCGTTCCACCTCTCAACTTTAACATCATCCTCATTTCAGTCTTTGACTTTAAAAATGCACAACTTGATCTGACCTCACACTCCGTTATCCGCTTCATCATTGACAACTTTGGCTTCTCATGCATCTCCTTTCTCCATTCATCCCTTACATTCGTCCCAAGCAACACTCAGCAACATACCTTTCACGTATGCCTCTGATAACTCCCTGATCCCACCACCACTCACATCCTGCCACCCACATCCTGCCACCCACCCAATTTACCTACACACCTGCCAATGTTTCTAATCCAGCTTCTTTCTCACACAATCCAGTGTTTGAGATGCCACCTTCCTTAGCAGCCTGCCTTCATACACCTTACTTGGCAATACCTTGTACCAGAACTGCACACACCTCACTCTTGCCTCCCACACTACTGGTTGAGGCTCCATCTCCATCATCAAAGATGCCTTCGGATGTAACGTGCCCACCCCAAAGAACATGCGGAAAGCCCGCAGCTGTACTTAAGCTTGTTCAATCGATTCTAGATTTCTCATGCAACCCCTGATTTCAACACCATACAGCATTGTCGAGTCAACCAGAGCACTCATCAGTTCCTCTATATAATTCAAATTCAAATTTAAATTCATTATTTGAGTCCACCATACCCGTAGGTACTAGGACACCACATGGTCCTATGTAGCACTTCACACATAGTAAAAGAAAAGATAACGCTAAGTCATACGTAAAGACACTATACAGCAAGTCGCATTGCATGTATATGCACTTTTGAGTAGGAAGATACCTATATGTGAATAGTGGGTTAGTGACACTAGCGTGCATGCAGGGTAATATCACATCATTCTAACATAATGTAGGTAACATAGGCCATGGCTGAGCACACATTCAAAATTTATAGTATTACTATTTGAGTGCATCATGTACAAACAGGTACACTGGGCCAACTGCCCTATGCAGCACTGTTCAACACACACATAGTATAAACTCATCATGATTCATGTCATTTAAAAAGGCAGTACAAGTCAGGGCTGGTGGAGGACAGCGACAGATGCAACAAATTGCTTCTTCCACATTTTCTCAATTGCCTTTGCCACTGTCTTGTCTCTGCAAACTCTGTCCAATCAGCCTTTTCGTTGTCACCCAACTCATTCCATTCGTCCACCCTGTCAATCATCAATCTATCCAACCTATATAGCTCAACCTATCATTCTAACATATACAGATACATGTATGTATGTATGTACAATGCACCTGATGACATTGCAAGAGACGGCATGAAATGATTGATCGAATCAATCAATCAATCAATCAATCAGTCAATGACTTCAAGTGCACTGTGTATATGCTGTGATCCTATAAATTGATTGATCACTTCACTTCTATGCAATTATAAGCATATTCTGTTCTCTGGTGATGCAATATGCTGTTACTTTGTGGCAAAACTGGCATGAGGAAAACGGCACTAGCTAGGAGATGACTCTACAGCGAGAATGCTCCATCTAGTCCTACTGTACTGCATGTCCTGTCACCATCAGCTAATGCCGCTCACTGACGTGACACCTCATCATGTAACAGCTACACTATTACTAGAGACACTGGCTATGAAGCCCAGAGAATGGTGCCTAATTCGGACTATCGCCGATCATCACTGATACTCCGCGGGCTGGCCTGGGCTCGCTTGGCCAAACCCGAAACCCACTTCCGGTTGACAGCCTATAAATAGAGTTCAACACAATTTGCAGCGAACAGCTCTTGTCGGAGAGTCAGGATCGAAGAATCTTCACCTTGCTGATTTAGAGATATCCTTTGAAGACATGGCTTGTTGGACTATCTGCTCGCTGAGCCTGCTCGCAATCTTTGTCATTGGAGGGAGGGCATTTCCCCTGCCGACGTTCCCTCCCACAGAACCGCCTCCCAGTGAAGGCAGCTACGATTACTACGCGGAAACATACCTGGGAGCATACACTGGGCCATGGTGAGTGCATCGCCGAACCACCTTCACACCCAACAATTGAGGCGCATGCGCTCACCCTTCTCTTCATTCTCTGCAGGATGGCTGACACACTGAGCTGCTTCGATCGCGTGCCAGCCGTTATTGAGCACGATCTACTTAAAAACGAACAGCGACTTGTCAATTTTACAGTAGACGAGAAGCCCTCAGACAAGTGAGTCAGTGTACTGATTAGTCATATACTAGCCATAGCTTTGGCAACACACTAGAGCTAGCTATGTATAATTCATCACATTCCATCTCTCCCTCAACCCTTAGTGCTCTGTACAGGTACAGTGTAGAGTATGCCAGAGACCCCAGAACACTGAAGACACGCTCCTTAAACACCTCCAACGGCCGCTACTACTTCCTGAATGCCAATGACTGTGCTGAGAACGAAACGGATTATCAAAATGGTACATATCCTCTCAACAAGGAGGCCATCTGGCAGATTTCTATCCCTGAGTATCATGTTGCCTATGTGGTCCTCACCAACATCAGTTTGGAGCAACAACAAAGTGGAAACTGTATCAATGATTATGTGTCAATGTATGATGACAGTAACACACCGACCAAATTCTGCTCTTCTCATGAGATGGTTGATATGTTGTATAAACGTGAGGGAGCTGAGCGGCTCACCATCAAGTTTCAATCAAATGAGGCCATCAATGAAGGTGGATTCTCAGGAGCAGTCTTGGTTTATCATGAAGCCAGTAAGTGGTACTAAAAATGACTCTAGCACACCTTAGATGTTGAATGTTGAGTACCACAAAATACTTTTCTGCGTGTAGATCTGCGAAGGTCAAGACGTGATGTGTCGTTTGCTGAAACTGTGGAGACTGAGTCTGTTTCTGAAGAAGAGCAAAGCAATGAGGATGAAGTTAGTTTTGTTAAATTGCATATATAATATGTCTGAATTTTGTTCTCAAACTTTATCTTCATTGCATTCTTGTTCACTAACTTTATCTTTTTGTACTTTTTCTCTCTTCCATTGCAGATTGAACAAACCATTGCCTGCCTAGTCAACATTGCCAAATATGGTGAGGCTGCTGCCGTAAAGTACACTGAGGAAGCGCCTAATGAAGAGTGCAGGAAAATGGCAGAAACTTTTTTCATGCAGGGCTAGGAATTTAGTAAGAAATAATGTAAACTCTTGACTCAACCATACATATATGGCCACGACATATAATATATATAATGTTCTCAACTCTATAATTCTGGGAATTCAATTTTTATCAGTTTTATACATACGAATGCTGTTGTCCACAAGTAATATGTCTCTACAGCAAAACCTGTTTTCATCATTTTTATAGAAAGTTTGAATCATGCAATTTCTGTTTGCTAATCACTTTATAAATTATATGCAATAATTATTCATTTGCGATGACCAATGACTATATATACATTTGTAGTAAGAGTATGCATGATGTCCATTTGTGCCATCAATCCTCATGGCACCGATTAAACCACATGAACAGTGACGACATGCAATGACTGTATTCAGCAGTGCCACACTGTAAGTACCTCATGTTCCTGTGCATGCCCCATGGATATGGCCCCTGTATATCTGTCTTCCTTGAGTCAATTGCAACATATATACATGCAGTGAGTGATATATAACTCTGCACAATAGATAAGGACTGGGTGTTCCACATGTGCAGACTTCTGTGGTGGGGCATGCTGGTCACACACAAGTGGTGTTAACAGATAAGCACCAGTAGTGTGGTAAATGTCTACACAGGTGACACCTAACCAAACCCAACCCACAATTCCATGCATATACAGTAGTGGACCGACTGATCATTAAAAGGCATAATATAATCATTAATAAGTACGTGGAGAAAGTCATTATTCGGTGCCTGCAGTCTCAGAGTCATTATGATCAATAGTGATATTGCCAATACAGTAAAATATACATAATTTATATCTAAGTCTACAGACCTGAATCTGCTGCACATTCAAGTTGGAATGAGTTAATGTGCGTATCACACTCATGCCAGGGGGGGGGGGCAGCCACTATCTGCACTTGTAACTTAGGAAGTAAGGGGAGCTTAAGTACTGATCTCATGGAATAAATGTGTCAATGTTGCCATCACCCAAAAGAGAGGGGTGTGCATGCATGTCTTTGTGTGCAGATGGGTGCACATGTGTATAAAACTCATGCCACATATATGCACTTATATCATGGTAGCCTTGGGAAGTTAGGGAAGCTGAGCTGAGGAAAAGTAGTAGCTGCTTCATGTGCTGCAGCCAAAGTTGCAAACACCCAAACAAGAGGGGGGTGTATGCATGCATGCATGTATGTATGTCGGATGATGAATGCATACATGTGTGTGTGTGTGTGTGTGTGTGTGTGTGTGTGTGTGTGTGTGTGTGTGTGTGTGTGTGTGTGTGTGTGTGTGTGTGTGTGTGTTGGAGGTCAACCACTACATGGAGGTGGTGAAAGTAGGTACATGTAGTGGTAAGAGAGGGATTATCATGGTACCAGAGGATGAGGAAGCAGTAGGCGACAGATTGTAAATTGTGATTGCAAGCAAAATAATTAAAGTATAGTTACAGTGTTTGTGATGTGATTTAGATTTAGATGTGTATGCTACCAAGCACAGAATTGTACCTGGAACAATCCCAAATCCGTAGCAGTCTTACGTGTGCAATGGAACAATTTATTGACCTGATAGCTATATAGATAACTCTTACTGTATAGCATCGACAAACAGTTGTGTTTATTGAATATTGAATATTCAATAATAATTAAAGTGCCTCATGTGCATGCACACTAGGGCGACAGCCCATGTAGCACTCAACAGGATAATACAGTGTTAAAAGCAGATTAAAATAGACATGCCATATTATAGAGTAAGAGGTGAAGAGGGGACACAGTTAGAACCAACCGTAGTTAGCTAGCTACTTTGGAGAACAGAATCTCTTCCTCCGCACACACTCAATGGTTTTCTCTGGTTTCAAATCTCATATACAGCTATATACTACTAGAAAAGAATAAAAATTTTATAGAAAAATAGTAAGACTGTAGGGATGACACAAAAAGGACAGAAACAAGAGGGCATGTCATGTGTTGAAGTATTTGCTGTGTGTGGTTATCACACACTAAGCTATTGCACCATATCGGCCTACATACATACGTACATAGTCCTCATAAGTATATGTTGCGACCCATATCGCAATCGACACAGAGTCTTTTTGAATCCACAGTATGGACTGCCCGTGGACAGCTCTTGGTTCAAAAGGTAGCTCAAGATCTTCCACATCTGTCTTAATGATCATATACGTAGCAGAATCAATCAATCAATATATATATAATATATACGGGTGTCGAGGTGGCGTGGAAATAAAAGCCAAGGCAGTGAAAAAAGTGACACCCCCTTACCAACAACACTACCTGCCTGCCTGATAACAAACTGATTTCCTGATTGTGTGTGTGTGTGTGTGTGTGTGTGTATGTGTGTGTGTGTGTGTGTGTGTGTGTGTGTGTGTGTGTGTGTGTGTGTGTGTGTGTGTGTGTGTATGTGTGTGTGTGTGTGTGTATGTGTGCGTGTGTGTGTGTGTGTGTCTGTCTGTCTGTCTGTCTGTCTGTCTGTGTGTGTGTGTGTGTCTGTCTGTCTGTCTGTCTGTCTGTCTGTCTGTCTGTGTATGTGTACTATATAAATCAGGACCTGCATGAAAAGCTGCAATTACAGATGTAGTATTTCCTGGTGTAAAAATAAAGACGATGATGATGCATGATGATATATATATAATTTTTTATTATGATGTTGCATGGAGAGAAGCTGTGGATCTAGTGTGCTGTTGCACATGGTCCACTTAAAATAATTTGTTGCAGCTTGGGTTGTTAGATCAAAGGCAGCAACTGTGCGTTATTTTTGGATAACGCACAGTTGCCTTATTTAGAAGCGTATAACGCATTGTTTTGCTTTATAACGCACTGCTTCAAATGGGGCTCTTATTTATGTGTCCAATCATTGTCCAACCTAATGCAAACGTTTATTCTTACACTTCAAGAAAACATCTTTGATGTTCATCACCTTGTGGACTTTCCCATGACAGTAGACAATATGACTGTTGCAAATGTATCCCATAGTGCAAGCATTACACATTCATGCATGCATCATTCTACTATTAATTGATCCACACCATGCTGCATGCCATGCTTTATAGGTAAGAAGTTTCCAGCAACTGTAGCTACTGTAAAATGCTCAAGTGATCATAACAATTTTGGTAATTCATACAATTGCTTAACTTTTAATGGACGAATCTCACTTTATAACGTTGCACTAAAACTGAAGAAGTTGTTCAGTGCTAGAAAAACAATTTTCAAAACCCTTTCCTCGTGCTGCCGTTTCTTTCTGCCTCCTAGGCAAGATATTACTAGTCTCACGTATCCAGACGGCTTTCGCCAGGCGCAAGTGGCCTGGCTACGCGAGACTAGGCAAGATAGACGTTCACAGCCCAGTCCGTGCTTCGAAGAGTAGTTTTGGGCTGGTAGCCTGCTTGTAGCGATTCGAAGTCGTCGTCATTGACGAAAGAACATCGCGGTGCCTTTGCAGAACAAGAAACCGGCGTTGAAGCCACACGCTTTGACATTTCGTTCATTCTATCTCACGAAAAAGGCGTTCGCTGATTTCTATAGTAACGTCGGTCTCGTTCATTCGGTGAATTGATTCGACGGCGAAGGAGGTTTGAGCGTAGAGCGTTCCCTGGCGATTTGCAACAAGCCAGTTATCACATGGCCCCTCGGGCGCTTAGCTAATTTATCGCCCTCGGGCGCCTCGCGCCCTCGGGGGATAAATTAGCCAGCGCCCTCGTGGCCATGTGATAACTAGTACATATATATATATGGTAAATTGCAACTTGCACTGTATATATATTCACCGCCACCACCCTATAGCTACAATCACCACCTCCACCTCCACATACAACTACCACCACCACAGACCACCACCACACAGTGCAAGTTGTTGGAGCGTAAATGGAGTGTATGTGGCACCTAGCCATCTCCTTTCTCTCATGTGCCATACCATTACAGTGCAGTAAAAATGATCCGCATCTTCCACTTCTCCCTCGTTAAACATCTTACAGATCCCTTCATCCTTCCTTAATCCACACCACCTGTACATATGTAACTGATTGCAGGACGTTTCGACCACGAAGGCCTTCGTCAACTGTGTACAAAATTGATTCTGCGTTTTGTACGCAGTTGACAAAGGCCTACGTGGCCGAAACGTCCTGCAATCAATTGGTATTGATTATGCTCAGTTGTCACAACGTAGCAATGAGCCTCTGCAATGTCATTCTTCCACGTGCACGTCATCCCTGCGGTGAGAACGCAATGCATGAATGTCGGACGGAGCTACACGGTTTGTAGGCAGTAGCTAGGATGAATAATCCGGCGACAAGATGAGTACAGCCGTTGTGGTACTTCAGAATGACAGAATGTAGGCAGTAGAGACCGAATGAGCGATCTGGGTTAATTCCCGCAACGCTCCGACACTACGTCATCTCATATCATTTGCCAGCGTTGCTTTCTAAGACGCAGCGGCCGGTGATTTAATTAGCGTGTGTTAGACTCGGGCAGGATTCAGTCAGTGCCAAGCTGCCAGGTCATGGTGACAACGCAATCGGGATTTTACCTGGACAGAAGAAGCCAGGTGAACGGAGGAAATGGCACTTTGGTTACTTGGGGAAGCGCTTTGCGAAAAGGAAAAAGACTCATTCCTTTCCTCTGAACTAAGCCTCTTCGGTCTGCTACTCCTGAGGGGGAGTAGACCCAAGAGCCAGTGACGTGATGACTTCAAGTAGTCAATAATATACCGAAATATAAAGCACTGCTCTCTATATACAGCAATTTTCATTGCATGCATATATATGCACTTGAGTTGTTTGATAATGGAAGAAAAGTAATGAATATATCAGTGATGCATGTGAATATTGGGTTAGTGGGCACTAGCTTATAGCATGCATGGCGGGCAATAATCACATATGAATGAGCATCATTCTAGCATATACAGATACAAACATGTATGTAAAAATATACATTTAGATCTGATGACATTGCAAGAGACGGCATGAAATGATGAATCAATCAATCAATCAATCAATCAGTCAATCAATCAATCAATCAATCAGTCGTCAATGACTTTCAAGTGCATCGTGTATTGGGCCCACAGTCCCATGTAGCACTATACAAATGTGACATTAAGACAATAGTAAATACGATGACACATTAGAGGTGGCAGATCATGGGGAAGTTCATGAGGTAATGGAAGTGATAGGATACAACTGCTAGTGTTACATATCTGGTGGGCTTTTATATTTCCTCAAAACTTGTGTTGTCCATAGTTTCACTACGCCTATGGATGCTAGAATATGTTGGGATAATGCAACCTTCCATGTGAACAATAACGATGCCAAGACTTAGCAAAGTCAATGCTGTGATCCTAAAAATTGATTGCACCACTTCATTTCTATATAATTTTTAAGCATACTCTGTCCTCTGATGATGTGATATGTTGTTACATCGTGTCAAAATTGACACGAGGAAACCCCTATAGCTAGAATGCTCCATCTAGTCCAGAACTCCATGAGCTGCTACAATTTTGAATGCATACATTTTCAATCATACGTATGATATAGGTTATGTGCCTTATGCACAGCATGTCCTGTCATCATCAGCTAGAGGCTCAATGTATTTGAATACATTTCTTAACTGATGTTAATGCCGCTCACTGACGTGACCCCTAATCATGTAGCAGCTATATACACTATCCTGATCATTAATTCTATCACTTCATTTACTAACCGCCGCGAATAGCAAGTTAAGGTACCCCGCACCTCAAACCGTTACTAGAGACACTGGCTATGAAACCCAGAAAATGGTGCCTAACTCGGAAGTTGCAATTGGACTATCGCCGATCATCACAGATACTCCGCGGGCTGGCCTGGGCTCGCTTCCGGTTGACAGCCTATAAATGGAGTTCAACACAATTTGCAGCAAACAGCTCTTGTCGGAGAGTCAGGATCGAAGAATCTTCATCTTGCTGATTTAGAGATATCCTTTGAAGACATGGCTTGCTGGACTATATGCTCGCTGAGCCTGCTCGCAATCTTTGTCATTGGAGGGAGGGCATTTCCCGTGCCGACGTTCACTCCGACAGAAGAACCTGAAGGCAGCTACGATTACTACGCGGAAACGTACCTGGGAACATACACTGGGCCATGGTGAGTGCATCGCCGAACCACCTTCACACCCAACAATTGAGGCGCATGCGCTCACCCTTCTCTTCATTCTCTGCAGGATGGCTGACACACTGAGCTGCTTCGATCGCGTGCCAGCCGTTATTGAGCACGATTCACATAGAAACGAACAGCGACTCGTCAATTTTACAGTAGACGAGAAGCCCTCAGACAAGTGAGTGCAGTGTACTGATTAGTCATATACTAGCCATAGCTTTGGCAACACACTAGAGCTAGCTATGTATAATTCATCACATTCCACCTCTCCCTCAACCCTTAGTGCTCTGTACAAGTACAGTGTAGAGTATGCCAGAGACAACAGAACACTGAAGAACCACTCCTTAAACACCCCCAACGGCCGTGTCTACTACCTGAATGCCAATGACTGTGCTGAGAACGGAACGGATTATCACGATGGTACGTATCCTCTCAACAAGGAGGCCATCTGGCAGATTTCTATCCCCAAGGACCATGTTGCCTATGTTGTTTTCACCAATGTCAATTTGGAGCAACATCAAAACGGAAAGTGCATCAATGATTATGTGTCAATGTACGATGACAGTAACACACTGACCAAATTCTGCTCTTCTCATGGGAGATTTGACATGTGGTATCTACGTGAGGAAGCGGAGCGGCTCACCATCAAGTTTCAGTCGAATGAGGCCATCAATGAAGGTGGATTCTCAGGAGAAGTCTGGATTCTTCATAAGACTAGCAGGCGGTAGAAAATTAGTCAACCGTATACAAGTAATGTAAACTCTTGACTCAACCATATAGCCACGACGTATAATATATAATATTATACCATTTTAAACTCTATACTTTGGGAATTGAAGTTTTACCAGTTTTATATAATTTTACCAATCCCATTATCCACAATCATTATGTCTCTGCAGCTAACCTGTTTTTATCATTTTTACAAAAAGCTTGAATCATGCAATTTCTGCTTGCTAATCACTTTATAAATTATATGCAATAATTATTCATTTGCGATGACCAATGACAATATATACATTTGTAGTAAGAGTATGCATGATGTCCATTTGTGCCATCGATCCTCATGGCACAGCTTGGACCACATGAACAGTGACCACGTCATGCAATAACTGTATTCAGCGGTGCCACTGTAAGCACCTCATGTTCCTGTGTGTGCCCCATGGATATGGCCCCCTTATATTCTTAAAGTGCACTGTGCCACATATTGGCACTAGGACTCATATGGGGTCCAATGATGTATATGGCAAAACAAAAAGGCAGATATACAGCTATACTTGAGAAAGTAATGGAGAACAGATGATGTGTATAAGTGGGTATATAGTAAGATGGAGCAAACAAAAAACCAGTATACTGATCATAATGACTCTGAGACTGCAGGCACTGAATAATGACTTTCTCCACATGCTTAGTAATTATTGTATTTTGCCTTTTACTGATCAGTTGGTCCACTTCAGTATATGCATGGAAGTGTGGGTCACTGCCAATCAATGAGTGACATTCTCTACCTTACCACTATTACACTCTATCACTATATCTGTCTTCCTGGAGTCACCCGATTGCAACATGGTGCATGATGGTCACACACAAAGTGGTGTTAATTAACAGATATGCACCAGTAGTGTGGTAAATGTCTACACAGGTGACACCTAACCAAACCCAACCCACAATTCCATGTATATACAGAAGTGGACCGCCTGATCATTAAAAGGCATAATATAATCATTAATAAGCACGTGGAGAAAGTCATTATTCGGTGCCTGCGGTCTCAGAGTCATTATGATCAACAGTGATATTGTTGATCCAGTAGAACATACATGACTGAATCTGCTGCACATTCAAGTCACAAGCAACTACCAGAGAGAGAGTGAGTTCACATGCATGTGTTTGTGTGTACAGATGGGTGCACAAGTGTGCAAACACTCATGCCACATATTATGCAAAATTGTAGCTTGAAGTTAGGTGATCAGAGAACGAAGTTCCAGCTGCTTCATGCGGTGCAGCATGCATGTGTGTTGGATGATGTCAGTGAAGGTGGTGGAAGTAGTTACATGTATAGAAGACGAGTGTGGGTGGTAAGAGAGGGATTATCACCATAGCAGAGCATAAGGAATTAAAAGAGTGCACACACAGCTTCCGAGCATGACAACCTCTTATGGAGTGGTGGCTTTTAGAAAAGCCGATTACGTGAATGCTGCTGGGCGTCTAGCCGCTGAAGCCGTAGAGCGCGCGCGTACACCACGTCCATGGCGGTCACCGTCTTCCGCTTTGCGTGCTCGGTGTAGGTCACTGCGTCCCTAATGACGCTCTCCAGGAACACCTAGAGAACACCTCGGGTTTCCTCGTAGATGAGACCGCTGATGCGCTTCACGCCACCCCTACGGGCAAGACGACGGATGGCGGGCTGGTGATGCCCTGGATGTTGTCGAAGGATCTTCCTGTCACGCTTTGCACCTCCCTTGCCAAGACCCTTGCCTCCTTTGCCGCGTCCAGTCAAATTGTGCTTATTTCGCTCCAAGGATCGCTTTTTCAAACCGCTTTTTGGTTGCTGCATCATTCAACGACCATCTTTATACAGTGGTTTCGAGGTTACTTGTCCCGATTGCGATTTGTAGTCTGCACTCGATCACGCGGCACGTGATAAATGAGCGTCATAGTTCGTCATAGTTCGTCATTATCTATTCAAAATTCGAATTGCGTGGCACTCTTCGTACGAAGAGTGCTAATTTTGAATAGATAATGACGAACTATGACGCTTATTTATCACGTGCCGCGTGATCGAGTGCAGACTTCAAATCGCAATCGGGACAAGTAACCTCGAAACCACTGTACCTTGGGGGGAAGTGACCGCGATTTATTACGTTATAATCCGACCGAAGTGTACTACAGCCAATTGAGCATTCGACGTTATCCTCTAGCTTTGCCTAGATTCCGCATGTACAAAATATATATATACATCGATTCTATGCACATTCATGTCAGCTACACATGCAAATAATAAAGCAAGTGCACCCCAAACTAGCCATCCTCAATCACTTACACATCCTACTAGGAGAGTACATAATCCCATTGTTATGTTGCATGGAAAGAATGAGTGATTTTAACAATCCATACACATACTTACACATATAATATTGCTCTGGCTATATACATGATCTTTCTTGTGAAGGCTAATTTACCACTGGCCAGCTGTGGCAGTGCCATACAAGTGCATGTTAGGAAGCCTCCTAATGTACATATTACGCAAGTACACATTGCAGTGGCTTGGTATCCCATATATAGCTATACAAGAGGAGCGCATCCACATTGAAGACAGACAAAGAGGACAGTGAACAAAAGGATGTCATTTTCTTGTGTTCTTGTGTTTCCTGTATCAGCAACTCTACTGCTGGCACTGAATACAGTCATCCATCCGGCCACAGCTGCAGTCCTTTGACCACACCTGTGACGATTGGCCTGGAACGAGTGGAAGTCCCATGTTCGGCATACTCTCATCATCTGCTCGAATGTTTGAAAGTGCCACTGGCACATTTACACAGTATTATCTCGATAATTCTGGAAATCTTGGCACAAGTATTACTGAATTCAGGTTTCAGTGGAGCCTGGACTGGATGTGTGCAAATGGATATTGCACAAGCTCTATCAACAACAGTTGACACAATTAAGGAATTACTTTAATACACATGTACTGTTTCGTCAACAGCAGTAAATTAGGAAGAGCTGTACCTCTATACATACATACATACATAGGTATAAATGTCTTCAGCTAGTACCATACGTTCTTGTTTTGCTTTGATTGCACGGCTTTGCCAAGGGGTGGTCTTTTCCCAGTGGTCGTAGTGGGTCTCACATCTCCACTTAGCAGGGTATTATATTCCATGCTAATGATTGTGGTGCTGTATTGTGTACGTTGGCATTTATACATTGACTTGCACAACAAGCATGCGTTGACGCTACATCACGCCTACGGTTTGACACATAACATCAGCCACCTGCTATATCACACTCCATATCTACTACACAGGTGCATGCATGCAGGCCTGTAGACCAATCCTTGCTTGTTCAATGACAAAGGCACAGTCTGCTAGGTGAAGTCCCCAGTGCTTTGGAGTACCCAGCCATGCCATCCTTATAAATGAGTTGTTCTCACATCAATTATGTGAGTAAGAGTAAGTGAAGACAAACTGTGTAAACTCATGAGAACAGCTATCTGCACTTGTTAAGTAAGTGCAGTAAGTACACTGATCTCATGGCATAAATGTGTCAATGATGCCACCACCTAAAAGAGAGGGGTGTACATGCATGGGTGTCTGTGTGCACAAAGGATAAAACTCATGCCACATTATGTAAAATTGTAGCCTTGGAAGTTAGAGGAATTAAAAGCATGCGTGTTGGATGATGGATGCATAATGCTAATGTTCTGGTGTGGTTTGCTGAAATGATGGGGGACATACCAGTCATGAAAGACTGTGTAAAGTAGAACCCCGTGATCCAGAAGACGGTTGGTGCGCCAGTGTCTATCCAGTCCTGGAAGAACTTGAGCCTTGCCAGCAAGTCAGTGACGTAGCCACCGAGGGGCTTCAGTGAGGGGTAGGACTTGGCTGCCCACACGGCCGGCACCTTGCCCATGAGCATGCTGTTGTAGACATCCTCCAGATCCACAGACATCACCACCAGCCCCTGGGGGTGGGGTGGTTGTGCAAACAACAAAGGTGTGAAAACAAGTGTACTACATGTACACAAGAAACTGAAGATACAGTGCTTTCAGCCACGTAGACATGCTGTGTGTGTGTGTGTGTGTGTGTGTGTGTGTGTGTGTGTGCATGCAATGTGAATAGTGGCAACCAGTAGTAGCCTCGATCACTCAGTCTAGTCGTTAGAAACTGGGAGAGCCACATACGGCGGTACATATAGCTCTCATTAGTGTGGCTTACTGGTGAACATTGTGATGGCTACACGAACGTACCTGCGCTGTGCCTGTTTCCTAGGTAACGACGAAAGTGGCAAGAGGTACAATTTGCAGCAAACAGCTCTTGTCGGAGAGACAGGATCGAAGAATCTTCATCTTGCTGATTTAGAGGTACTCTTTGAAGACATGGCTTGCTGGACTATCTGCTCGCTGAGCCTGCTCGCAATCTTTGTCATTGGAGGGAGGGCATTTCCCCTGCCGACGTTCACTCCGACAAAAGAACCCGAAGGCAGCTACGATTACTACGCGGAAACGCACCTGGGAGCATACACTGGGCCATGGTGAGTGCATCGCCGAACCACCTTCACACCCAACAATTGAGGCGCATGCGCTCACCCTCCTCTCCATTCTCTGCAGGATGGCTGACACACTGAGCTGCTTCGATCGCGTGCCAGCCGTTATTGAGCACGATCTACATAAAAACGAACAGCGACTTGTCAATTTTACAGTAGACGAGAAGCCCTCAGACAAGTGAGTGCAGTGTACTGATTAGTCATATACTAGCCATAGCTTTGGCAACACACTAGAGCTAGCTATGTATAATTCATCACATTCCACCTCTCCCTCAACCCTTAGAGCTCTGTACAGGTACAGTGTAGAGTATGCCAGAGACCCCAGAACACTGAAGACACGCTCCTTAAACACCTCCAACGGCCGTGTGTACTTCCTGAATGCCAATGACTGTGCTGAGAACGGAACGGATAATCACGATGGTACGTACCCTGTCAACAAGGAGGCCATCTGGCAGATTTCTATCCCCAAGGACCATGTTGCCTATGTGGTCCTCATCAACGTCAATTTGGAGCAACAACAAAACGGAAAGTGCATCAATGATTATGTCTCAATGTACGATGACAGTAACACACCGACCAAATTCTGCTCTTCTCATGAGAGAAATGTTATGTTGTATAAATGTGAGCGGCTCACCATCAAGTTTCAGTCAAATGAGGCCATCAATGAAGGTGGATTCTCAGGAGCAGTCTGGATTCTTCATGAGACTAGTAGGTGGTGCATACTGCATGACTCTAGCGCACATTATATAATATATGTACCACAAAATACTTTTCTCCATGTAGTTCTGCAGCGATCAAGACGCGATGTGTCATTTGCTGAAACTGTGGAGACTGTGTCTGTTGCTGAAGGGGAGCACATCAATGAGGATGAAGTCAGTCTTGTCATCACAATGTAATTTATATGTATATATTGTATATAATATATGAAAACGCAGGCGGTGGTGCTCATGTGGTATGTATTTGCTGCTACAATTGATAGTGATACTATAGGGGTAATCGTGAGAATACAGTTCACATGCCATTTTATTGGAAACACATTGTGTGTCTGTATAGGATAATTATAATGTTCATACTGTGAAGAATATAATAACTAAATGATAATTACGTACAGGAAAAATACAGTATTCACCCGATTGCAACATGGTGCATTATGTTAGGGAAACTACACTAGCCAATGGCTAGTCATTGGCTAGTGTAGTTTCCCTAACCGTTCCAGCATGCAAGAACCTAGTCACACAGAAGTTTTCCACATGGTGCATGATGCTCACATACAAGAGGGTGTTAACAGATATGCACCAGTAGTGTGGTAAATGTCTACACAGGTGACACCTAACCAAACCCAACCCACAATTCCATGTACATACAGAAGTGGACCAACTGATGAGTAAAAGGCAAAATATAATAATTAATAAGCTCGGGGTCATTATTCGGTGCCTGCAGTCTCAGAGTCATTATGATGAATAGTAATATCGTTGATCCAGTAACATTTCTGAATCTGCCACACATTCAAGTCATAAGCTAACCTAAGAGAGAGAGCGTGCCCGCATGCATGTGTGTCTGTTATGTACAGATGGTGCACATAATGTAGTATAGTGCAAGTGTGTGTGTGTGTGTGTGTGTAAATTCGCGCTGTGAATCAGCGACTATATGCACTTCTAACTAAAATTGTACTCTAGAGTGGAAGTTAGGGGAGCTGAAACTATATAGTTCCACCTGCTTCAATCATACTGCAGTAGCAATCATCTATTAGATCCAGAGTGGTGTGCCTGCATGCGTGTGTCTGTGTGTAAACTCATGAGAACAGTCATCTGCACTTGTTAATTAAGTAAGGTAGCCTTGGAAGTTAGGGTTGCATGTCAGCATGACAACCTCTTGTAGAGTGGCGTCCAGTCATGGGGAATATAGCTGTGCTTATTTCGTTCCAAAAGGATCGCTTTTTGGCTGCTGCATCCTTCAACGACCATCTTTATACCTTGGGGGGAAGACCACGATTATTACGTCATAATCGGACCGAAGTGTACTACAGCCAATTGAGCATTCGACGTTATCCTCTAGCTTGCCGCTAACCTAACCGTTGTGAGTCCTTCACAGCATAGATAGTATATATCAGCAGACGTAGATTCCACATGTACAAAATATATATATACATTGATTCTATGTCCATTCATGTCAGCTACACATGCAAATAATAAAGCAAGTGCACCCCAAACTAGCCATCCTCAATCACTTACACATCCTACTAGGAGAGTACATAGTCCCATTGTTATGTTGCATGGAAAGAATGAGTGATTTCAATGCTCCATACACATCCACATATAATATTGCTCTCGGTTTTTGCATGATCTTTCTTGTGTATTGTATTGTATTGTATTGTATTGTATTGCATTGTATTGTATTGCATTGTATTTGTATTGCATTGCATTGTCTTGTCTTGTCTTGTCTTGTCTTGTGTTGTGTTGTGTTGTGTTGTGTTGTGTTGTGTTGTGTTGTGTTGTGTTGTGTTGTGTTGTGTTGTGTTGTGTTGTGTTGTGTTGTGTTGTGTTGTATTGTATTGTATTGTATTGTATTGTATTGTATTGTATTGTATTGTATTGTATTGTATTGTATTGTATTGTATTGTATTGTATTGTATTGTATTGTATTGTATTGTATTGTATTGTATTGTATTGTATTAAGGTTACCCCTTCAGCACAAGGCTGGTATATATGAATGGGGGACCCAACAAGATACAATAGGACAATGACAACAGGGAGAACATAAAATTAATAATGTACAGATACCGAGTTGAGATAAATTGCATTGTCATAACATAATTCAATTGAGCAGTCCATGGTCATGGTCAATGTAATATTGCTTTAATGCTGATTTAAAAGTAATGTCACTTGCGTCTCCGATTGACTCCAGCCGATCCAGGCAGTGCCATACAAGTGCAGTTAGGAAACCTCCTAATGTAGACTTTGCATGTACAATAGTACATCGATTCTATGCACATTCATGTCAGCTACACATGCAAATAATAAAGCAAGTGTACCCCAAACTACCCGTCCTCAATCACTAACACATCCTACTAGGAGAGTACATAATCCCATTGTTATGTTGCATAGGAAGAATGAGTAATTAACGCTCCATACACATACGTACACATATAATATTGCTCTGGCTATATGCATGACCTTTCTTGTGATGGCCAATTTATATTACCACTGGCCAGCTGAGGCAGTGCCATACAAGTGCATGTTAGGAAGCCTCCTAATGTACATATTACGTATATAAGTACACATTGCAGTGGCTTGGTATCCCATATATAGCTATGTAAGAGGAGCGCATCCACATAGAAGACAGACAAAGAGGCTGAAGACGGGCACAACAGTGAACAAAGGATGCCACTTTCTTGTGCTCTCGCGTTTCCTGTATCAGCAACTCTACTGCTGGCACTGAATACAGTCACCCATCCGGCCACAGCTGCAGCAGTGGGTAAGGAAGTGCCAAGTATAGTTCCAAGTGTTGATACACATGATACAGGTGACCCAGCTACCAGTGAAAATGACTTGCTGGCTTCTTTTGATCTGCCTGATCTCGTTCATTACTACACATCTGAAGAAATAGACAACAACCGCTTAATGTCTATGGGGAGAAACAGAGTGGAGTATGTACAAACTGATGCAGAAGTAATCCGTGCCTTGGAAAACGTCCCACTTGACAAGTCATCCTCATTTCTTACCTATCCTCACTACTCAGTCATTGAGGAACAGAAGGGGTATGCAAACCGCAAGCGACAAGTCATTGGACACGATGATTGCCGTCCAGCTAGCTATCCTACCTGTGCCGTCGGGTACTTATCTACTGGTTGCACTGCCTTCCTCATTGGACCTCATCACGCCATCACCGCCGGCCATTGTGTGTACAACTGCTCTACTAACACATGGACAAATGGGACTGACCTTGATCTTCACATTGGCTCAAACTGCAATGGATCAGACAAACAGATGACGTTTGTTAAGGCTTGGACCTACTACAGCGATCAATTCTGCAATCCAAGACTTCAAAAGGTTGACTATGACATTGCCTGGATCTTGTATGACAGCAACGATAGATCTTCTTGCTGGTCCTCAATCTCAACAGCATTCTCTTCCCCACTACGGCTCTGTGGGTACCCTACTGATAAGCATGGAATGTACTGTAGTTGGTGCACAGACGCACAGAAGAGACCAACTAACCAGTCCTTCGACCACACCTGCGACGCTTGGCCTGGAATGAGTGGCAGTCCCATGTTCGGCATACTCTCATCATCTGCTCGGACGTTTGAAAGTGCCACTGGCACATTTACACAGTATTATCTCGATAATTCTGGAAATCTTGGCACAAGTATTACTGAATTCAGGTTTCAGTGGAGCCTGGACTGGATGTGTGCAAATGGATATTGCACAAGCTCTATCAACAACAGTTGACACAATTAAGGCATTACTTTAATACACATGTACTGTTTTGTCTACAGCAGTAGATTAGGATGGGCTGTACCTCTATACATACATTACATACATAGGTATAAATGTCTTCAGCTAGTACCATACGTTCTTGTTTTACTTTTATTGCGCGGATTTGCACAGTGTGGTCTTTTCCCAGTGGTCGTAGTGGGTCTCACAACTCCACTTAGCAGGGTATTATATTCCATGCTAATGATAGTGGTGCTGTATTGTGTACGTTGGCATTTATACATTGACTTGCACAACAAGCATGCGTTGACACTACATCACGCCTAAGGTTTGACACATAACATCAGCCACCTGCTATATCACACTCCATATCTACTACACAGATGCATGCATGCAGGCCTGTAGACCAATCCTTGCTTGTTCAATGACAAAGGCACAGTCTGCTAGGTGAAGTCCCCAGTGCTTTGGAGCCCCTAGCCATGCCATCCTTAAAAATGAGTTGGTCTCACATCAATTATGTGAGTAAGAGTAAGTGAAGACAAACCAATCTAATTTAAGGGTGCCGTACAAGTCGTGTGTTTGGGTCCCACAGCAAAGCTGGCAAGGAGAAGGGTTATATCACATATACACATCTGTAGCAGCTGGGCTGCTGGAATACCCACAGTAATTGATGGTCCACTTGCAATGTCACATTCTTTGCATTCACACACACGTATGTATGTAGTACATTCACTCACACGGTATGCTGTATACGGAAAGTCAATTATTTAAGTTGGAAGGAGTGAAGACGGGCATATGTGCACCACTCATGAATCAGCACTCCACTTTGGCAGGGACATTGTGTGGCAGAGGCATTTCCAGGAATTAGGAAACCATGCACCTGCTAGCTTCAGCTGGGAGGAATTAGCCCAGATCAGCAATGAGCTAAGAGTTTCCATTGAAGGCTCTGCACCATCTATAGGTGTGCCTGAAAACACACTCACTATGTATGTACACCAAAATGTACGTAATGTATATATATATACAAGTTCGCACTATGCACTCTCTCTCCCTGACTCAAGCACACACACACACACGCACACGCACACGCACATGCACACGCACACGCACACACACATACACACACACACACACTGCCTAAGCATGTCCATAGATATACACAATGGCTTAATTCTCAGAATCTCAAGTCTTGCTAATGTTCTGGTGTGGTTTGCTGGAGTAATGGGGACGTACCAGTCATGAAAGACTGTGTAAAGTAGAACCCCGAGATCCAGAAGACGGTTGGTGCGCCAGTGTCTATCCAGTCCTGGAAGAACTTGAGTCTTGCCAGCAGGTCAGTGACGTAGCCACCGAGGGGCTTCAGTGAGGGGTAGGACTTGGCTGCCCACACGGCCGGCACCTTGCCCATGAGCATGCTGTTGTAGACATCCTCTAGATCCACAGACATCACCACCAGCCCCTGGGGGTGGGGTGGTTGTGCAAACAACAAAGGTGAAAACAAGTGTACTACATGTACACAAGAAACTGAAGATACAGTGCTTTCAGCCACGTAGACATGCTGTGCGTTTGTGTGTGTGTGTGTGTGTGTGTGTGTGTGTGTGTGTGTGTGTGTGTGTGTGTGTGTGTGTGTGTGTGTGTGTGTGTGTGTGTGTGTGTGTGTGTGTGTGTGTGTGTGTGTGTGTGTGTGTGTGTGTGTGTGTGTGTGTGTGTGTGTGTGCATGTGCATGTGTGTGTGACGCACCTTGAGTGCTTTCCGGATGCCCTGCAGGGAGTTCCTCACAACAGAAGTGAGCCGGTTGAATCGAATCAGCTCCTGTCTTAGAACGGTGTTCATGGACTCCTCATACAGCACTGGATACAGTTTCATAACCTTCTCAATGTCAAAGTTGGGTGGTAGCTTGGAGAGGATGTCAGCTGCAAGTTCATCAATCACCTCCTGTGCCGATTTGCCTCCACCACTGGTCTGACGTGGCAGTGTTGATAAGATCCCATCAAAGAGCTGTGTACATACACACGGTGCAACAGGGAAGGAACAACAGATGCACATACGTACATACGTAGTAAACACAAATAAATGTGTACATGAAGCAACACAGGACTGTTGTACACATTGGTATGTACATGCTCTGAAGTAACAGTAGCCTGTATAATATGCACACTTCAATACAAGAGCTGTCAGCATTTCAATTTTTGCGTATTTATAATTTAACACAATGTGCAGACCATAAGTACATATGAATATGTACCTAATGTGTAGTTAAACATGCACTTTGCATGAGCAACATTCATAGGCCTTGATGATGTGTACATGTCACCCACCAAGGATGTCTCTTGATTGTCCTTGGTAATGTCTGCGTTTTCATGGAGACCAAACACCTCCAGATTGGGAGTGATGGGGAGGCTCTTCATGTACTCCACATAGCTTTGGTACTCGCCATGCTGAGGGGCGTAGTACATGCCGCTTGGGGAGAACCTGCAGTGGGGGAGGGGAGTGGGGGGATTAGAGAGGAACATAGGTATAGGGCACTGGGGAGGAGTGGGAGAGGGTGGATGGGGTTGACAGAGGTTGGAGGAGGGGGTGAGGGGGCTGGCACTGTTAGGAGAGAACAATGGATTCGCAGTAGAAAATGGACAGGAGGCTGAGCAGCAGTCTCCTGTCCCAGTCATCAGTCACATGGCCTCCATAGTTGCACTGTCCCGTCAGATAGGTCAGCGCATTCAAGGGCACATACTCATAGTCATTCAGGAACATCTGCAGAGCAACAGGAGGTGCAGCACACACATGGGGCGGTGGTGGTAGCTGTGCTGAGGATGTGAGGGGTGTATGTGGGGTGGTGGTAGCTGTGTTGAGGATGTGAGGGGTGTATGTGGGGTGGTGGTAGCTGTGTTGAGGATGTGAGGGGTGTATGTGGGGTGGGGGTGGTAGCTGTGTTGAGGATGTGAGGGGTGTATGTGGGGGGGTGGTGGTAGCTGTGTTGAGGATGTGAGGGGTGTATGTGGGGTGGTGGTAGCTGTGTTGAGGATGTGAGGGGTGTATGTGGGGTGGTGGTAGCTGTGTTGAGGATGTGAGGGGTGTATGTGGGGTGGTGGTAGCTGTGTTGAGAATGTGAGGGGTGTATGTGGGGTCATGATAGCTGGGCTGAGGAAATGAGGAGTGTACATGGAGTTGTGGTAGCTGTGTTGAGGATGTGAGGGGTGTATGTAGGGTGGTGGTAGCTGTGTTGAGAATGTGAGGGGTGTATGTGGGGTGGTGGTGGTAGCTGTGTTGAGGATGTCAGGGGTGTATGTGGAGTTGTGGTAACTGTGTTGAGGATGTGAGGGGTGTATGTGGGGTGGTGGTAGCTGTGTTGAGGATGTGAAGGGTATATGTGGGGTGGTGGTAGCTGTGTTGAGGATGTGAGGGGTGTATGTGGGGTGGTGGTAGCTGTGTTGAGAATGTGAAGGGTGTATGTGGGGTGGTGGTAGCTGTGTTGAGGATGTGAGGGGTGTACGTGAAGTTGTGGTAGCTGTGTTGAGGATGTGAGGGGTGTATGTGGGGTGGTGGTGGTAGCTGTGTTGAGGATGTGAGGGGTGTACGTATGTGGGGTGCCACAAGCATACATATGTACAGTGCATATACGAACAGTACATGTACGTACTTATCTACATACGTATGTATGTATGTGCGTATGGTAGAAATTGGATGGGTGGTGGGTTAGGGTTAGGGTGTAACTGGCACATGTCTTTGATTTATTGTATGGGTCCATTGTGTCTGTTTTAATGTCTTCAAATCTGATGACATTGCAAGAGACGGCATGAAATGATCAATCAATCAATCAATCAATCAATCAATCAGTCATCCATGTAGCATGTAGCAATAGAAATTTGTGACATTAAGACAATAGTAAATACGATGATACATTAGAGGTGGCAGATCACGGGGGAGTTCATGAGGTGATGGAAGTGACTTGTCATGAACATCTCGGATTATCTGGTTGAACTCTTCTACATAGGCAATTCTCCGATACTGTCCTAAGACAGAGTTGTCTTCTACTTTCTGTATGAAGGACAAGGGAGAATGAAATCCAGCTCTTCATTTAATATAACCAACTGCAATACATTATAGTAGCTAGCTAGCTATGATACTCCTCCATAGCCAACTAGCTACGTATAGGTACTTAAGAATTAGCAAAAATTACCTGTTCCTTCGCTGGTACAACCAAAACGTCTCTTGCACCAAGACTTGGGAGGTTCAACAACTGAAAATTGTTCTTCTTTACGTAGTAACGCAAGTTCTTGTCTGCAGAAGATGGGTCTTTGATGGCAGCTCTTATTCTGTCCCCGAATTCCTTGTAGTAGACGCCGCTTTCTCCGCGCTTGCTGCCTGGGGGAAATTTCTGCGAGCGGAACGCTTGGAAGTCCGTTGCGTGCTTGTCGGCCGTGTGCAACTGCTTGCCCGCTGCTGCAACGATTCCAGATCGCAGGACGTGACCCGGCTTCGAAATGGGCTGACCAGTTTCGAAACGGGTCAGAGGTTGGGGAATCGGGTTAACCGGCTTTGAAATGGGCTGACCGGTTTCGAAACGGGTCAGAGGTTGGGAATCGGGCCGTAACATATACACTATCCTGATCAGTAATTCTATCACTTCATTTACTAACTGCCGCGCATATCAAGTTAAGGTATCCTGCTACCTCAAACGGTTACTAGAGAATAAATGAATGAATAGCTCTGACGGCATGATCTCCAGTGCTGGAGGTAGCCCTTACAACATAGAGGGAATGTAATCTTAAGTGCTAGTGTTAACAGTCATTATGTATTATAAATTAAAATTGTCCATCCAGCACTTTCTCGGTCGTCCTCTTGGTCACCCCCTCATTGTACACCCGCCTCATAAGTCTTTCCCCTTCCATGCCATCTAGTTTCTCCTTCCATGCTCTCTGCTTCTTTCGGGCTACTTCCACAACTGCTTTCTGATTCAACCTTTGTCTGATGTCCTCATTCCTAACTTTATCTAGCTTTGTCACTCCTTCCACTCAATAATCTTCTCCCCTAGCTGTCTGACAGTGAACATTTGGTCCACGCAACTTCTTTTCTTCCTGAATGCCCCTTGTTCCTCTAGGACCTTTGCTTCAGTGATGTCTCTGACTTTGTAGTCTAGAATTCTTGCATACACCTTCCCTGGTATGCTCAGAAGACTAATGCCGCGGTAGTTTGTGCACTGCATTTTACTCCCTTTCTTATGGACATGGATGACTAGGGCCTTCCTCCAATCCTCTGGTACAGATCCTGCCTTCCATGCCACAGTCACAATACTATGCATCCATCTGACAGTCACTTCACCTCCTGCCTTTAACATTTCGCCTGTTACCCCACACACGCCTGGTGCTTTCTTGCTCTTTAGCTTGGCGATACTCATTGGTGATTAGGCGATTACGGACTTCCTCCAATGTGATCTCCTCATCAGCTTCTTCCACCGTCTCCGCTCCATAGGCATCTCCATGTGGTACCCCCTGCTGTGGTTGGTCATTACTCTGTAGTAGTGTGGCGAAGTAATCCCTCCATCTCTTCCTCACCTCTCCCTCCTCACATATCACTTGACCGTCATCATCACATACTCTTCCCACTTCTGGTCTTCCCTTCACACTCGTTCTTACCCTTGCCCAAAATCTTCTTTGGTTCTGGAGATTTTGGGCAAGGGTAAGAACGAGTGTGAAGGGAAGACCAGAAGTGGGAAGAGTATGTGTTACTAGAGACACTGGCTATTAAACCCAGAGAATGGTGCCTAATTCGGAAGTTGCATTTGGACTATCGCCGATCGTATGACATTCCGCAGCTGGCCTGGGCTCGCTTGGCCAAACCCCACAGTCCGCTTCCGGTTCACAGCCTATAAATGGAGTTCAACACAATTTGCAGCAACCAGCTCTTGTCGAAAAGTCAGGATCGAAGAATCTTCATCTTGCTGATTTAGAGGTATCCTTTGAAGACATGGCTTGCTGGACTATCTGCTCGCTGAGCCTGCTCGCAATCTTTGTCATTGGAGGGAGGGCATTCAAAACGACAGAAGAACCGACAGAAGAACCGACCCCTAGTAATGCCATCTACAATTACTACGCGGAAACGCACCTGGGAGCATACACTGGGCCATGGTGAGTGCATCGCCGAACCACCTTCACACTCAACAATTGAGGCGCATGCGCTCATCCTTCTCTTCATTCTCTGCAGGATGGCTGACACGCTGAGCTGCTTCGATCGCGTGCCGGCCGTTATTGAGCACGATCTACATAAAAACGAACAGCGACTTGTCAATTTTACGGTAGACGAGAAGCCCTCAGACAAGTGAGTGCAGTGTACTGATTAGCCATATACTAGCCATAGCTTTGGCAACACACTAGAGCTAGCTATGTATAATTCATCACATTCCACCTCTCCCTCAACCCTTAGAGCTCTGTACAAGTACAGTGTAGAGTATGCCAGAGACCCCAGAACACTGAAGAACCACTCCTTAAACACCTCCAACGGCCGCTACTACTTCCTGAATGCCACTGACTGTGCTGAGAACCGAACGGATTATCACGATGGTACATATCCTCTCAACAAGGAGGCCATCTGGCAGATTTCTATCCCCAAGGACTATGTTGCTTATGTGGTCCTCGCCAACATCAGTTTGGAGCAACAACAAAGTGGAAACTGTATCAATGATTATATCTCAATGTACGATGACTGTAACACACCGACCAAATTCTGCTCTTCTCATAAGAGAAATGTTATGTTGTATAAATGTGAGCGGCTCACCATCAAGTTTCAGTCAAATGAGGCCATCAATGATGGCGGATTCTCAGGAGCAGTCTGGATTCTTCATGAGACTAGTAGGTGGTGCATACTGCATGACTCTAGCACACCTTATATAGTATATGTACCACAAAATACTTTTCTCCATGTAGTTCTGCAACGATCAAGACGCGATGTGTCATTTGCTGAAACTGTGGAGACTGTGTCTGTTGCTGAAGAGGAGCACATAAATGAGGATGAAGTCAGTCTTGTCGCAATGTAATTTATATATATATATATATATATATATATATATATATATATATGTATATGGTGTGTGTGTGTGTTTCTGAATATTGATTTCTAACTTTATCTTAATTATTTAATTCTACTTTTTCCCTTCTCTGTTGCAGATTGAACAAGCCATTGCCTGCCTAATCGACATTGTCAAACATGGTGAGGCTGCTGCGGCAAAGTACACTGAGGAAGCTCCTAATGAAGAGTGCAGGAAAATGGCAGAAGCTTTTTTCATGCAGGGCTAGGAAATTAGTAAAACGTATACAAGTAATGTAAACTCTTGACTCAATCATATAGCCACGACGTATAATATACCATTCTCAACTCTATGATTTTGGGAATTGAGAATTTTTACCTGATTTATATACCAATGCCATTGTCCACAAGCATTGTGTCCCTGCAGCTAAACCTGTTTTCATCATTTTTACAAAAAGCTTGAATCGTGCAATTTCTGTTTGCTAATCACTTTATAAATTATATGCAATAATTATTCATTTGCATAGGACTCATATGGGGTCCAATGAAGCACTATATGGCAAAACAAAAGGCAGATATATATACTTGAGAAAGTAACGGAGAACAGATGATGTGTATAAGTGGGTATATAGTAAGATGGGTAAACAAAAAAGCAGTATACTGATTGTCAGCAGATGAGGTACATAAAAGGCAACATGTGCAGGCATTCCTCATGAGTGGCTGCCAAAACGAGCATCCCACATTGACACAATGCAGGCAAAAATTCTATGGTCTCTACATGCATGAGCCGACAGATGAGCTGTCTGTCCTTTCTCTTCTGTGCTGGGCTGGGCAAATACCAGTAGTGGCTGTCGATGGCTGCTCCAGGCTGCAGGGCACCTAAGAAGCCAATCAATGAGTGACATTCTCTGCCTTACCACTATTACACTCTATCACTATATCCGTTTTCCTTGAGTCACCCACCCGATTGTACAATGGTCACACACAAAGTGGTGTTAATTAATTAACATATATGCACCAGTAGTGTGGTAAAATGTCTAAACAGGTGACACCTAACCAAACCCAACCCACACTTAGTGTGGTAACAGAAGTGGACCGACTGATCAGTAAAAGGCAAAATATAATCATTAATAAGCGTGAGGAGAAAGTCATTATTCAGTGCCTGCAAAGTCAGAGTCATTGTGATCAATAGCGATATTGTTGACCCAGTAGAACATACATGACTGACTCTGCAGCACATTCAAGTCATATAAGCTAATGATTGCTAGCTTCAATCATGCTGCAGCCACCCAAGAGAGAGCGTGCCCGCATGCATGTGTGTCTGTATGTACAGATGGTGCATATAATGCAGTACAGTGCATGTGTGTGTGTAAACACGTGCTGTGAATCAGCCACTATATGCACTTCTAACATTGTAGTCTAGATTGGACGTTAGGGGAGCTGAAATTATATAGTTCCAGCTGCTTCGATCATACTGCAGTGGCAATCATCTATTAAAGAGAGTGGTGTGCCTGCATGCGTGTGTCTGTGTGTACAGATGGGGTAATATAATGTGTGTAAACTCATGAGAACAGCCATCTGCACTTGTTAAGTAATGTATATATAGACTTGGAAGTTAGGGGTAGTCAGTAAGTACACTGTACACTTCGTGGCATAAATGTGTCAGTGTTGCCACCACCCAAAAGAAAGGGGTGTGCATGCATGTCTGTGTGCACAGATGTAAAAACTCACGCCACATATTATGTAGCTTGGAAGTTAGAGGAGTTGAAAGTACGTATTTCCAGCTGTTTCAGTGCAGCATGCATGTGTGTTGGATGATGGATGCATACATGTGTGTGTATGCTCCTGCCAGAGACCAGCTACTATAATGTGTCAGTAAAGGTGGTGGAAGTAGGTAAATGTATAGAGTGCAGGTGGTAAGAGAGGGATTATCACCATAACAGAGCATAAGGAAGCAGTAGGTTTGGTTATTAAAAGAGTGCACACACAGCTTCCGAGCATTACAACCTCTTGTAGAGTGGTGGCTTTTAGAAAAGCCGATTACTTGAATGCTGCCGGGCGTCTAGCCGCCGAAGCCGTAGAGCGCGCGCGTACACCACGTCCATGGCGGTCACCGTCTTCCGCTTTGCGTGCTCGGTGTAGGTCACTGCGTCCCTGATAACGCTTTCCAGGAACACCTTGAGGACACCTCGGGTTTCCTCGTAGATGAGACCGCTGATGCGCTTCACGCCACCCCTACGGGCAAGACGACGGATGGCGGGCTGGTGATGCCCTGGATGTTGTCGAAGGATCTTTCTGTGACGCTTGGCACCTCCTTTGCCGCGTCCGGTCATGGGGAATAAAGTTGTGCTTAATTCGTTCCAAAAGTATCGCTTTTTGGCTGCTGCATCCTTCAACGACCATCTTTCCTTGGGAAGCGGACCGCGATTATTACGTCATAATCGGACCGAAGTGTACTGCAGTAATTTTGGCGGTCGACGCTATCCTCTAGCTTGCCGCTAACCTAACCGTTGCGAGTTCTGGTTCACAGCATAGATAGTATATATCAGCAGACGTAGATTCCGCATGTACAAAATATATATATACATCGATTCTATGCGCATTCATGTCAGCTACGCATGCAAATAATAAAGCAAGTGCACCCCAAACTAGCCATCCTCAATCACTTACACATCCTACTAGGAGAGTATGTACATAATCCCATTGTTATGTTGCATAGGAAGAATGAGTGATTTCAACGCTCTATACACATACTTACCCGTATAATGTTGCTCTACATGATCTTTCTTGTGAAGGCCAATTTACCACTGGCCATCTGCAGCTGATGGAGGCAGTGCCATAGAAATGCATGTTAAACCTCCTAAGATAATATAATATTACGCAAGTACACATTGCAGTGGCTTGGTATCCCATATATAGCTATATAAGAGGAGCGCATCCGCTTTGCCAAGGGTTGTCTCTTCTCAGTGGTCGTAGTGGGTCTCACATCTCCACTTAGCAGGGTATTATATTCCATGCTAATGATTGTGGTGCTGTATTGTGTACGTTGGCATTTATACATTGACTTGCACAACAAGCATGCGTTGACACTACATCACGCCTAAGGTTTGACACATAACATCAGCCACCTGCTATATCACACTCCATATCTACTACACAGGTGCATGCATGTAGGCCTGTAGACCAATCCTTGCTTGTTCAATGACAAAGGCACGGTCTGCTAGGTTAAGTCCCCAGTGCTTGGAGCACCCAGCCATGCCATCCTTATAAATGAGTTGGTCTCACATCAATTATGTGAGTAAGAGTAAGTGAAGACAAACCAATCTAATTTAAGGGTGCCGTACAAGTCATGTGTTTGGGTCCCACAGCAAAGCTGGCAAGGAGAAGGGTTATATAACATATACACATCTGTAGCAGCCGGGCTGCTGGAAACACCCACAGTAATTGATTGTCCACTTGCAATGTCACATTCTTTGCATTCACACACACATATGTATGTAGTACATTCACTCACACGGTATGCTGTATACGGAAAGTCAATTATTTAAGTTGGAAGGAGTGAAGACGGGCATATGTGCACCACTCATGAATCAGCACTCCACTTTGGCAGGGACATTGTGTGGCAGAGGCATTTCCAGGAATTAGGAAACCATGCACCTGCTAGATTCAGCTGGGAGGAATTAGCCCAGATCAGGAATGAGCTAAGAGTTTGCATTGGAGGCTCTGCACCATCTATAGGTGTGCCTGAAAACACACTCACTATGTATGTACACCAAAATGTACGTAATGTATATATATATCAATAATACATACATGAACAGAACACCAAATGAAAACATGCCAGCAAGTCTTACATAAACACACACTCTGAAATAGTATGCATGAAGGTTTCATTCGCCTAATGTAAGCAGTATTAAATCTACACACTATGAGTACATTATGTACGTATATTATACAGAGAATATAACCATTCTACAGTTGACAGACGTACAGTAACCCACCAAGCATTATTGTTAGCAATGACTAGTCATTTAGCTGACACAGTAGGGCAACACCTCGGTTGATCCAATGGCTTTCAGGCTTGTCTGAGGGAAGGTGGATGGTCAGCACATAGTTGGTTGAGTGGCCTGTGGTGGAGAGAGTGCCACAGCGAGCACTGGTCTTGTACACAGGACAGGCGTAAGAGGGCTTCTTTTCAAACTTGCTCACTTCACCAGGAACAAGCCAGATCTTGGGGCACAGGTTAAGGACACGTAGCAAGTATGGAAGATGGCATTCACTACATACGTATAGTATGTATTAGCATGAGAGGAGGACTACCACTACTACTAGTATCACCGTCTCTGGGCAAAAACACACTCTCTCTATCACCAACAGAGCAACAACGAAGTCCTCTTATATACATTGACAGTCAAATCCACATTAATCTTAGAACAGCCTGTACTGACTATGAAGCCTTGTTGACACTACACAACCATTTACATACGTATGTACGCATGCAGCGTAAGTGGATACAATGGGTAACGAATCATAGAGGACCTTTGGAAAGGACTCTCCCATCACCTTCTTCTCCCGATCCCAGCGGGCGCCTTCAAGGAACAAGCCCTGCACAGCAGCACATACTGTCATATGTACAGCAGACTAGCATATGTGATTATATATAAAAATCTCAACTGTATATGTACATACGTACCATACAAAATAGTACATGCGTACATATGTAGCTACTTCACCCAAATACTTCATACATCAGCGTACACTATAGCAGAGGCTGTGGGTATGCATGCTGCATGAGAAGCCGTACAGCCTTACAGTGTGTTCACTGCTGCCGGTACACATGTGCTGCAGGCTGTGCAGGATGTGGATGCACTCTGCACACACACAATACCTTCACATAGGCGCCATCTGCAGGTGGTGTGTCCATGTGTTGCTCCTGCTCCAGCACCTTAAACTGAAACCCCAAATGGTCAATGGGAATGGTGTACTTTTGAGCAAAGTTCTGGGAGACGCCTACAAGGGGGAAGGCAAGGTGGTGAGACAGTGGGAGGCAGAGTTGTGTACAATGCAAGTTCGTACTATGCACTCTCTCTCCCTGACTCAAGCACACACACACACACACACACGCACACGCACACACACATACACACACACACACACACTGCCTAGGCACGCCCATAGATGCACACAATGCCTTAAGTCTCAGAATCTCAACTCTTGCTAATGTTCTGGTGTGGTTTGCTGAAATGATGGGGGACGTACCGGTCATAAAAGACTGTGTAAAGTAGAATCCAGAGATCCAGAAGACGGTTGGTGCGCCAGTGTCTATCCAGTCCTGGAAGAACTTGAGCCTTGCCAGCAGGTCAGTGACATAGCCACCAAGGGGCTTCAGTGAGGGGTAGGACTTGGCTGCCCACACGGCCGGCACCTTGCCCATGAGCATGCTGTTGTAGACATCCTCCAGATCCACAGACATCACCACCAGCCCCTGGGGGTGGGGTGGTTGTGCAAACAAGAAAGGTGAAAACAAGTGTACTACATGTACACAAGAAACTGAAGATACAGTGCTTTCAGCCACGTAGACATGCTGTGCGTTGTGTGTGTGTGTGTGTGTGTGTGTGTGTGTGCTGTGTGTGCGTGTGTGTGTGTGTGTGTGTGTGTGTGTGTGTGTGTGTGTGTGTGTGTGTGTGTGTGTGTGTGTGTGTGTGTGTGCGTGTGTGTGTGACGCACCTTCAGTGCTTTCCGGATGCCCTGCAGGGAGTTCCTCACAACAGAAGTGAGCCGGTTGAATCGAATCAGCTCCTGTCTTAGAACAGTGTTCATGGACTCCTCATACAGCACTGGATACAGTTTCATAACCTTCTCAATGTCAAAGTTGGGTGGTAGCTTGGAGAGGATGTCAGCTGCAAGTTCATCAATCACCTCCTGTGCCGATTTGCCCCCACCACTGGTCTGACGTGGCAGTGTTGATAAGATCCCATCAAAGAGCTGTGTACATACACACGGTGCAACAGGGAAGGAACAGCAGACGCACATACGTACGTACGTAGTAAACACAAATAAATGTGTACATGAAGCAACACAGGACTGTCGTACACATTGGTATGTACATGCTCTGAAGTAACAGTAGCCTGTATAATATTCACACTTCAATACAAGAGCTGTCAGCATTTCAATCTTTGCGTATTTATAATTTAACACAATGTGCAGACCATAAGAACATATGAATATGTACCTAATGTGTAGTCAAACATGCACTTTGCATGAGCAACATTCATAGGCCTTGATGATGTGTACATGTCACCTACCAAGGATGTCTCTTGATTGTCCTTGGTAATGTCTGCGTTTTCATGGAGACCAAACACCTCCGGATTGGGAGTGATGGGGAGGCTCTTCATGTACTCCACATAGCTCTGGTACTCGCCATGCTGAGGGGCGTAGTACATGCCGCTTGGGGAGAACCTGCAGTGGGGGAAGGGAGAGGGGGGATTAGAGAGGAACATAGATATAGGGCACTGGGGAGGAGTGGGAGAGGGCGGATGGGGTTGACAGAGGTTGGAAGGGGGGGTGAGGGGGTTGGCAGAACAGCAGGTGAGCAGGATACGAACATGTGTAGTGTGATTGTGAGCACCACTGATACTTCTCACTTCTATATAATATACGAATGTAGTAGGCACAGTTTGACTGCCTCACATGTTCTGCCCATGGGAGAGTAGCAAGCATTACACACACCACTGCTACTCATGCAGAGAGCTGAAGCCAGCACCTTCAACCACACACTACTAAGTGTGAATGCTCTCCCCATACACCATGAAGCCAGTTAGTTCCAATTCCAGTTAGTTAGGTAGTTAAAGTGATACAGATTCCCAAACGGGAAAAAGACTACAATTGGATTGTACAGTTGGTGGAGTATGAAGGGTCTATGTGAACCTGAAGCCAGTACCTTCAACCACACACTAAGTGTGAATGGTCTCCCCATACACCATTTCCACTTACCAACTACGCATTCCTATACAATATGTACGTGTACGTATGTGTATACTGACTTAGCCACACACAGTGTCCTCATCACATATGTAAGTATGTGGTATGTATGTTCATATGTAGTACGCACACACATACGTATTCCATGTGCCTGTCACATACAGCTCACCTGTAATCATCGTCGTCCACAATGGGTTCGCAGTAGAAAATGGACAGGAGGCTGAGCAGCAGTCTCCTGTCCCAGTCATCAGTCACACGCCCTCCATAGTTGCACTGTCCCGTCAGATAGGTCAGCGCATTCAAGGGCACATACTCATAGTCATTCAGGAACATCTGCAGAGCAACAGGAGGTGCAGCACACACATGGGGTGGTGGTGGTAGCTGTGCTGAGGATGTGAGGGGTGTATGTGGGGTGGTGGTAGCTGTGTTGAGGATGTGAGGGGTGTATGTGGGGTGGTGGTGGTGGTAGCTGAAGATACGAGGGGTGTACGTGGGGTCATGGTAGCTGGGCTGAGGAAATGAGGGGTGTACGTGGAGTTGTGGTAGCTGTGTTGAGGATGTGAGGGGTGTATGTGGGGTGGTGGTGGTAGCTGTGTTGAGGATGTGAGGGGTATATGTGGGGTGGTGGTAGCTGTGTTGAGGATGTCAGGGTGTATGTGGGGTGGTGGTGGTAGCTGCGTTGAGTATGTGAAGGGTGTATGTGGGGTGGTGGTAGCTGTGCTGAGAATGTGAGGGGTGTATGTGGGGTGGTGGTGGTAGCTGCGTTGAGTATGTGAAGGGTGTATGTGGGGGGGGTGGTAGCTGTGATGAGGATGTGAAGGGTGTATGTGGGGTGGTGGTAGCTGTGTTGAGGATGTGAGGGGTGTATGTGGGGTGGTGGTAGCTGTGCTGAGAATGTGAGGGGTGTGTATGTGTGTGGGGTGCCACAAGCATACATATGTACAGTGCATATACGAACAGTACATGTACGTACGTATCTACATACGTATGTATGTATGTACGTATGGTAGAAATTGGATGGGTGGTGGGTGTTATAGTACACTTTGACAAATATGTTGAGCCAGCACACGTGTCTGATGTTCCATGTGCACCTGTAGCTGTCGGACACTGATCCTGAGGTCAGACTCGTTGAACTCGTAGGGAAAGTTCCACCCCAAGGGCCCAAAGCTTCTCCTTTCTTGTACAATGGCATGAAAGAAACACAGCCCAAACAGCATCTTCCTCCATGTCTCGGTCTGCAAAGGCACGCATACAGCTGTATGTTAACTGTCAGTTTCAGGAGTCACAATGTTATTAATGTGATGTAACACACTGATTCATATGTCCATGGGACAAACTAAAGAAGTGCACTTTATCACGTTTGTTGTATGCATGCACAGTGTCCGATTCTCACCTTGTTGCAGCTTTCAAAGAACTGGGTGTCGGAAATTGGGTCATTCAGGTAGGAGCGGAGAAGGTTAGCTCTCAGTCCTTTAGGCGGCTCATTGGTCATCTTCACACCTGCATACGTACATCGGGAGAGCAAGGGGAAAGGAAGGACGAAATGCTTTAATCACACACCCTTGCAAAGGTGAAAGGAACAGAGTATACACAGATAGATAAGTAATTACACATGTATAGTAGTATTTTATTCAGAGGTAATTTCATTCATGCACATAACATCAGCCACCTGCTATATTACACTCCATACTACTACACAGATGCATGCATGCAGGCCTGTAGACCAATCCTTGCTTGTTCAATGACAAAGGCACGGTCTGCTAGGTTAAGTCCCCAGTGCTTTGGAGCACCCAGCCATGCCATCCTTAGAAATGAGTTGGTCTCACATCAATTATGTGAGTAAGAGTAAGTGAAGACAAACCAATCTAATTTAAGGGTGCCGTACAAGTCATGTGTTTGGGTCCCACAGCAAAGCTGGCAAGGAGAAAGGTTATATAACATATACACATCTGTAGCAGCTGGGCTGCTGGAATACCCACAGTAATTGATGGTCCACTTGCAATGTCACATTCTTTGCATTCACACACACGTATGTATGTAGTACATTCACTCACACGGTATGCTGTATACGGAAAGTCAATTATTTAAGTTGGAAGGAGTGAAGACGGGCATATGTGCACCACTCATGAATCAGCACTCCACTTTGGCAGGGACATTGTGTGGCAGAGGCATTTCCAGGAATTAGGAAACCATGCACCTGCTAGCTTCAGCTGGGAGGAATTAGCCCAGATCAGCAATGAGCTAAGAGTTTGCATTGAAGGCTCTGCACCATCTTTGGAGCCCCCAGCCATGCCATCCTTATAAATGAGTTGTTCTCACATCAATTATGTGAGTAAGAGTGAGTGAAGACAAACTGTGTAAACTCATGAGAACAGCCATCTGCACTTGTAAGTACAGTAAGTACACTGATCTCATGGCATAAATGTGTCAATGATGCCACCACCTAAAAGAGAGGGGTGTGCATGCATGGGTGTCTGTGTGCACAAATGAGTGCACAGGTGTGTAAAAACTCATGCCACATATTATGTAAAATTGTAGCCTTGGAAGTTAGAGGAATTAAAAGCATGCATGTGTGTTGGATGATGGATGCATAATGCTAATGTTCTGGTGTAGTTTGCTGGAATGATGGGGGATGTACCAGTCATGAAAGACTGTGTAAAGTAGAGCCCAGAGATCCAGAAGAGAGACGCCTACAAGGGGGAAGGCAAGGTGGTGAGACAGTGGGAGGTAGAGTTGTGTACAATGCAAGTTCGTACTATGCTCTCTCTCTCTCTCTCTCTCTCTCTCTCACACACACACACACACACACACACACACACACACACACACACACACACACACACACACACACACACACTGCCTAAGCATGTCCATAGATACACACAATGCCTTAAATCTCAGAATCTCAACTCTTGCTAATGTTCTGGTGTGGTTTGCTGAAATGATGGGGGACGTACCAGTCATGAAGGACTGTGTAAAGTAGAACCCAGAGATCCAGAAGACGGTTGGTGCGCCACTGTCTATCCAGTCCTGGAAGAACTTGAGCCTTGCCAGCAAGTCAGTGACGTAGCCACCGAGGGGCTTCAGTGAGGGGTAGGACTTGGCTGCCCACACGGCCGGCACCTTGCCCATGAGCATGCTGTTGTAGACATCCTCCAGATCCAAAGACATCACCACCAGCCCCTGGGGTTGGGGTGGTTGTGCAAACAACAAAGGTGAAAACATGGTACTACATGTACGCAAGAAACTGAAGATACAGTGCTTTCAGCCACGTAGACATGCTGTGCGTTTGTGTGTGTGTGTGTGTGTGTGTGTGTGTGTGTGTGTGTGTGTGTGTGTGTGTGTGTGTGTGTGTGTGTGTGTGTGTGTGTGTGTGTGTGTGTGTGTGTGTGTGTGTGTGTGTGTGTGTGTGTGCATGCAATGTGAATAGTGGCAACCTGTAGTAGCCTCGATCACTCAGTCTAGTCGTTAGAAACTGGGAGAGCCACATACGGCGGTACATATAGTTCTCATTAGTGTGGCTTACTGGTGAACATTGTGATGGCTACACGAACGTACCTGTGCCTGTGCCTGTTTCCTAGGTAACGACGAAAGTGGCAAGAGGTACAATTTGCAGCAAACAGCTCTTGTCGGAGAGACAGGATCGAAGAATCTTCATCTTGCTGATTTAGAGGTACTCTTTGAAGACATGGCTTGCTGGACTATCTGCTCGCTGAGCCTGCTCGCAATCTTTGTCATTGGAGGGAGGGCATTTCCCCTGCCGACGTTCACTCCGACAAAAGAACCTGAAGGCAGCTACGATTACTACGCGGAAACGCACCTGGGAGCATACACTGGGCCATGGTGAGTGCATCGCCGAACCACCTTCACACCCAACAATTGAGGCGCATGCGCTCACCCTCCTCTCCATTCTCTGCAGGATGGCTGACACACTGAGCTGCTTCGATCGCGTGCCAGCCGTTATTGAGCACGATCTACATAAAAACGAACAGCGACTTGTCAATTTTACAGTAGACGAGAAGCCCTCAGACAAGTGAGTGCAGTGTACTGATTAGTCATATACTAGCCATAGCTTTGGCAACACACTAGAGCTAGCTATGTATAATTCATCACATTCCACCTCTCCCTCAACCCTTAGAGCTCTGTACAGGTACAGTGTAGAGTATGCCAGAGACCCCAGAACACTGAAGAACCACTCCTTAAACACCTCCAACGGCCGTGTCTACTTCCTGAATGCCACTGACTGTGCTGAGAACCGAACGGATTATCACGATGGTACATATCCTCTCAACAAGGAGGCCATCTGGCAGATTTCTATCCCCAAGGACCATGTTGCCTATGTGGTCCTCATCAACGTCAATTTGGAGCAACAACAAAACGGAAAGTGCATCAATGATTATGTCTCAATGTACGATGACAGTAACACACCGACCAAATTCTGCTCTTCTCATAAGAGAAATGTTATGTTGTATCTATGTGAGCGGCTCACCATCAAGTTTCAGTCAAATGAGGCCATCAATGAAGGCGGATTCTCAGGAGCAGTCTGGATTGTTCATGAGACTAGTAGGTGGTGCATACTGCATGACTCTAGCACACCTTATATAGTATACGTACCACAAAATACTTTTCTCCATGTAGATCTGCAGCGATCAAGACGCGATGTGTCATTTGCTGAAACTGTGGAGACTGTGTCTGTTGCTAAAGAGGAGCACATCAATGAGGATGAAGTCAGTCTTGTCATCACAATGTAATTTATATGTATATATTGTATATAATATATGAAAACGCAGGCGATGGTGCTCATGTGGTACGTATTTGCTGCTACAATTGATAGTGATACTATAGGGGTAATCGTGAGAATACAGTTCACATGCCATTTTATTGGAAACACAATGTGTGACTGTATAACATAATTATACTGTTCATACTGTGAAGAATATAATAACTAAATGATAATTACGTACAGGAAAAATACAATATTCACCCGATTGCAACATGGCTAGTCATTGGCTAGTGTAGTTTCCCTAACCGTTCCAGCATGCAAGAACCTAGTCACACAGAAGTTTTCCACATGGTGCATGATGCTCACACACAAGAGGGTGTTAACAGATATGCACCAGTAGTGTGGTAAATGTCTACACAGGTGACACCTAACCAAACCCAACCCACAATTCCATGTACATACAGAAGTGGACCAACTGATGAGTAAAAGGCAAAATATAATAATTAATAAGCTCGGGGTCATTATTCGGTGCCTGCAGTCTCAGAGTCATTATGATGAATAGTAATATCGTTGATCCAGTAACATTTCTGAATCTGCCGCACATTCAAGTCATAAGCTAACCTAAGAGAGAGAGCGTGCCCGCATGCATGTGTGTCTGTTATATACAGATGATGCACATAATGCAGTATAGTGCAAGTGTGTGTGTGTGTGTGTGTGTGTGTGTGTGTGTGTGTGTGTGTGTGTGTGTGTGTGTGTGTGTGTGTGTGTGTGTGTGTGTGTGTGTGTGTGTGTGTGTGTGTGTGTGTGTGTGTGTGTGTGTGTGTTGATTGGTGGCAAGGAGAGTAAGAGACAGCTCAACCAGAGTTAAGTGGGACTATCCATTCTAGCTATCTAGGCAGGCAGTCTCGCCTGTTATCTAGGTTTTCAGCAGTACTTAACCTAGTGTCTAGTCTGGCAAAGTTTGGTACAAATCCCACTGCCGGTTGCGGAGTAAGGACAACTGGTCCATTTTAACACCTATCTCACCTGGAATGGATCAGCCTTCAACTAACCGCTGCTGTTTTTGCAACAAGTCATACAGAAGTCTTGGGAACCACTACAAAGGTTGCCCTGGAAGGAATGGAGCAGACTACCAGCATCTCCTGGCCCCGGGAACTCTAGCTAACAAGTCCAGAAGTAAACCAGATAGACAGACTTGTCCTAAATGTGGTAAGCGGTTCATTCGGCTGGAAACCCACCTCAGAAGATGTGCTTCCTGCAAGAATGTGCCCCTCCCAGAGGATCTATGCCGCACATCATCTCGAGCCTCATCCTCTTCAGAGTTCCCTCCCAATCCTGCACCTGCTCACAATCCTGTGCCACCCACCCTGCTTTTGCGTGCCAAACTACCTACTACGCCTGAGCAGTGGGCTGAGCTTGATCACTTCATCCAGGTCAACATCACTCCCGTTGTGATGCACCAGGAAGATGTGAATGTCATGCAGCATGTCATCACCAATGACCTGTACTCCTACCTGGTGTCAAAGTTTGGAGTCACACCTGCCAATCAACGCCATCAACGCCAACAGCGTGACAATGTGCCAGCAGCTACAAGGAATGCAATGCGTGAAGTGATTGAAGAGAAGAAGTGTATCAAGAAGGAACTGCGCCAGTTGAGAAGGTGTGGCTCATCTCCTGAGGAAATCAAGCTGATAGCCGAGAAGTTCCACCTAGTGATCCGCAGACACAGTAAACTGGTCAAGGAAGTAAAGCGACTCAACGCCAAGGCCTCTGCCAAGCAGTCGAGGAGGGAGTGTCACAGGGACATACACAAGTTTGCCCGTAAGGTCCTGGAGGATGAGAATTACACATCCACCCAACCTTCCTTCAGCAAGCAACGTGCAGAAGAGTATTTCTCTAGAGTGTACTCTACCACACCAAGGACATTCAACCGTCCTGAGTGGATGCCAGCATGCCCATCTCCAACCACTCCCATGTGTACTGACCCCTTCACTGAGGAAGAGCTGAAGACAGTCATCAGCGGCCTGAAGTCCTCATCTGCGCCCAGCCCGGCAGACCAGATTCCATACAGTGTCTTCAAGAAGTGCCCTTCCCTATTGCCTGCCATGCTGCACTTGCTCAACTGCTGCTGGACAACTCACGCCATCCCTACAGCATGGAAGGTTGGCATTGTGCATCTGCTGGGCAAAAAGAAGGCAACTGACAACCCCTCTGATCCCTCCAATTTCCGCCCTATTGCCCTCACATCATGTGTGAGCAAGGTGTTCACCAGTTTGGTGAAGAAGAGGTGGTTGGCTTACATGGTCAACAATAGCTTCCTCAACACTGCCACCCAGAAAGCCTTTGTTGACGGTGTCCCTGGGTGCTCTGAGCACCACCTGAAGCTGCTGTCAATTCTCAGGGAGGCTCAGACAAGACGAAAGTCAGTCTGTGTCAGTTGGTTAGATCTCGCCAATGCATTTGGAAGTGTGCACCACGACCTAATCACCTTCTCTCTGGCACACTACCATGCTCCTCAGCGGATGATCGAACTGGTGTCTGAGCTCTACAGCGGACTATCAGCAGTCGTATCAACCAAGTCATGGACCACTGCCCCCATCCACCTGCAGCTTGGAGTTTACCAAGGTGACCCTCTGTCTGTCGCTATTTTCAACACAGTGATGAACACCTTGGTCGACTCCATCACACAGCACTGCTCCTACCTTGGCTACAAGCTCAACTCTGTTTCCAGTGCCATCAACCTTCTGCAATATGCCGACGATACCACCCTCATAGGTGATGGACCTGCCTCATGTCAGTGCCTCCTTGATCTCACCGAGTCCTGGTTATCTTGGTCTGGAATGCGTGCCAATGTTCCTAAGTGTGTCAGTGTTGCCATCAGAGCCTCCTGAGGAAAGGCGTACAACCCCAACCTCAAGCTGGGCAACGAATGCATTCCCTACCTTGGTGACACCACATTCCACTTCCTCGGAGCACCAGTGGCCATTCACGCAACCTCAGTCCAGACCAGGGAGCACCTCATAGGTAAGCTGTTTACCATGCTGCAGAAGGTCGATGCAGTGCCCATCACTCGCCAGCAGAAGCTGAAACTGTTCAAAGTTGCCATCTGTCCTCGACTAACATGGGACCTCGCCACCTCAGACCTTCCCATCTCATGGTTGCAAAACCACCTCCAGCCAGCTGCCACCAGATTTCTCAAGAGATGGAGTGGACTGGCCAGGTCGGCTGACCCGAATCGGCTCTTTCTGCCCAAGGCCAATGGTGGTCTAGAACTACCCCATCTGGTCACTATGTACAAAAAGATCCACACTGCCAAGGCTGGATCGCACATGTACTCTGGTGACTCTGCTGTCCGGGCTATTGCCACTCAGAACACCCTCCACGAGTCGCAACTTCAGCGCGCCCTGTTTCGACCTCACCAGGAGGTGGTAAGGGTGATGAAGGAGGATCCCAGTGCACCCAAGAAGCGTGTGATTGCCCGAGTCAAGGCAACAATCCACTCAGAGGATACTGCTGCCAGACTTGCCCACACCACCGGCTTGCCAGTACATGGGCTGACGGTGCGGGAGTTTGAGGGACGAGCAGCCCTGAACTGGACAACAGCCATCTCAACCCTCCCGGAGTGGTGCTTTAAGTTTGCCTTGAACTCAGTGACAGACACTCTTCCCCACAACTCCAATCTCTGCAGATGGAAGAAGTTGCCCTCCCCGCAGTGTCAGCTCTGCGGAGGGTACCAGTCCTTGGCCCACATCCTGAACTCCTGCCCGAAGGCCCTTGACCTGCGACGCTATACCACCAGGCACAACAGCGTGTTGAAGACCATTGTCTACTTCATCAGAAGCCACCTGCCTGATGGAATGCGGGTCACTGCTGACCTGCCAGAGGAGGAATACAACTTTCCCCAAGACGTTGCCAGCACTGACCTGGGACCTGACATCGTCATCTGGGACAGTCAGGTCATCCACATCATTGAACTGACGGTCCCTTTTGAGACCAACGCTGTCGATGCAGCCGAGCGGAAGACCCTTCACTACCAGGATCTTCGTGAGTCCTGTGCCCTCCGTCGCCGTTCTTCCATCATCACACTGGAGGTGGGCTCAAGAGGCTTCCTCTGTGCAGAAGGCTTTCAGAAGCTGTACAGCTTGCTTTGCACCAAGAGCAAGAGCAGACAGAAGTTTGAAGTCGAAGTGATCAGGGAAGTCATCGCATCTTCCTATGACATTTGGTGCAAACGTAACTGGTGTGCCTAGTGCTTGTTGCTTGTCCTTCAAGATTGACTTTTGCATGCTTTTCTTTTTTATCATATGTATATATCTAATGCGTTACGTACCAGGTCACCTAACCATATTGTGCATGTTCATCGGCAGAACATCTTGGCAGTGTTAGGTTCACCTTCATGTCACTCGTATCTTTTTTTCCCTTTTTTTTTTTTTTCAATTAGCCCTGTATGCACGCTTTCAGCCAGTCTCCTGTACTGGTCTTTCTTATAATAATGACTGGTGACATGTGGAAAAAAAAAAAAAGTGTGTGTGTGTGTGTGTGTGTGTGTGTGTGTGTGTGTGTGTGTGTGTGTGTGTGTGTGTGTGTGTGTGTGTAAATTCGCAATGTGAATCAGCGACTATATGCACTTCTAACTAAAATTGTACTCTAGAGTGGAAGTTAGGGGAGCTGAAACTATATAGTTCCACCTGCTTCAATCATACTGCAGTAGCAATCATCTATTAGATCCAGAGTGGTGCGCCTGCATGCATATGTCTGTGTGTAAACTCATGAGAACAGCCATCTGCACTTGTTAATTAAGTAAGGTAGCCTTGGAAGTTAGGGTTGCATGTCAGCATGACAACCTCTTGTAGAGTGGCGTCCAGTCATGGGGAATATAGCTGTGCTTATTTCGTTCCAAAAGGATCGCTTTTTGGCTGCTGCATCCTTCAACGACCATCTTTATACCTTGGGGGGAAGACCGCGATTATTACGTTATAGATCGGACCGAAGTGTACTACAGCCAATTGAGCATTCGACGTTATCCTCTAGCTTGCCGCTAACCTAACCGTTGCGAGTTCTGGTTCACAGCATAGATAGTATATATCAGCAGACGTAGATTCCGCATGTACAAAAATATATATACATCGATTCTATGTCCATTCATGTCAGCTACACATGCAAATAATAAAGCAAGTGCACCCCAAACTAGCCATCCTCGAGCACTTACACATCCTACTAGGAGAGTATGTACATAGTCCCATTGTTATGTTGCATAGGAAGAATGAGTGATTTCAATGCTCCATACACATACACATATAATATTGCTCTGGGTATATGCATGATCTTTCTTGTGTATTGTATTGTATTGTATTGTATTGCATTGCATTGTATTGCATTGTCTTGTCTTGTCTTGTCTTGTCTTGTCTTGTCTTGTCTTGTCTTGTGTTGTGTTGTGTTGTGTTGTGTTGTCTTGTGTTGTGTTGTCTTGTGTTGTGTTGTGTTGTGTTGTGTTGTGTTGTATTGCATTGCATTGCATTGCATTGCATTGCAGTGTTGTGTTGTGTTGTGTTGTGTTGTGTTGTGTTGTGTTGTTGTGTTGTGTTGTGTTGTGTTGTGTTGTGTTGTGTTGTGTTGTGTTGTGTTGCATTGCATTGCATTGCATTGTATTGTATTGTATTATTAAGGTTACCCCTTCAGCACAAGGCTGGTATATATGAATGGGGGACCCAACAAGATACAATAGGACAATGACAACAGGAAGAACATAAAATTAATAATGTACAGATACCGAGTTGAGATAAATTGCATTGTCATAACATAATTCAATTGAGCAGTCCATGGTCATGGTCAATGTAATATTGCTTTAATGCTGATTTAAAAGTAATGTCACTTGCGTCTCTGATTGACTCCAGCCGATCCAGGCAGTGCCATACAAGTGCAGTTAGGAAACCTCCTAATGTAGACTTTGCATGTACAATAGTACATCGATTCTATGCGCATTCATATGTCAGTTACACACGCAAATAATGAAGCAAGTGTACCCCAAACTAGCCGTCCTCAATCACTAACACATCCTACTAGGAGAGTACATAATCCCATTGTTATGTTGCATAGGAAGAATGAGTGATTAACACTCCATACACATACATACACATATAATATTGCTCTGGGTATAATTATGCATGATCTTTCTTGTGAAGGCCAATTTATATTACCACTAGCCAGCTGAGGCAGTGCCATACAAGTGCATGTTAGGAAACCTCCTAAGGTACATAATATTATGTTAAGTACACATTGCAGTGGCTTGGTATCCCATATATATATAGCTATATAAGAGGAGCGCATCCGCATAGAAGACAGACAAAGAGGCTGAAGACGGGCACAACAGTGAACAAAGGATGCCACTTTCTTGTGCTCTCATGTTTCCTGTATCAGCAACTCTACTGCTGGCACTGAATACAGTCACCCATCCGGCCACAGCTGCAGCAGTGGGTAAGGAAGTGCCAAGTATAGTTCCAAGTGTTGATACACATGATACAGGTGACCCAGCTACCAGTGAAAATGACTTGCTGGGTTCTTTTGATCTGCCTGATCTTGTTCATTACTACACATCTGAAGAAATAGACAACAACCGCTTAATGTCTATGGGGAGAAACAGAGTGGAGTATGTACAAACTGATGCAGAAGTAATCCGTGCCTTGAAAAACGTCCCACTTGACAAGTCATCCTCATTTCTTACCTATCCTCACTACTCAGTCATTGAGGAACAGAAGGGGTATGCAAACCGCAAGCGACAAGTCATTGGACACGATGATTGCCGTCCAGCTAGCTATCCTACCTGTGCCGTCGGGTACTTATCTACTGGTTGCACTGCCTTCCTCATTGGACCTCATCACGCCATCACCGCCGGCCATTGTGTGTACAACTGCTCTACTAACACATGGACAAATGGGACTGACCTTGATCTTCACATTGGCTCAAACTGCAATGGATCAGACAAACAGATGACGTTTGTTAAGGCTTGGACCTACTACAGCGATCAATTCTGCAATCCAAGACTTCAAAAGGTTGACTATGACATTGCCTGGATCTTGTATGACAGCAACGATAGATCTTCTTGCTGGTCCTCAATCTCAACAGCATTCTCTTCCCCACTACGGCTCTGTGGGTACTCTACTGACAAACATGGAATGTACTGTAGTTGGTGCACAGACGCACAGAAGAGGCCAACTAACCAGTCCTTCGACCACACCTGCGACGCTTGGCCTGGAATGAGTGGCAGTCCCATGTTCGGCATACTCTCATCATCTGCTCGGACGTTTGAAAGTGCCACTGGCACATTTACACAGTATTATCTCGATAATTCTGGAAATCTTGGCACAAGTATTACTGAATTCAGGTTTCAGTGGAGCCTGGACTGGATGTGTGCAAATGGATATTGCACAAGCTCTATCAACAACAGTTGACACAATTAAGGCATTACTTTAATACACATGTACTGCTTCATCTACAGCAGTAGATTAGGATGGGCTGTACCTCTATACATACATTACATACATAGGTATAAATGTCTTCAGCTAGTACCATACGTTCTTGTTTTGCTTTGATTGCACGGCTTTGCCAAGGGTTGTCTCTTCCCAGTGGTCGTAGTGGGTCTCACAACTCCACTTAGCAGGGTATTATATTCCATGCTAATGATTGTGGTGCTGTATTGTGTACGTTGGCATTTATACATTGACTTGCACAACAAGCATGCATTGACACTACATCACGCCTAAGGTTTGACACATAACATCAGCCACCTGCTATATCACACTCCATACCTACTACACAGGTGCATGCATGCAGGCCTGTAGACCAATCCTTGCTTGTTCAATGACAAAGGCACAGTCTGCTAGGTGAAGTCCCCAGTGCTTTGGAGCCCCTAGCCATGCCATCCTTAAAAATGAGTTGGTCTCACATCAATTATGTGAGTAAGAGTAAGTGAAGACAAACCAATCTAATTTAAGGGTGCCGTACAAGTCGTGTGTTTGGGTCCCACAGCAAAGCTGGCAAGGAGAAAGGTTATATAACATATACACATCTGTAGCAGCTGGGCTGTTGGAATACCCACAGTAATTGATGGTCCACTTGCAATGTCACATTCTTTGCATTCACACACACGTATGTATGTAGTACATTCACTCACACGGTATGCTGTATACGGAAAGTCAATTATTTAAGTTGGAAGGAGTGAAGACGGGCATATGTGCACCACTCATGAATCAGCACTCCACTTTGGCAGGGACATTGTGTGGCAGAGGCATTTCCTGGAATTAGGAAACCATGCACCTGCTAGATTCAGCTGGGAGGAATTAGCCCAGATCAGCAATGAGCTAAGAGTTTCCATTGAAGGCTCTGCACCATCTATAGGTGTGCCTGAAAACACACTCACTATGTATGTACACCAAAATGTACGTAATGTATATATATATCAACAATACATACATGAACAGAACACCAAATGAAAACATGCCAGCAAGTCTTACATAAACACACACTCTGAAATAGTATGCATGAAAGGTTTCATTCTCCTAATGTAAGCGGTATTAAATCTACACACTATGAGTACATTATGTACGTATATTATACAGAGAATATAACCATTCTACAGTTGACAGACGTACAGTAACCCACCAAGCATTATTGTTAGCAATGACTAGTCATTTAGCTGACACAGTAGGGCAACACCTCGGTTGATCCAGTGGCTTTCAGGCTTGTCTGAGGGAAGGTGGATGGTCAGTACATAGTTGGTTGAGTGGCCTGTGGTGGAGAGAGTGCCACAGCGAGCACTGGTCTTGTACACAGGGCAGGCGTAGGAGGGCTTCTTTTCAAACTTGCTCACTTCACCAGGAACAAGCCAGATCTTGGGACGCAGGTTAAGGACGCGTAGCAAGTATGGAAGATGGCATTCACTACATACGTACAGTATGAATTAGCATGAGAGCAGGACTACCACTACTACTAGTATCATCATCTCTGGGCAAAAACACACTCTCTCTATCACCAACAGAGCAACATAGAGGTCCTCTTATATACATTGACAGTCAAAACCCACATTAATCTTAGAACAGCCTGTACTGACTATGAAGCCTCTTTGACACTACACAACCATTTACATACATATGTATGCATGCAGCGTAAGTGGATACAATGGGTAACGAATCATAGAGGACCTTTGGAAAGGACTCTCCCATCACCTTCTTCTCCCGATCCCAGCGGGCACCTTCAAGGAACAAGCCCTGCACAGCAGCACATACTGTCATATGTACAGCAGACTAGCATATGTGATTATATATAAAAAATCTCAACTGTATATGTACATACGTACCATACAAAATAGTACATACGTACATATGTAGCTACTTCACCCAAATACTTCATACATCAGCGTACACTATAGCAGAGGCTGTGGGTATGCATACTGCGTGAGAAGCCGTACAGCCTTACAGTGTGTTCACTGCTGCCGGTACACATGTGCTGCAGGCTGTGCAGGATGTGGATGCACCTGCACACACACACAATACCTTAACATAGGCGCCATCTGCAGGTGGTGTGTCCATGTGATGCTCCTGCTCCAGCACCTTAAACAGAAACCCCAAGTGGTCAATGGGAATGGTGTACTTTCGAGCAAAGTTCTGGGAGACGCCTGCAAGGGGGAAGGCAAGGTGGTGAGACAGTGGGAGGCAGAGTTGTGTACAATACAAGTTCGTACTATGCACTCTCTCTCCCTGACTCAAGCACACACACACACACACGCACACGCACATGCACACACACACGCACACACACACGCACACGCACACGCACACGCACACGCACACACACACACACACACACACACACACACTGCCTAAGCATGTCCATAGATACACACAATGGCTTAATTATCAGAATCTCAACTCTTGCTAATGTTCTGGTGTGGTTTGCTGGAATAATGGGGATGTACCAGTCATGAAAGACTGTGTAAAGTAGAACCCCGAGATCCAGAAGACGGTTGGTGCGCCAGTGTCTATCCAGTCCTGGAAGAACTTGAGTCTTGCCAGCAGGTCAGTGACGTAGCCACCGAGGGGCTTCAGTGAGGGGTAGGACTTGGCTGCCCACACGGCCGGCACCTTGCCCATGAGCATGCTGTTGTAGACATCCTCTAGATCCACAGACATCACTACCAGCCCCTGGGGTTGGGGTGGTTGTGCAAACGACAAAGGTGAAAACAAGTGTACTACATGTACACAAGAAACTGAAGATACAGTGCTTTCAGCCACGTAGACATGCTGTGCGTTTTGTGTGTGTGTGTGTGTGTGTGTGTGTGTGTGTGTGTGTGTGTGTGTGTGTGTGTGTGTGTGTGTGTGTGTGTGTGTGTGTGTGTGTGTGTGTGTGTGTGTGTGTGTGTGTGTGCATGTGCATGTGTGTGTGACGCACCTTCAGTGCTTTCCGGATGCCCTGCAGGGAGTTCCTCACAACAGAAGTGAGCCGGTTGAATCGAATCAGCTCCTGTCTTAGAACAGTGTTCATGGACTCCTCATACAGCACTGGATACAGTTTCATAACCTTCTCAATGTCAAAGTTGGGTGGTAGCTTGGAGAGGATGTCAGCTGCAAGTTCATCAATCACCTCCTGTGCCGATTTGCCCCCACCACTGGTCTGACGTGGCAGTGTTGATAAGATCCCATCAAAGAGCTGTGTACATACACACGGTGCAACAGGGAAGGAAGAGCAGACGAACATACGTACGTAGTAAACACAAATAAATGTGTACATGAAGCAACACAGGACTGTTGTACACATTGGTATGTACATGCTCTGAAGTAACAGTAGCCTGTATAATATGCACACTTCAATACAAGAGCTGTCAGCATTTCAATTTTTGCGTATAATTTAACACTGTGACAATGTGCAGACCATAAGTACATATGAATATGTACCTAATGTGTAGTTGAACATGCACTTTGCATGAGCAGCATTCATAGGCCTTGATGATGTGTCCATGTCACCCACCAAGGATGTCTCTTGATTGTCCTTGGTAATGTCTGCGTTTTCATGGAGACCAAACACCTCCGGATTGGGAGTGATGGGGAGGCTCTTCATATACTCCACATAGCTTTGGTACTCATCATGCTCAGGGGCGTAGTACATGCCGCTTGGGGAGAACCTGCAGTGGGGGAGGGGAGAGGGGGGATTAGAGAGGATCATAGATATAGGGCACTGGGGAGGAGTGGGAGAGGGTGGATGGGGTTGACAGAGGTTGGAAGAGGGTGTGAGGGGGTTGGCACTGTTTGGGAGAGAACAGCAGGTGAGCATAATACGAACATGTGTAGTGTAATTGTGAGCACCAGTGATTTTTCTCACTTCTGATATATAATATACGAATGTAGTAGGCACAGTTTGACTGCCTCACATGTTCTGTCCATGGGAGAGTGAGTAGCAAGTATTACACGCACCACTGCCACTCATGAAGTGTGAATGCTCTCCCCATACACCATTTCCACTTACCAACTACGCATTCCTATACAATATGTACGTGTACGTGAACTTGAATGAGGGGTGTACGTGGAGTTGTGGTAACTGTGTTGAGGATGTGAGGGGTGTACGTGGGGTCATGGTAGCTGGGCTGAGGAAATGAGGGGTGTACGTGGAGTTGTGGTAGCTGTGTTGAGGATGTGAGGGGTGTATGTGGGGTGGTGGTGGTAGCTGTGTTGAGGATGTGAGGGGTGTATGTGGGGTGGTGGTAGCTGTGTTGAGGATGTCAGGGGTGTACGTGGGGTCATGGTAGCTGGGCTGAGGAAATGAGGGGTGTACGTGGAGTTGTGGTAGCTGTGTTGAGGGTGTGAGGGGTGTATGTGGGGTGGTGGTGGTAGCTGTGTTGAGGATGTGAGGGGTGTATGTGGGGTGGTGGTAGCTGTGTTGAGGATGTCAGGGGTGTACGTGGGGTCATGGTAGCTGGGCTGAGGAAATGAGGGGTGTACGTGGAGTTGTGGTAGCTGTGTTGAGGGTGTGAGGGGTGTATGTGGGGTGGTGGTGGTAGCTGTGTTGACGATGTGAGGGGTGTATGTGGGGTGGTGGTGGTAATTGTGTTGAGGGTGTGAAGGGTGTACGTGGGGTCATGATAGTTGGGCTGAGGAAATGAGGGGTGTACGTGGGGTGGTGGTAGCCGTGTTGAGGATGTGAAGGGTGTATGTGGGGTGCCACAAGCATACATATGTACAGTGCATATACAAACAGTACATGTACATATGTATGTACATACGTATGTACGTACGGTAGAAATTGGATGGGTGGTGGGTTAGGGTTAGGGTGTAACTGGCACATGTCATTGATTTATTGTATGGATCCATTGTGTCTGTTTTAATGTCTTCAAGATCTGATGACATTGCAAGAGACAGCATGAAATGATCAATCAATCAATCCATCAATCAGTCATCCATGTAGCATGTAGCAATAGAAATTTGTGACATTAAGACAATAGTAAATACTATGATGCATTAGAGGTGGCAGATCACGGGGGAGTTCATGAGGTGATGGAAATGATAGGATACAACTGCTAGTGTTATCTGGTGGGCCTTTATTTCCTCAAAACTTGTGCTGTCCATTGTTTCTCTACGCCTATGGATGCTAGGATATGCTGAGATAATGCAACCTTCCATGTGAACAATAACGATGCCAATACTTAGCAAAGTCAATGCTGTGATCCTAAAAATTGATTGCACCACTTCATTTCTAATGCAATTATAAGCATACTCTGTCCTCTGATGATGCGATATGTTGTTACATCGTGTCCAAATAGACATGAGGAAAACCCTATAGCTAGAATGCTCCATCTAGTCCAGAACTCCATGAGCTGCTACAATTTTGAATGCATACATTTTCGATCATACGTATGATATAGGTTATGTGCCTTATGCACAGCATGTCCTGTCACCATCAGCTAGAGGCTCAATGTATTTGAATACATTTCTTAACTGGTGCCAATGCTCAGTTAATGCCGCTCACTGACGTGACCGCTAATCATGTAGCAGCTATATACACTATCCTGATCATTAATTCTATCACTTCATTTACTAACTGCCGCGAATAGCAAGTTAAGGCACCCCGCTACCTCGAACGGTTACAATTGGACTATCGCCGACCATCGCTGATACTCCGCGGGCTGGCCTGAGCTCGCTTGGCCAAACCCGCATGCAGTCCGCTTCCGTTGACAGCCTATAAATAGAGTTCAACACAATTTGCAGCAAACAGCTCTTGTCGGAGAGTCAGGATCGAAGAGTCTTCATCTTGCTGATTTAGAGGTATACTTTGAAGACATGGCTTGCTGGACTATCTGCTCCCTGAGCCTGCTCGCAATCTTTGTCATTGGAGGGAGGGCATTCTCCATGCCGACCTCCACTCCGACAAAAGAACCTGAAGGCAGCTACGATTACTACGCGGAAACGTACCTGGGAGCATACACTGGGCCATGGTGAGTGCATCGCCGAACCACCTTCACACCCAACAATTGAGGCGCATGCGCTCATCCTTCTCTTCATTCTCTGCAGGATGGCTGACACACTGAGCTGCTTCGATCGCGTGCCGGCCGTTATTGAGCACGATCTACATAAAAACGAACAGCGACTTGTCAATTTTACGGTAGACGAGAAGCCCTCAGACAAGTGAGTGCAGTGTACTGATTAGTCATATACTAGCCATAGCTTTGGCAACACACTAGAGCTAGCTATGTATAATTCATCACATTCCACCTCTCCCTCAACCCTTAGTGCTCTGTACAGGTACAGTGTAGAGTATGCCAGAGACCCCAGAACACTGAAGCCACGCTCCTTAAACACCTCCAACGGCCGCTACTACTTCCTGAATGCCACTTACTGTGCTGAGAGCGGAACGGATTATCACGATGGTACGTATCCTCTCAACAAGGAGGCCATCTGGCAGATTTCTATCCCCAAGGACCATGTTGCTTATGTGGTCCTCGCCAACATCAGTTTGGAGCAACAACAAAGTGGAAACTGTATCAATGATTATATCTCAGTGTACGATGACAGTAACACACCGACCAAATTCTGCTCTTCTCATGGGAGAAATGTTATGTTGTATAAATGTGAGCGGCTCACCATCAAGTTTCAGTCAAATGAGGCCATCAATGAAGGCGGATTCTCAGGAGCAGTCTGGATTGTTCATGAGACTAGTAGGTGGTGCATACTGCATGACTCTAGCGCACATTATATAGTATATGTACCACAAAATACTTTTCTGCATGTAGCTCTGCAGCGATCAAGACGCGATGTGTCATTTGCTGAAACTATGGAGACTGTGTCTGTTGCTGAAGAGGAGCACATCAATGAGGATGAAGTCAGTCTTGTCACAATGTAATTTATATATATATATATATATGTATATGGTGTGTGTGTGTGTTTCTGAATATTGATTTCTAACTTTATCTTAATTATTTAATTCTACTTTTTTCCCTTCTCTGTTGCAGATTGAACAAGCCATTGCCTGCCTAATCGACATTGTCAAACATGGTGAGGCTGCTGCGGCAAAGTACACTGAGGAAGCGCCTAATGAAGAGTGCAGGAAAATGGCAGAAGCTTTTTTCATGCAGGGCTAGGAAATTAGTAAAACGCATACAAGTAATGTAAACTCTTGACTCAATCATATAGCCACGGCGTATAATATACCATTCTCAACTCTATGATTTTGGGAATTGAGAATTTTTACCTGATTTATATACCAATGCCATTGTCCACAAGCATTGTGTCCCTGCAGCTAAACCTGTTTTCATCATTTTTACAAAAAGCTTGAATCATGCAATTTCTGTTTGCTAATCACTTTATAAATTATATGCAATAATTATTCATTTGCATAGGACTCATATGGGGTCCAATGAAGCACTATACGGCAAAACAAAAGGCAGATATATATACTGGAGAAAGAACGGAGAACAGATGATGTGTATAAGTGGGTATATAGTAAGATGGGTAAACAAAAAAGCAGTATACTGATTGTCAGCAGATGAGGTACATAAAAGGCAACATGTGCAGGCATTCCTGATGAGTGGCTGCCAAAACGAGCATCCCACATTGACACAATGCAGGCTAAAATTCTATGGTCTCTACATGCATGAGCCGACAGATGAGCTGTCTGTCCTTCCTCTTCTGTGCTGGGCTGGGCAAATGCCAGTAGTGGCTGTCGATGGCTGCTCCAGGCTGCAGGGCACCTAAGAAGCCAATCAATGAGTGACATTCTCTGCCTTACCACTATTACACTCTATCACTATATCTGTCTTCCTTGAGTCACCCACCCGATTGTACAATGGTCACACACATAGTGGTGTTAATTAACATATATGCACCAGTAGTGTGGTAAAATGTCTAAACAGGTGACACCTAACCAAACCCAACCCACACTTAGTGTGGTAACAGAAGTGGACCGACTGATCAGTAAAAGGCAAAATATAATAATTAATAAGCATGAGGAGAAAGTCATTATTTAGTGCCTGCAAAGTCAGAGTCATTGTGATCAATAGCGATATTGTTGATCCAGTAAAACATACATGACTGACTCTGCCGCACATTCAAGTCATATAAGCTAATGATTGCTAGCTTCAATCATGCTGCAGCCACCCAAGAGAGAGCGTGCCTGCATGCAAGTACGTACAGATGTACAGATGGTGCATATAATGCAGTACAGTGCATGTGTGTGTGTAAACACGTGCTGTGAATCAGCCACAACATGCACTTCTAAAATTGTAGTCTAGATTGGACGTTAGGGGAGCTGAAATTATATAGTTCCACCTGCTTCGATCATGCTGCAGTGGCAATCATCTATTAAAGAGAGTGGTGTGCCTGCATGCGTGTGTCTGTGTGTACAGATGGGGTAATATATATAATGTGTGTAAACTCATGAGAACAGCCATCTGCACTTGTAAAGTAATGTATATATAGACTTGGAAGTTAGGGGTAGTCAGTAAGTACACTGTACACTTCGTGGCATAAATGTGTCAGTGTCGCCACCACCCAAAAGAGTGGGGTGTGCATGCATGTCTGTGTGCACAGATGTAAAAACTCACGCCACATATTATGTAGCTTGGAAGTTAGGGGAGTTGAAAGTACGTATTTCCAGCTGTTTCGGTGCAGCATGCATGTGTGTTGGATGATGGATGCATACATGTGTGTGTATGCTCCTGCCAGAGACCAGCTACTATAATGTGTCAGTAAAGGTGGTGGAAGTAGGTAAATGTATAGAGTGCAGGTGGTAAGAGAGGGATTATCACCATAACAGAGCATAAGGAAGCAGTAGGTTTGGTTATTAAAAGAGTACACACACAGCTTCCGAGCATGACAACCTCTTGTAGAGTGGTGGCTTTTAGAAAAGCCGATTACTTGAATGCTGCCGGGCGTCTAGCCGCCGAAGCCGTAGAGCGCGCGCGTACACCACGTCCATGGCGGTCACCGTCTTCCGCTTTGCGTGCTCGGTGTAGGTCACTGCGTCCCTAATGACGCTTTCCAGGAACACCTTGAGGACACCTCGGGTTTCCTCGTAGATGAGACCGCTGATGCGCTTCACGCTACCCCTACGGGCAAGACGACGGATGGCGGGCTGGTGATGCCCTGGATGTTGTCACGAAGGATCTTCCTGTGACGCTTTGCACCTCCTTTGCCGCGTCCGGTCATGGGGAATAAAGTTGTGCTTAATTCGTTCCAAAAGGATCGCTTTTTGGCTGCTGCATCCTTCAACGACCATCTTTCCTTGGGAAGCGGACTGCGATTATTACGTCATAATCGGACCGAAGTGTACTGCAGTAATTTTGGCGGTCGACGCTATCCTCTAGCTTGCCGCTAACCTAACCGTTGCGAGTTCTGGTTCACAGCATAGATAGTATATATCAGCAGACGTATATAGATTTTGCCTAGATTGATATATAGATTCCGCATGTACAAAATATATATATACATCGATTCTATGCGCATTCATGTCAGCTACACATGCAAATAATAAAGCAAGTGCACCCCAAACTAGCCGTCCTCAATCACTTACACATCCTACTAGGAGAGTATGTACATAATCCCATTGTTATGTTGCATAGGAAGAATGAGTGATTTCAACGCTCTATTCACATACTTACCCGTATAATGTTGCTCTACATGATCTTTCTTGTGAAGGCCAATTTACCACTGGCCATCTGCAGCTGATGGAGGCAGTGCCATAGAAATGCATGTTAAACCTCCTAAGATAATATAATATTACGCAAGTACACATTGCAGTGGCTTGGTATCCCATATATAGCTATATAAGAGGAGCGCATCCACTTTGCCAAGGGTGGTCTTTTCCCAGTGGTCATAGTGGGTCGCACATCTCCACGGCTTTGCACATTGTGGTGTGGTCCAGTGGTCGTAGTCTCACATCTCTACTTAGCAGGGTATTATATTCCATGCTAATGATTGTGGTGCTGTATTGTGTACGTTGGCATTTATACATTGACTTGCACAACAAGCATGCGTTGACGCTACATCACGCCTACGGTTTGACACTTAACATCAGCCACCTGCTATATCACACTCCATATCTACTACACAGATGCATGCATGCAGGCCTGTAGACCAATCCTTGCTTGTTCAATGACAAAGGCACGGTCTGCTAGGTTAAGTCCCCAGTGCTTGGAGCACCCAGCCATGCCATCCTTATAAATGAGTTGGTCTCACATCAATTATGTGAGTAAGAGTAAGTGAAGACAAACCAATCTAATTTAAGGGTGCCGTACAAGTCGTGTGTTTGGGTCCCACAGCAAAGCTGGCAAGGAGAGGGTTATATAACATATACACATCTGTAGCAGCTGGGCTGCTGGAATACCCACAGTAATTGATGGTCCACTTGCAATGTCACATTCTTTGCATTCACACACACGTATGTATGTAGTACATTCACTCACACGGTATGCTTTATACGGAAAGTCAATTATTTAGGTTGGAAGGAGTGAAGACGGGCATATGTGCTCCACTCATGAATCAGCACTCCACTTTGGCAGGGACATTGTGTGGCAGAGGCATTTCCAGGAATTAGGAAACCATGCACCTGCTAGATTCAGCTGGGAGGAATTAGCCCAGATCAGCAATGAGCTAAGAGTTTCCATTGAAGGCTCTGCACCATCTACAGGTGTGCCTGAAAACACACTCACTATGTATGTACACCAAAATGTACGTAATGTATATATATATCAACAATACATACATGAACAGAACACCAAATGAAAACATGCCAGGAAGTCTTACATAAACACACACTCTGAAATAGTATGCATGAAAGGTTTCATTCGCCTAATGTAAGCAGTATTAAATCTACACACTATGAGTACATTATGTAGGTATATACAGAGTATATAACCATTCTACAGTTGACAGACGTACAGTAACCCACCAAGCATTATTGTTAGCAATGACTAGTCATTTAGCTGACACAGTAGGGCAACACCTCGGTTGATCCAGTGGCTTTCAGGCTTGTCTGAGGGAAGGTGGATGGTCAGCACATAGTTGGTTGAGTGGCCTGTGGTGGAGAGAGTGCCACAGCGAGCACTGGTCTTGTACACAGGGCAGGCGTAGGAGGGCTTCTTTTCAAACTTGCTCACTTCACCAGGAACAAGCCAGATCTTGGGGCACAGGTTAAGGACACGTAGCAAGTATGGAAGATGGCATTCACTACATACGTACAGTATGTATTAGCATGAGAGGAGGACAACCACTACTACTAGTATCACCGTCTCTGGGCAAAAACACACTCTCTCTATCACCAACAGAGCAACAAAGAAGTCCTCTTATATACATTGACAGTCAAAACCCACATTAATCTTAGAACAGCCTGTACTGACTATGAAGCCTTGTTGACACTACACAACCATTTACATACGTATGTACGCATGCAGCGTAAGTGGATACAATGGGTAACGAATCATAGAGGACCTTTGGAAAGGACTCCCCCATCACCTTCTTCTCCCGATCCCAGCGGGCGCCTTCAAGGAACAAGCCCTGCACAGCAGCACATACTGTCATATGTACAGCAGACTAGCATATGTGATTATATATAAAAATCTCAACTGTATATGTACATACGTACCATACAAAATAGTACATATGTACATATGTAGCTACTTCACCCAAATACTTCATACATCAGCGTACACTATAGCAGAGGCTGTGGGTATGCATACTGCGTGAGAAGCCGTACAGCCTTACAGTGTGTTCACTGCTGCCGGTACACATGTGCTGCAGGCTGTGCAGGATGTGGATGCACTCTGCACACACACAATACCTTAACATAGGCGCCATCTGCAGGTGGTGTGTCCATGTGTTGCTCCTGCTCCAGCACCTTAAACTGAAACCCCAAGTGGTCAATGGGAATGGTGTACTTTCGAGCAAAGTTCTGGGAGACACCTACAAGGGGGAAGGCAAGGTGGTGAGACAGTGGGAGGCAGAGTTGTGTACAATGCAAGTTCGTACTATGCACTCTCTCTCCCTGACTCAAGCACACACACACACACGCACACGCACACACACATACACACACACACACACACTGCCTAAGCATGTCCATAGATATACACAATGGCTTAATTCTCAGAATCTCAAGTCTTGCTAATGTTCTGGTGTGGTTTGCTGGAATAATGGGGACGTACCAGTCGTGAAAGACTGTGTAAAGTGGAACCCCGAGATCCAGAAGACGGTTGGTGCGCCAGTGTCTATCCAGTCCTGGAAGAACTTGAGCCTTGCCAGCAGGTCAGTGACGTAGCCACCGAGGGGCTTCAGTGAGGGGTAGGACTTGGCTGCCCACACGGCCGGCACCTTGCCCATGAGCATGCTGTTGTAGACATCCTCCAGATCCACAGACATCACCACCAGCCCCTGGGGGTGGGGTGGTTGTGCAAACAACAAAGGTGAAAACAAGTGTACTACATGTACACAAGAAACTGAAGATACAGTGCTTTCAGCCACGTAGACATGCTGTGCGTTTTGTGTGTGTGTGTGTGTGTGTGTGTGTGTGTGTGTGTGTGTGTGTGTGTGTGTGTGTGTGTGTGTGTGTGTGTGCATGTGCATGTGTGTGTGACGCACCTTGAGTGCTTTCTGGATGCCCTGCAGGGAGTTCCTCACAACAGAAGTGAGCCGGTTGAATCGAATCAGCTCCTGTCTTAGAACAGTGTTCATGGACTCCTCATACAGCACTGGATACAGTTTCATAACCTTCTCAATGTCAAAGTTGGGTGGTAGCTTGGAGAGGATGTCAGCTGCAAGTTCATCAATCACCTCCTGTGCCGATTTGCCCCCACCACTGGTCTGACGTGGCAGTGTTGATAAGATCCCATCAAAGAGCTGTGTACATACACACGGTGCACCAGAGAAAGAACAGCAGACGCACATACGTACATACGTAATAAATGTGTACATGCAGCAACACAGGACTGTTGTACACATTGGTATGTACATGTTCTGAAGTAACAGTAGCCTGTATAATATGCACACTTCAATACAAGAGCTGTCAGCATTTCAATTTTTGCTTATAATTTAACACAATGTGCAGATAAGTACATATGAATATGTACCTAATGTGTAGTTAAACATGCACTTTGCATGAGCAACATTCATAGGCCTTGATGATGTGTCCATGTCACCCACCAAGGATGTCTCTTGTTTGTCCTTGGTAATGTCTGCGTTTTCATGGAGACCAAACACCTCCGGATTGGGAGTGATGGGGAGGCTCTTCATGTACTCCACATAGCTCTGGTACTCGCCATGCTCGGGGGCGTAGTACATGCCGCTTGGGGAGAACCTGCAGTGGGGGAGGGGAGAGGGGGGATTGGAGAGGAAAGTAGGTATAGGGCACTGGGGAGGAGTGGGAGAGGGTGGATGGGGTTGACAGAGGTTGGAAGAGGGTGTGAGGGGGTTGGCAGAACAGCAGGTGAGCAGGATACGTACATGTGTAGTGTAATTGTGAGCACCAGTGATACTTCTCACTTCTGATATATAATATACAAACGTAGTAGGCACAGTTTGAGTGCCACCACATGTTCTGTCCATGGAGAGTAGCAAGCATTACACACACCACTGCTACTCAAGCAGAGCTGAAGCCAGCACCTTCAACCACACACTACTAAGTGTGAATGCTCTCCCCATACACCATGAAGCCAGTTAGTTCCAATTCCAGTTAGTTAGGTAGTTAAAGTGATACAGATTCCCAAACGGGAAAAAGACTACAATTGGATTGTACAGTTGGTGAAGTATGAAGGGTCTATGTGAACCTGAAGCCAGTACCTTCAACCACACACTAAGTGTGAATGGTCTCCTCATACACCATTTCCACTTACCAACTACGCATTCCTATACAATATGTACGTGTACGTGTGTGTATACTGTAACTTAGCCACACACAGTGTCCTCATCACATATGTAAGTATGTGGTATGTATGTTCATATGTAGTACGCACACACATACGTACTCCATGTGCCTGTCACATACAGCTCACCTGTAATCATCGTCGTCCACAATGGGTTCGCAGTAGAAAATGGACAGGAGGCTGAGCAGCAGTCTCCTGTCCCAGTCATCAGTCACACGCCCTCCATAGTTGCACTGTCCCGTCAGATAGGTCAGCGCATTCAAGGGCACATACTCATAGTCATTCAGGAACATCTGCAGAGCAACAGGAGGTGCAGCACACACATGGGGTGGTGGTGGTAGCTGTGCTGAGGATGTGAGGGGTGTATGTGGGGTGGTGGTAGCTGTGTTGAGGATGTGAGGGGTGTATGTGGGGTGGTGGTGGTAGCTGTGTTGAGGATGTCAGGGGTGTATGTGGGGTGGTGGTGGTAGCTTTGTTGAGGATGTGAGGGGTGTATGTGGGGTGGTGGTGGTAGCTGTGTTGAGGATGTCAGGGGTGTATGTGGGGTGGTGGTGGTAGCTGTGTTGAGGATGTGAGGGGTGTATGTGGGGTGGTGGTGGTAGCTGTGTTGAGGATGTGAGGGGTATATGTGGGGGGGTGGTGGTAGCTGTGTTGAGGATGTGAGGGGTGTATGTGGGGTGGTGGTGGTAGCTGTGTTGAGGATGTGAGGGGTGTAACTGGCACATGTCTTTGATTTATTATATGGGTCCATTGTGTCTGTTTTAATGTCTTCAAGATCTGATGACATTGCAAGAGACGCCATGAAATGATCAATCAATCAATCAATCAATCAGTCATCCATGTAGCATGTAGCAATAGAAATTTGTGACATTAAGACAATAGTAAATACGATGATACATTGGAGGTGGCAGATCACGGGGGAGTTCATGAGGTGATGGAAGTGACTTGTCATGAACATCTCGGATTATCTGGTTGAACTCTTCTACATAGGCAATTCTCCGATACTGTCCTAAGACAGAGTTGTCTTCTACTTTCTGTATGAAGGACAAGGGAGAATGAAATCCAGCTCTTCATTTAATATAACCAACTGCAATCAGGCCCGTACTCAGGATTTTGAAAAGGGGGGTTACATTGCGGAAAAAATTCCCATTGAATTTTTTGCATTTTAATGTTGTATGTTCTAATGCTATTATTCAGTCATGACAGCGTGCAAGAATAAAAAATTTTATAGAGAACATGAAGCCCATTAATATGAAACAATACCCCAGTGTAACATGTTCATTGTACATACATAAAATCAATTACTCAAAAGTAGGCTTGCAGCCTCCAGCCTCCACTCTATGGGGATGTTTCTGTAAAAATACTTTGCAAACCGTTTCCACATCAATGCCTGCATGATAGTGTGAATGTATGGGTCCAAGAGCTGTAAGTCTCTTTTCAGTCTGAGTGCATCGTAAATTATTGTTAGGTTCATCATCGCGATCGCAAGGGCCTGTTTTCATAGAGGAAAATTCAAACCATGGGCATGATATTATTGTAGACTAACAAAGGTGCTTTAGATATCAGCTACTGACTATCAGGTCTACCGGTTGAATCGACTCTCTTAGAGAAAAAGGTTTGTATGTCCTCTAATCCGATGGCTGCTGTCGCAGCAAGGTCGCAGTCACCCAATGATGTCTTAACAAAATGGAGGACAGTGCGGTGGTAAATGCATACGACGAAACTTCAAGACGTTTAAGCGATGCTTCGAGTTCTGATCCCTCGATTAGTTCTTGGACTGCTACAAAATGGTTAGGTTCTGATTTTTGTTTGCTACAGGTAACCGGAGGGGGGTTCGTACGAACCCAACGAACCCCCCCTCCGTAGGGGCCTGGGCAATACATTATAGTAGCTAGCTAGCTAGCTATTATACTCCTCCATAGCCAACTAGCTACGTATACTATAGGTACTTAAGAATTAGCAAAAATTACCTGTTCCTTCGCTGGTACAACCAAAACGTCTCTTGTACCAAGACTTGGGAGGTTCAACAACTGAAAATTGTTCTTCTTTACGTAGTAACGCAAGTTCTTGTCTGCAGAAGATGGGTCTTTGATGGCAGCCTTCTGTCCCCGAATTCCTCGTAGTAGACGCCGCTTGTTCCGCGCTTGCTGCCTGGGGGAAATTTCTGCGAGAGGAACGCTTGGAAGTCCGTTGCGTGCTTGTCGGCCGTGTGCAACTGCTTGCCCGCTGCTGCAACGATTCCAGATCGCAGGACGTGACCCATTTCGAAGCCGGTAACCGGCTTCGAAATGGGCTGACCAGTTTCGAAACGGGTCAGAGGTTGGGAATCGGGTTAACCGGCTTTGAAATGGGCTGACCGGTTTCGAAACGGGTCAGAGGTTGGGAATCGGGCCGTAACATGTACACTATCCTGATCAGTAATTCTATCACTTCATTTACTAACTGCCGCGCATATCAAGTTAAGGTATCCTGCTACCTCAAACGGTTACTAGAGAATAAATGAATGAATAGCTCTGAAGGCATGATCTCCAGTGCTGGAGGTAGCCCTTACAACATAGAGGGTATGTAATCTTAAGTGCTAGTGTTAACAGTCATTATGTATTATAAATTAAAATTGTCCATCCAGCGCTTTCTCGGTCTTCCTCTTGGTCTTCTGCCAGTCACCTCCTCACTGTACACACGCCTCACAAGTCTTTCCCCTTCCATGCCATCTAGTTTCTCCTTCCATGCTCTCTGCTTCTTTCGGGCTACTTCCACAACTGCTTCCTGATTCAACCTTTGTCTGATGTCCTCATTCCTAACTTTATCTAGCTTTGTCACTCCTTCCACTCTCCTCAAATACCTCATCTCCGTCGCCTGTAGTCTGCTCACATGTCGCTTCTGTATAGTCCAGGTTTCACACCCATATAATAGCGTAGGAACCACCATTGCATTAAACACTCTCAGCTTTGTTCCCTTGCTCAGCTCTCTGCTCTCCAGGACTTCTGTTCTCATTGCTCCAATCACCTTCGATGCAGCTCCAATTCTATTCTCTATCTCTTCTTCGCATGACCCTTCTTCATTGAACAGTGCTTCAAGGTATTTCATCGACTGCACTTCTTCAATTTTCTCCCCTTTCACTGAAATATCACATGTACCACCTCCTCTTTTAACTGTCAGCACCTTAGTCTTCCTCCAATTAATCCGCATCTTCCATTTTCCCATTACTTCATCCAGCACTCTGAGATTTCTCTCCACGTCTTCATCATTTTCTGCCACAAGCATCAAGTCATCTGCAAATAGCAGCAGTTGGACCACAGTCTCCTCCATCTGAACTCCCCCCACAAACTTCTGCCTTCCTTCCCTCACAATATTATCCATGTACAGGTTGAACAGCCATGGGGACATTACACAGCCCTGCCTCACTCCCTGCTCAACTCCGAACCAGTCTGAATTTTGTCCTAAAACTCTCACACATGCCTGACACCTCTCATACTGTGATCTCACTGCTCTGCCTAGTCTCCCACCAACTCCATAAGACTCCAACACCTGCCACAACATCTCTCTGTTTACCCTGTCATATGCTTTTTCGAGGTCCACACACACCATCACCATTCTCTTGTTGTTCTCAATAATCTTCTCCCCTAGCTGTCTGACAGTGAACATTTGGTCCACGCAACTTCTTTTCTTCCTGAATGCCCCTTGTTCCTCTAGGACCTTTGCTTCAGTGATGTCTCTGACCTTGTAGTCTAGAATTCTTGCATACACCTTCCCTGGTATGCTCAGAAGACTAATGCCGCGGTAGTTTGTGCACTGCATTTTACTCCCTTTCTTATGGACAGGGATGACTAGGGCCTTCCTCCAATCCTCTGGTACAGATCCTGCCTTCCATGCCACAGTCACAATACTATGCATCCATCTGACAGTCACTTCACCTCCTGCCTTTAACATTTCGCCTGTTACCCCACACACGCCTGGTGCTTTCTTGCTCTTTAGCTTGGCGATACTATTACGGACTTCCTCCAATGTGATCTCCTCATCAGCTTCTTCCACCGTCTCCGCTCCATAGGCATCTCCATGTGGTACCCCCTGCTGTGGTTGGTCATTACTCTGTAGTAGTGTGGCGAAGTAATCCCTCCATCTCTTCCTCACCTCTCCCTCCTCACATATCACTTGACCGTCATCATCACATACTCTTCCCACTTCTGGTCTTCCCTTCACACTCGTTCTTACCCTTGCCCAAAATCTCCTTTGGTTCTGGAGATTTTGGGCAAGGGTAAGAACGAGTGTGAAGGGAAGACCAGAAGTGGGAAGAGTATGTGTTACTAGAGACACTGGCTATTAAACCCAGAGAATGGTGCCTAATTCGGAAGTTGCATTTGGACTATCGCCGATCGTATGACATTCCGCAGCTGGCCTGGGCTCGCTTGGCCAAACCCCACAGTCCGCTTCCGGTTCACAGCCTATAAATGGAGTTCGACACAATTTGCAGCAACCAGCTCTTGTCGAAATCAGGATCGAAGAATCTTCATCTTGCTGATTTAGAGGTATCCTTTGAAGACATGGCTTGCTGGACTATCTGCTCGCTGAGCCTGCTCGCAATCTTTGTCATTGGAGGGAGGGCATTCAAAACGACAGAAGAACCGACAGAAGAACCGACCCCTAGTAATGCCATCTACAATTACTACGCGGAAACACACCTGGGAGCATACACTGGGCCATGGTGAGTGCATCGCCGAACCACCTTCACACTCAACAATTGAGGCGCATGCGCTCATCCTTCTCTTCATTCTCTGCAGGATGGCTGACACGCTGAGCTGCTTCGATCGCGTGCCAGCCGTTATTGAGCACGATCTACATAAAAACGAACAGCGACTTGTCAATTTTACGGTAGACGAGAAGCCCTCAGACAAGTGAGTGCAGTGTACTGATTAGCCATATACTAGCCATAGCTTTGGCAACACACTAGAGCTAGCTATGTATAATTCATCACATTCCACCTCTCCCTCAACCCTTAGAGCTCTGTACAAGTACAGTGTAAAGTATGCCAGAGACCCCAGAACACTGAAGAACCACTCCTTAAACACCTCCAACGGCCGCTACTACTTCCTGAATGGCATTGACTGTGCTGAGAACCGAACGGATTATCACGATGGTACGTATCCTCTCAACAAGGAGGCCATCTGGCAGATTTCTATCCCCAAGGACCATGTTGCTTATGTGGTCCTCGCCAACATCAGTTTGGAGCAACAACAAAGTGGAAACTGTATCAATGATTATATCTCAATGTACGATGACTGTAACACAACAACCAAATTCTGCTCTTCTCATGGGAGAAATGTTATGTTGTATAAATGTGAGCGGCTAACCATCAAGTTTCAGTCAAATGAGGCCATCAATGAAGGCGGATTCTCAGGAGCAGTCTGGATTCTTCATGAGACTAGTAGGTGGTGCATACTGCATGACTCTAGCACACATTATATAGTATATGTACCACAAAATACTTTTCTCCATGTAGTTCTGCAGCGATCAAGACGCGATGTGTCATTTGCTGAAACTGTGGAGACTGTGTCTGTTGCTGAAGAGGAGCACATCAATGAGGATGAAGTCAGTCTTGTCGCAATGTAATTTATATATATATATATATATATATATATATATATGTATATGGTGTGTGTGTGTGTTTCTGAATATTGATTTCTAACTTTATCTTAATTATTTAATTCTACTTTTTCCCTTCTCTGTTGCAGATTGAACAAGCCATTGCCTGCCTAATCGACATTGTCAAACATGGTGAGGCTGCTGCGGCAAAGTACACTGAGGAAGCTCCTAATGAAGAGTGCAGGAAAATGGCAGAAGCTTTTTTCATGCAGGGCTAGGAAATTAGTAAAACGCATACAAGTAATGTAAACTCTTGACTCAATCATATAGCCACGACGTATAATATACCATTCTCAACTCTATGATTTTGGGAATTGAGAATTTTTACCTGATTTATATACCAATGCCATTGTCCACAAGCATTGTGTCCCTGCAGCTAAACCTGTTTTCATCATTTTTACAAAAAGCTTGAATCATGCAATTTCTGTTTGCTAATCACTTTATAAATTATATGCAATAATTATTCCATTTGCATAGGACTCATATGGGGTCTAATGAAGCACTATACGGCAAAACAAAAGGTAGATATATATACTTGAGAAAGTAACGGAGAACAGATGATGTGCATAAGTGGGTATATGGTAAGATGGGTAAACAAAAAAGCAGTATACTGATTGTCAGCAGATGAGGTACATAAAAGGCAACATGTCCAGGCATTCCTCATGAGTGGCTGCCAAAACGAGCATCCCACATTGACACAATGCAGGCTAAAATTCTATGGTCTCTACATGCATGAGCCGACAGATGAGCTGTCTGTCCTTTCTCTTCTGTGCTGGGCTGGGCAAATACCAGTAGTGGCTGTCGATGGCTGCTCCAGGCTGCAGGGCACCTAAGAAGCCAATCAATGAGTGACATTCTCTGCCTTACCACTATTACACTCTATCACTATATCCGTCTTCCTTGAGTCACCCACCCGATTGTACAATGGTCACACACAAAGTGGTGTTAATTAATTAACATATATGCACCAGTAGTGTGGTAAAATGTCTAAACAGGTGACACCTAACCAAACCCAACCCACACTTAGTGTGGTAACAGAAGTGGACCGACTGATCAGTAAAAGGCAAAATATAATAATTAATAAGCGTGAGGAGAAAGTCATTATTCAGTGCCTGCAAAGTCAGAGTCATTGTGATCAATAGCGATATTGTTGATCCAGTAGAACATACATGACTGAATCTGCTGCACATTCAAGTCATATAAGGTAATGATTGCTAGCTTCAATCATGCTGCAGCCACCCAAGAGAGAGCGTGCCCGCATGCATGTGTGTCTGTATGTACAGATGGTGCATATAATGCAGTACAGTGCATGTGTGTGTGTAAACAAGTGCTGTGAATCAGCCACTATATGCACTTCTAAAATTGTAGTCTAGATTGGACGTTAGGGGAGCTGAAATTATATAGTTCCACCTGCTTCGATCATGCTGCAGTGGCAATCATCTATTAAAGAGAGTGGTGTGCCTGCATGCGTGTGTCTGTGTGTACAGATGGGGTAATATAATGTGTGTAAACTCATGAGAACAGCCATCTGCACTTGTAAAGTAATGTATATATAGACTTGGAAGTTAGGGGTAGTCAGTAAGTACACTGTACACTTCGTGGCATAAATGTGTCAGTGTTGCCACCACCCAAAAGAGAGGGGTGTGCATGCATGTCTGTGTGCACAGATGTAAAAACTCATGCCACATATTATGTAGCTTGGAAGTTAGGGGAGTTGAAAGTACGTATTTCCAGCTGTTTCGGTGCAGCATGCATGTGTGTTGGATGATGGATGCATACATGTGTGTGTATGCTCCTGCCAGAGGCCAGCTACTATAATGTGTCAGTAAAGGTGGTGGAAGTAGGTAAATGTATAGAGTGCAGGTGGTAAGAGAGGGATTATCACCATAGCAGAGCATAAGGAAGCAGTGGGTTTGGTTATTAAAAGAGTGCACACACAGCTTCCGAGCATGACAATCTCTTGTAGAGTGGTGTCTTTTAGAAAAGCCGATTACTTGAATGCTGCTGGGCGTCTATAGCCGCCGAAGCCGTAGAGCGCGCGCGTACACTACGTCCATGGCGGTCACCGTCTTCCGCTTTGCGTGCTCGGTGTAGGTCACTGCGTCCCTAATGACGCTCTCCAGGAACACCTTGAGGACACCTCGGGTTTCCTCGTAGATGAGACCGCTGATGCGCTTCACACCACCCCTACGGGCAAGACGACGGATGGCGGGCTGGTGATGCCCTGGATGTTGTCGAAGGATCTTCCTGTGACGCTTCGCACCTCCTTTGCCGCGTCCGGTCATGGGGAATAAAGTTGTGCTTAATTCGTTCCAAAAGGAATCGCTTTTTGGCTGCTGCATCCTTCAACGACCATCTTTCCTTGGGAAGCGGACCGCGATTATTACGTCATAATCGGACCGAAGTGTACTGCAGTAATTTTGACGGTCGACGCTATCCTCTAGCTTGCCGCTAACCTAACCGTTGCGAGTTCTGGTTCACAGCATAGATAGTATATATCAGCAGACGTATATAGATTCCGCATGTACAAAATATATATATACATCGATTCTATGCGCATTCATGTCAGCTACACATGCAAATAATAAAGCAAGTGCACCCCAAACTAGCCATCCTCGAGCACTTACACATCCTACTAGGAGAGTATGTACATAATCCCATTGTTATGTTGCATAGGAAGAATGAGTGATTTCAACGCTCTATACACATACTTACCCGTATAATGTTGCTCTGCATGATCTTTCTTGTGAAGGCCAATTTACCACTGGCCAGCTGCAGCTGATGGAGGCAGTGCCATAGAAATGCATGTTAAACCTCCTAAGATAATATAATATTACGCAAAATCCCATAAATAGCTATATAAGAGGAGCGCATCCACTTTGCCAAGGGTGGTCTTTTCCCAGTGGTCGTAGTGGGTCTCACATCTCCACTTAGCAGGGTATTATATTCCATGCTAATGAGAGTGGTGCTGTATTGTGTACGTTGGCATTTATACATTGACTTGCACAACAAGCATGCGTTGACGCTACATCACGCCTACGGTTTGACACATAACATCAGCCACCTGCTATATCACACTCCATACTACTACACAGATGCATGCATGCAGGCCTGTAGACCAATCCTTGCTTGTTCAATGACAAAGGCACGGTCTGCTAGGTTAAGTCCCCAGTGCTTGGAGCACCCAGCCATGCCATCCTTATAAATGAGTTGGTCTCACATCAATTATGTGAGTAAGAGTAAGTGAAGACAAACCAATCTAATTTAAGGGTGCCGTACAAGTCATGTGTTTGGGTCCCACAGCAAAGCTGGCAAGGAGAAAGGTTATATAACATATACACATCTGTAGCAGCTGGGCTGCTGGAAACACCCACAGTAATTGATTGTCCACTTGCAATGTCACATTCTTTGCAGTCACACACACATATGTATGTAGTACATTCACTCACACGGTATGCTGTATATAGAAAGTCAATTATTTAAGTTGGAAGGAGTGAAGACGGGCATATGTGCACCACTCATGAATCAGCACTCCACTTTGGCAGGGACATTGTGTGGCAGAGGCATTTCCAGGAATTAGGAAACCATGCACCTGCTAGCTTCAGCTGGGAGGATTTAGCCCAGATCAGGAATGAGCTAAGAGTTTGCATTGGAGGCTCTGCACCATCTACAGGTGTGCCTGAAAACACACTCACTATGTATGTACACCAAAATGTATGTAATGTATATATCAACAATACATACATGAACAGAACACCCAAATGAAAACATGCCAGCAAGTCTTACATAAACACACACTCTGAAATAGTATGCATGAAAGGTTTCATTCTCCTAATGTAAGCAGTATTAAATCTACACACTATGAGTACATTATGTACGTATATTATACAGAGAATATAACCATTCTACAGTTGACAGACGTACAGTAACCCACCAAGCATTATTGTTAGCAATGACTAGTCATTTAGCTGACACAGTAAGGCAACACCTCGGTTGATCCAATGGCTTTCAGGCTTGTCTGAGGGAAGGTGGATGGTCAGCACATAGTTGGTTGAGTGGCCTGTGGTGGAGAGAGTGCCACAGCGAGCACTGGTCTTGTACACAGGGCAGGCGTAGGAGGGCTTCTTTTCAAACTTGCTCACTTCACCAGGAACAAGCCAGATCTTGGGACGCAGGTTAAGGACGCGTAGCAAGTATGGAAGATGGCATTCACTACATACGTACAGTATGTATTAGCATGAGAGCAGGACTACCACTACTACTAGTATCACCGTCTCTGGGCAAAAACACACTCTCTCTATCACCAACAGAGCAACAAGGAAGTCCTCTTATTGACAGTCAAAACCCACATTAATCTTAGAACAGCCTGTACTGACTATAAGGCCTTGTTGACACTACACAACCATTTACATACGTATGTACGCATGCAGCGTAAGTGGATACAATGGGTAACGAATCATAGAGGACCTTTGGAAAGGACTCTCCCATCACCTTCTTCTCCCGATCCCAGCGGGCGCCTTCAAGGAACAAACCCTGCACAGCAGCACATACTGTCATACGTATGTACAGCAGACTAGCATATGTGATTATATATAAAAATCTCAACTGTATATGTACATACGTACCATACAAAATAGTACATACGTACATATGTAGCTACTTCACCCAAATACTTCATACATCAGCGTACACTATAGCAGAGGCTGTGGGTATGCATACTGCGTGAGAAGCCGTACAGCCTTACAGTGTGTTCACTGCTGCCGGTACACATGTGCTGCAGGCTGTGCAGGATGTGGATGCACTCTGCACACACACAATACCTTCACGTAGGCGCCATCTGCAGGTGGTGTGTCCATGTGTTGCTCCTGCTCCAGCACCTTAAACTGAAACCCCAAATGGTCAATGGGAATGGTGTACTTTCGAGCAAAGTTCTGGGAGACGCCTACAAGGGGGAAGGCAAGGTGGTGAGACAGTGGGAGGCAGAGTTGTGTACAATACAAGTTCGTACTATGCACTCTCTCTCCCTGACTCAAGCACATACACACACACGCACACGCACACGCACACACACATACACACACACACACACACTGCCTAAGCATGTCCATAGATACACACAATGGCTTAATTCTCAGAATCTCAACTCTTGCTAATGTTCTGGTGTGGTTTGCTGGAATAATGGGGACGTACCAGTCATGAAAGACTGTGTAAAGTAGAACCCCGAGATCCAGAAGACGGTTGGTGCGCCAGTGTCTATCCAGTCCTGGAAGAACTTGAGCCTTGCCAGCAGGTCAGTGACGTAGCCACCGAGGGGCTTCAGTGAGGGATAGGACTTGGCTGCCCACACGGCCGGCACCTTGCCCATGAGCATGCTGTTGTAGACATCCTCTAGATCCACAGACATCACCACCAGCCCCTGGGGGTGGGGTGGTTGTGCAAACGACAAAGGTGAAAACAAGTGTACTACATGTACACAAGAAACTGAAGATACAGTGCTTTCAGCCACGTAGACATGCTGTGTGTGTGTGTGTGTGTGTGTGTGTGTGTGTGTGTGTGTGTGTGTGTGTGTGTGTGTGTGTGTGTGTGTGTGTGTGTGTGTGTGTGTGTGTGTGTGTGTGTGTGTGTGTGTGTGCATGTGCATGTGTGTGTGACGCACCTTGAGTGCTTTCCGGATGCCCTGCAGGGAGTTCCTCACAACAGAAGTGAGCCGGTTGAATCGAATCAGCTCCTGTCTTAGAACGGTGTTCATGGACTCCTCATAAAGCACTGGATACAGTTTCATAACCTTCTCAATGTCAAAGTTGGGTGGTAGCTTGGAGAGGATGTCAGCTGCAAGTTCATCAATCACCTCCTGTGCCGATTTGCCCCCACCACTGGTCTGACGTGGCAGTGTTGATAAGATCCCATCAAAGAGCTGTGTACATACACACGGTGCAACAGAGAAAGAACAACAGACGCACATACGTACATACGTAATAAATGTGTACATGCAGCAACACAGGACTGTTGTACACATTGGTATGTACATGCTCTGAAGTAACAGTAGCCTGTATAATATGCACACTTCAATACAAGAGCTGTCAGCATTTCAATTTTTGCGTATAATTTAACACAATGTGCAGACCATAAGTACATATGAATATGTACCTAATGTGTAGTTAAACATGCACTTTGCATGAGCAACATTCATAGGCCTTGACGATGTGTCCATGTCACCCACCAAGGATGTCTCTTGATTGTCCTTGGTAATGTCTGCGTTTTCATGGAGACCAAACACCTCCGGATTGGGAGTGATGGGGAGGCTCTTCATGTACTCCACATAGCTCTGGTACTCGCCATGCTCGGGGGCGTAGTACATGCCGCTTGGGGAGAACCTGCAGTGGGGGAGGGGAGAGGGGGGATTGGAGAGGAACATAGGTATAGGGCACTGGGGAGGAGTGGGAGAGGGTGGATGGGGTGAACAGAGGTTGGAAGAGGGTGTGAGGGGGTTGGCAGAACAGCAGGTGAGCAGGATACGAACATGTGTAGTGTGATTGTGAGCACCAGTGATATTTCTCACTTCTGATATATAATATACAAACGTAGTAGGCACAGTTTGAGTGCCACCACATGTTCTGTCCATGGGAGAGTAGCAAGCATTACACACACCACTGCTACTCAAGCAGAGCTGAAGCCAGCACCTTCAACCACACACTACTAAGTGTGAATGCTCTCCCCATACACCATGAAGCCAGTTAGTTCCAATTCCAGTTAGTTAGGTAGTTAAAGTGATACAGATTCCCAAACGGGAAAAAGACTACAATTGGATTGTACAGTTGGTGAAGTATGAAGGGTCTATGTGAACCTGAAGCCAGCACCTTCAACCACACACTAAGTGTGAATGGTCTCCTCATACACCATTTCCACTTACCAACTACGCATTCCTATACAATATGTACGTGTACGTATGTGTATACTGACTTAGCCACACACAGTGTCCTCATCACATATGTAAGTATGTGGTATGTATGTTCATATGTAGTACGCACACACATACGTATTGTGCCTGTCACATACAGCTCACCTGTAATCATCGTCGTCCACAATGGGTTCGCAGTAGAAAATGGACAGGAGGCTGAGCAGCAGTCTCCTGTCCCAGTCATCAGTCACACGCCCTCCATAGTTGCACTGTCCCGTCAGATAGGTCAGCGCATTCAAGGGCACATACTCATAGTCATTCAGGAACATCTGTAGAGCAACAGGAGGTGCAGCACACACATGGGGTGGTGGTGGTAGCTGTGCTGAGGATGTGAGGGGTGTATGTGGGGTGGTGGTAGCTGTGTTGAGGATGTGAGGGGTGTATGTGGGGTGGTGGTGGTGGTAGCTGAAGATACGAGGGGTGTACGTGGGGTCATGGTAGCTGGGCTGAGGAAATGAGGGGTGTACGTGGAGTTGTGGTAGCTGTGTTGAGGATGTGAGGGGTGTATGTGGGGTGGTGGTGGTAGCTGTGTTGAGGATGTGAGGGGTGTATGTGGGGTGGTGGTAGCTGTGTTGAGGATGTCAGGGGTGTATGTGGGGTGGTGGTAGCTGTGTTGAGGATGTGAGGGGTGTATGTGGGGTGGTGGTGGTAGCTGCGTTGAGTATGTGAAGGGTGTATGTGGGGGGGTGGTAGCTGTGTTGAGGATGTGAGGGGTGTATGTGGGGTGGTGGTGGTAGCTGTGTTGAGGATGTGAGGGGTGTATGTGGGGGGGGTGGTAGCTGTGTTGAGGATGTGAGGGGTGTATGTGGGGTGGTGGTAGCTGTGTTGAGGATGTCAGGGTGTATGTGGGGTGGTGGTAGCTGTGTTGAGGATGTGAGGGGTGTATGTGGGGTGGTGGTGGTAGCTGTGTTGAGGATGTGAGGGGTGTATGTGGGGTGGTGGTGGTAGCTGTGTTGAGGATGTGAGGGGTGTATGTGGGGTGGTGGTGGTAGCTGTGTTGAGGATGTGAGGGGTGTATGTGGGGTGGTGGTGGTAGCTGTGTGAGGATGTGAGGGGTGTATGTGGGTGGGGTGCCACAAGCATACATAAGTACAGTGCAAGTACCTACGTATCTACACAAGTATGTACATATGGTAGAAATTGAACATACATATGTACAGTGCATATACGAACAGTACATGTACGTACTTATCTACATACGTATGTATGTATGTACGTATGGTAGAAATTGAATGGGTGGTGGGTGTTATAGTACACTTTGCCAAATATGTTGAGCCAGCACACGTGTCTGATGTTCCATGCCCACCTGTAGCTGTCGGACACTGATCCTGAGGTCAGACTCGTTGAACTCGTAGGGAATGTTCCACCCCAAGGGCCCAAAGCTCCTCCTTTCTTGTACAATGGCATGAAAGAAACACAGCCCAAACAGCATCTTCCTCCATGTCTCGGTCTGCAAAGGCACGCATACAGCTGTATGTTAACTGTCAGTTTCAGGAGTCACAATGTTATTAATGTGATGTAACACGCTGATTCATATGTCCATGGGACAAACTAAAGAAGTGCACTTTATCACGTTTGTTGTATGCATGCACAGTGTCCGATTCTCACCTTGTTGCAGCTTTCAAAGAACTGGGTGTCGGAAATTGGGTCATTCAGGTAGGAGCGGAGAAGGTTAGCTCTCAGTCCTTTAGGCGGCTCATTGGTCATCTTCACACCTGCATACGTACATCGGGAGAGCATGGGGAAAGGAAGGACGAAATGCTTTAATCACACACCCTTGCAAAGGTGAAAGGAACAGAGTATACACAGATAGATAAGTAATTACACATGTATAGTAGTATCTTATTCAAAGGCAATTTCATTCACACACAGTTTGTTATCATGTGAAGAGCTTTCCTGATCATTTGCATTGCTATCATGGTTTCCACACAAGATGGCACAGGAAATAGCGAATGGCAAACGTAGTAGTAACTATTGCTCCAAGGAATGCTAGAATGGGCTGGGCTGGTTGACTGAAATGCAACCACACACAGCTGCACCCAACACAGAGACAGTGTGTACACGTACATATTATATAGACAGACAGACAGACAGACACACCCAATACACACAAGTACATACAACCGAACAGTGTGTAAATCTGCACAACACACACACACACACACAGCAGAGAGTATCATGCCACTCTCACCATTCTGGAGGATGGATACAGGAAACTCCTCAGAGGGGTAGCTTGTCAGCCAGAGCCTAAAGTCCTTGTGCGTGCTGTCTGGGACAATGACCTCCTCACAGATCTTCTCCAGCTTTGGCATCCAACTGGTGGCCAGGTGACAGTTCTGCAAAATTACCCAAGTCCCCTCCTTCATTGCTTCATCAATCATCTTAGCTGCAATGGGTCCCTGGCCTTGTCCAAGGGAGATCTTCTGACAGCGAGTCCCACCGAAACCCTGGTCTTCTGCAAACTTGAGCAGGGTTGCCATTGGGTCAGCTCCCGGGGAGAGCACAAAGATGAGGGGGGCGCAGCAGTAGGAGTCAGCGTAGCAGCTGGAGAGGTCAAAGGTTGGTGGCTCAATGTAGGCGGAGCCTATCTTCTCTGCAATGAACCTGTGAACGGCAGGAACAACCTTGTCCGGCCGGATGCATCTCAGGACCACCAAGCTACAGAAAAGAAAATTAAAATACTACATCATTGTACCACTGTCATGTGAGGCAGTGCATATGAGCTCATGCACAACAAGCACTCAACTGTTCCTACGTACACATCAACACACATACACTGCCACACAAGACTGTAGGCGAGGGTATGCTCACCCCAGTCAGTACTGTACTAGTCTACGTAGCTTGTTAGGCCCCCCTCCCCCTTGGGTGCTCTGTGTGATGTCCACAGTGTAAGCACCGACAGAGGACAGGGGCTAGCGCACTAGATTACACTGTAACTAGCAGAGTCACATCCAGACCCCAAGTGAACTAACCGCTCCAGATCTTTGAGCTTAGATTGCCAGGGCTCAGGGAATGTGTCGTCTTGTGGAGCTGTAGAGTCATACAGCTTCTTCCAATCTGCCGAGAGGCCGTTCATCCAGCCCTTCAGGTTGGGCAGGCTGGATGCTCGCACAATCTCACCCCATGACTTTTCTCCCAACCACTCGGGGAATGGGTTGGGGTGAGGATTATCCAGGGCCACGCCCCCCGTGAGGAGGAACCGCCACACAGTGTCATCTACTTCACCCCTGCACCAGGATACAAAGCAGCACACACACACACACACACACACACACATGCACATAGCCACATACAATTAAAATATAATAGATATTGTACACACATGTAGGTATCTATGTAGTACATTATACATTTACTATGTATGTATACAAACACATGTGCACACACACACACGCGCGCACACACACACAGTTAAAGCACTGTGTGTAACACCTCATATCCCAGAGTCTCTGCATGTGTTAACAACACACCGTCCTTTGAGGATGCCAATAGTGAGGATGAAGGAGAAGATGAGTTTGTCCTTCTCAAACAGCGATCGGCACACATTGCGGTAGATGGAGTTGGTGAAGTGGTCATTCAGCCCATGTATCCTCTCCTGCAGGTCCTGAGAGTGCTCACTGTCAGCAATCGACTGCAAGGAAACACAGGGCAGGGATGGATGGATGGATGGATGGATGGATGGATGGACGGACGGATGGGTGGATAGATGGAAGGATGGATGGATGGATGGATGGATGGATGGATGGATGGATGGATGGATGGATGGACGGACGGATGGATGGATGGATGGATGGATGGACGGATGGGTGGATGGATGGAAGGATGGATGGATGGATGGATGGATGGATGGATGGATGGATGGACGGACGGATGGGTGGATAGATGGAAGGATGGATGGATGGATGGATGGATGGATGGATGGATGGATGGATGGATGGACGGACGGATGGATGGATGGATGGATGGACGGACGGATGGGTGGATGGATGGAAGGATGGATGGATGGATGGATGGATGGATGGATGGATGGATGGATGGATGGATGGATGGATGGGAATAAGAAAGTTACACCACCACCTGAACACATTAGCATATGCAAGGGATTGACAAAGAGGGGAGTGCATTACAACAGTACATTAAGAGTACATTAACTGTAATACGTACACTCACTGTATCCCAGCAGAGTATACTGTACAGTGACTACGTACGTACATGACGCGATGGCTACATGAGGTTGCAGCAGGCAGTGAGTGTGCTGCACATTAAGGATGCAGTCACACAGTTCTGTCACACACACACACACTGATGCAGAGACTGGTGATGATACTGCGTACACACACACATACATACGTATGTACATATGTACAGTATACGTATGTACATATGTACAGTATACGTATGTACTGTATGTATGTATGTATCAGTCCCCAGCCCACCTGTAGGTAGAGGTTAATGAACCATGTGAGGGAGTACTGGTACATGGGTTCAATGTTGGCCAGGTCTGAGATGCAGAAGAAGAGAATGGAGGAGTGGACTGCCACAGGGTGGTAGCCATTCCGAGCATCATCAATCTCCTTCTCTGTGACTGTGGCAATTTCCTGCATAGATAGTTGACAATTAGATGAATGGGCAGCGATGTTGAATGCTGCAGAAACACAGTTCTGTGTCTGTGGTACAGACAGAGTGTGTGTGTATGCGTCAGCCAACCTGCTTGGCAGAGATTTCCTCTGACAGAACTTTGGAAGAAGACAGCACGTCGATGGCAGTCTCATCCTCCAGGATGTTACCCTGTATATACAAGAATGCAGAATCATCTAAACCCCTTTCACACAGACAGTGCCAACCTGGATCACAAATATATCCAGATTGTGTTCACATGACCAAAATCCTCAAAAGCTGCTGCACTAAGTAAGTCAGCGTCTTGCAGTGCCCCACCTGCGAAGCCGATAGCACTTCCAGAATCTTATCCTCAATCTCCTTGAGTTGCTTCTTGTTTGCTGCACTCTCCAGGATGAGCTGGTTCTTCTTCTCCTCCAGCTCCGGTCTCTCCTTGGCCACCACAATGCCCAGGAGCTGGTCTTGGAGCCCCAGCGGGGTGATCATGAAATTGAGCAAGGTGACCTAGGGAGGAGGGAGGGGTGGGGGCGGGGACACAGGTAGGAGGGGAAGGGAGGGGGCAGGGACACAGGCAGGAGGGGAAGGGAGGGGGCGGGGACACAGGCAGGAGGGGAAGGGAGGGGGCGGGGACACAGGCAGGAGGGGAGGGGGCGGGGACACAGGTAGGAGGGAGGGGAGGGGGCGGGGACACAGGTAGGAGGGAGGGGAGGGGGCGGGGACACAGGTAGGAGGGAGGGGAGGGGGCGGGGACACAGGCAGGAGGGGAAGGGAGGGGGCGGGGACACAGGTAGGAGGGAGGAGAGGGGGTGGGGACACAGGTAGGAGGGGAGGGGAGGGCAACAGCAAAGTGGCAATCTTCAGCACCTTAGCTTCAGCAACAAGTGGCATGCACAAGAGAGTGATTGACCCAAGTGAGGTGTCCCCACAAATACATTCAACTATGTATTAGGTACGTACGTGCATGAATGTACTACATACATACGTACGTAGTGTGCAACATCAGCTACCATGCACAGGTGCTGCCACAGCACATGCAGAGGTGTACGTACATACGTTGTAAATCTAATGTCTGTGATGCAGTACCTTGACAGACGTCTCGGGCAGGTAGTGCGGGTTCCTGAGTCGTGTGGTGATGTAGAGTCTGAAATCTGGGCTCCATTCTATCACATTCTCCCCAAGCCTTATGTACTACATGTGTGTGTGGGGGGGGGAGGGCAGCAATGTGACAGCAAATAACTCTTCCTAGGGTGCGCACTACAGAGGAAGGCTGCATGTGTGGCCACGTAGATGTACCAGGGAACACTACTTACATACATATGTACATGTACATACATGTACACATACATACGTACATACACACAACCTACACTGACATGTCATGCACACGTGACATGGGATCATTCGGCTTGGAATACAATACGTACATAACACTTGGAAGTGACCTGCTATAATACATAGCTGTCTCAGCATGTACATACATACACATGTGCATATGTACATACGTATGTATGCATGTACATATGCATCTACATACATAAAGTGTGCATTTTTATACATGTTATACAGTATGTATGCACATGTGCATGTTCTTGTCTGTGCATGTGTGAGCGGCAAGAGCACGGGCATACATACTAGGCTGCATGTGTGTGTGTGTGTGTGTGTGTGTGTGTGTGTGTGTGTGTGTGTGTGTGTGTGTGTGTGTGTGTGTGTGTGTGTGCGTGCGTGTGTGTGTGTGTGTGTGTGTGTGTGCATGAGTCCTGGCCTACATATGTACATACGTACATCAACTCCACCCTGTCTGAAGATCTGCTTCAGGAGAACAGGCTCCAGCAAGGGGTCCAACTCCTCGCCCACATTCTCTAGTAACACTGGATAGCCAAACTGCAGAGGTAGGGTGGCCGGCAGTAACACACTGACAGCAGAGCAGGTGTATGCTCGTGCGTATGCTGTACATGTCCATAAAGGTGAAATACTATACAGTAGACACCAAAGATAAGAGTATCAATTGGAGACATGTTTGGAGCATGGTCTTATGCAGGTTTGATCCATGTATCAGCATGTGCTGTTTAAGGTGGTTGCACATGGCTGGGATGAAGGGGTACCTGAATGCAATTCTCAAGTGTTCTTGCATAGTTTGGGTCGGAGAGCTTGATCACAGAGAGCTTGTTGGGCTTCTCCAGGTTCTTGACCCACTTGTTTGCCTGGCCTGCAGGAGGACCATGCAGAGCAAGGCGGTTCACACACATGCATCTCTAAAGGCTGCTCTGATGAGGTTAACAAGCAGACCATATCTCACACCCTCCATCCTTTGCACCCCTCCCACCCTTTGCCCCTCCCATCCTCTGCCCCTCCCACCTTTTGCAACCCTCCATTCTCTCCCCCTCTCACCTTTTGCCCCTTCCACCCTTTGCCCCTCCCACCCTTTGTACCTCCCACACTTGGCCCTTCCCACACTTTGCCCTTCCCACCCCTTGCCCCTCTCACTCCTACACACCTTGAGGGTCGATCATTAGAGGCCATCTCCGCGCGTTGGTCACAATGATCCCATTGTCCACTGAGAAGGTGTCCACAGGTAAGCCAGCAATGTTCCATGCCCTGATCTTGACGGGGTCCCCCAGTGTGCTGCTGAGGGAGCAGGTCGCTGAGTAGGGAACCCTCTTCTCCTTACACGTTGCCTGCCACTCTTCTGTGCATTGCTGCAGGCAAGGAGAGCCAGTGAGTACAACCCACAACATGTGTAGCACATGGTAAGCAGTACGTAGTAGACAGCGACGTACAATTGTATAGAGCACCACACACACACACACACACACACACACACACAACACAACACACACACACACACACACACACACACACACACACAACACAACACACACACACACACACACACACACACACACACACAACACACACACACACACACACACACACAACACACACACACACAACACGCACACACACACACACACACACACACACACACACACACACACAAAGGGCAATGGTATACAAGTGACCATCTCAGTGACAGGCGTACACGGCACAACAAGCACCAAACAGGAATTAGTACCTACATTTCGGTAGTCCACAGTGAAGGCTCCCAAATAGGCCACAACTCCAGAGGAGAGAAGCACGTCTCCCGTCACGTTGACATACCTGCACGCACAGTAGCACTAACTCATACACACATACGTACGTTTTTACACAGTACATAAGTACACACATACGTACGTACATACACACATACACAGCACCACCATCCAAGGGACATAGACGCATGAGTGCTACTACATACAGCACATTGGAGGCAGACTCGCGTACTACTGTATATACGTACATATGTAGGTATATATGTAAGTATGTACATACGTATGTGTGTCACACAGTCACACACTTCCTGCATGTCCTAGTCTACTAATAGTGGCACCTGTCACACTCCATCCATAAAGCATACGTATGTACATACGTACAGTATGTGGCTTCATGCCAGGTACAGTGCACTCACAGCTCCCCCAGCTGCTTGGCTGCCTGGGACCACCTCTGCTTCTCTCCTCCGAGACCACTGATCAGCTTCTCTGCTCGATCCAGTTTCTTCTGGCAGAGGTCAAGGTTCGCTTCCAGCTGAGCCTTTTTGGCTGTCATTTGCTCAAACTCGTCATTCAAGGCTTGCAGCTTGCCCAAAATCTGCATCAGACAAGTTAAGTGAAGAACACCTCACTCATGTTGCAGCAATAAGACACAACAGACACAACACACAGAACTGCACAGTTGGCCATAACCACCTTGAAGGGGGTATAACTGGCATGTACAATATATACAATATTATGTATACTGCAGTAACACAGATACCCTCTGACCCTCAAGTACATATCAGCCCACTTGGCTGGTAAGGGCACACAGACACTTGATGTAGTTTGTACATGTGTAGGGCTGATCAGTCAACGAATCCCTATCCTCTACAATACAAGAGTGGGGGCTTACACCCTGCAATTCTGCTCTCTTGGCATTCAACTTTTCCATCTGCACTGCAAGACTTGCTTCTGCTTCAGCCAGTTTTATCTTCTTGGGTGCCACCACCTGTGAACAGCAGACAATACAGGAGAGCATGATACCATGCTCCACACCCCTAAGGGCCACCTGGTGCATAAGTATACGTATGCCGTTTATTAGTAGTGACCAGCACAGAAAGGTAGGGGTTGGAGGAGAGACTAGTGCATGATCGGGTGTTGGTGTGCACTAACATACTGTACAATGTCATACATACGTACATACATACATACCTTGGCCACTCTGTCGTACACTTCCATGGCCCGGACCCACTTGCATAGGCCTTCACAGGCATTGGACACCTTCACAATCACGTCAGGAGTAAAATCTGGATTAGGAATGTACCTGTAGAGGGAGGAACATTCGTACGTATGAACTGACGGTCCACTTGACTGCTACACAGGCAGTGTCTTGCAACACATGCAGGACGAGCCCCAGTGCAGTACTGCACATGTGCAAGAGGTTCTCATCACCACCTGCCACACGTCATGTACACATGTACATACATACGTACGTACTACATATATGTACATACATACATACATACATATGTATGTATGTATGCACTACGTATACGTATGTACATACGTACATACGTATGTACGTACACTGTGCCCTCTCAGATCTCTCAGACTCCACCTCCTTCCAAAGTCACACAGTGCGTCAGGTGTTGTATGCTTGAGAAGTGACACACACTACCTGTCACTTGTGAGCTTAACACTGACAGCCCAGCCAGCGCCTACGTACGTATGTACGTACATACATACGTCTGTGGATGTGCAAATGTACATATGCAACGCACAAGCTGCTGTGCAGAATAACCCACTTCTCCCTGATCCTCTTCATGATGGCAGGATTGATATTGTCCTTGTCATAGGTCTTAAGTGAGTCAAGGAACTTCAAGTCTCCCAGCAGCTTCAGTGAGGGACCCCAGTAGTCCTCCACCATCTTCCCTGAGTTGGGGTCAGGCTTGCGGTCTGCTTTGAGACCCTTCATGATACAAACTGCCTCCATGCACAGCTTGACACCGGATGGAGGGTTCTGTGCATACATACAACATTAATAGTAATGTAGTATGTACAAATACATAAAAATACATGTACGTGCGAATGTACTGTGCATTCCTACATAGGTGTTAAGTGTGTGTGTGTGTGTGTGTGTGTGTTCCATTGGTAGCCCATAACCTTCATAGACTTGACAATGGTGATGTCCTGAGGCTTGAGGGTGTTGAGAGCTGCCAGTGCCGCTTCCAGTGCAGGAATGGCCTCCTTGAGGTCACCCTCGCACTCGTCCTTGATGGCCTGTGATGCTGCAGCAGCTTCATTGGCTACTGCTTCGTCTGCAGCCACAACCTGAAGCATACATACAGTACACACATACACACATTCACATCAACACAGACGTGTACCACCCCACGGGCGAGGCGGGCCACCACACCACACAGTCAGCTCCACCTCTTTCTTTGCCTCTGCCTCAACGGTGTCCTTCTCTATCTTGACCATGAGTGTGTGTGTCTCCTCGGATGTCTTGATCAGCTCCGGCTGAAGCTCAATGATCTCCTGTTGCATGATAGCCACCTGCCATGGGATTGGAGGAGTATGGCTGAACACTGTACAGCCACATACGTATGTACGTATGTATGTATGTATGTATGTATGTATGTATGTATGTATGTATGTATGTATGTATGTATGTATGTATGTATGTATGTATGTATGTACAAATGTATGTATGTACAAATGTATGTATGTATGTATGTATGTATGTATGTATGTATGTATGTATGTATGTATGTATGTATGTATGTATGTATGTATGTATGTATGTATGTATGTATGTATGTATGTATGTATGTATGTATGTATGTATGTATGTATGTACCAAGACTTCTTTTCAAAACCAGGTGGAAAGGTCAATGCTGCATGACACTACTGCTGTGTAAACTACATACGTACCTGGGAAGCAGCAAACTCAAGCTTCTCCAAGCCAGTCAGGTAACGCTGCTGTAGGGTCTGAATTTCAGCTCGTTTGGCCTGGACGAGTTTCTTGAACGTCAAGATCAACTCTAGGTACGATGTCGGCGTCACATAGTTGTGACGACGAAGCTGATTGAAATACCTGCAAGCAGGAGTGTGAGATTGCACAGTCAACCCACATATGCACATACATACATACATACATACATACATACATACATACATACATACATACATACATACATACATACATACATACATATGCACATACGTATGTACACGATACATACGTACATGCATGTGTACATACACACATACGTATGCATTCATGCATACTCTGTGTTATACACATGTATGTATGTACTTTGCTATATACCTATCCAGGTTTAATTACGACAATGGTGTGAAAGTCCTTGCAAATGATGCTTGAGCTCACTGTTCTGACAGTTTCCTAACGCTCTGGTGGAAGTGCTGGCAGATGAAGACACAGCTCCTGTGCACGTCGGTCTCCAGCTCCACCTCCTCCAGGAACTTGTTGGCCACCATCTCCAGAGCATCTGATGGCCACGCCTACATACATACATACGTACGTACACCGACAAGCAGCACAAAATATCAAGGAGGGAGCGTGAGCCCCCACCAAAAAATCACACCACACTAGAAGGAACCAAACAAAAACTTTGCCCGAGTCTGCATCACTTACTGCACAGTGCCATGAGATACACATGGCAACTAAATACGCTTGCATGCTAGCAAAGGCAAACAAACTGGCTGCAGCTGCACTAGTAACTTTGACAATAATTCTGTAGCTTTGCGAAGTGGCCGTTTTACAAAAAGCACGTTTTGATTGAATGTTTTGCAGCGCTAAGGTAATCCGTAGGTCTTCTTGGCCAATGCATTACTGTATTCGCTACTGTATGAAAAAATCAAAACGGACACACAAAAACAACCAAATACCGTAACCCTGCGGCGCATGCGCACCAAGAATTAATCAGAATCGCTCACCACATCTACTGGCTACAAGATACGTATACCTCTGTCATACCACACCTCACTGCCACAGTTGACACAGTGCAGGGTACACATGCACACCAGCGGTTGCCACTCACATGGAACCAGTCGATGGTACAGCAGCTGATGAGGGAGGGGAACATCCTCAGCCGGCTCCGAAAGGTGTCCCCGATGGGGCTCATTGCCAGTACAATGTGGAGGTTCTGCCGAACACGCTCTATGAACAGGTTGTACATGGCCAGTGGGGTGGCCTCAATCTTCCTTCCCTATGTGTGGGAGGGGAGAGGATGGGAGGGGAAGGGACATCAGGACAGGAGCAGAGTACATACTTAGGCATATAACACAGTTTACACAGGAAGGTAATGTCTTGTGTAGAACACAGAATATGTACATGCACACAGCAAGGTAATGTCATGTGTAGAATGTATATGCAGCATAGGCCAAAACTACACAATGAGGAATAATAGGAGAACACTACAGTACTACAGAACACTACCTTACAGTACACATACAACTACATACGTGATGTGGTAGAGGCTCATGCTACAGCGTTAAACTAAACGGGGATGCTGTTGAGTTCCCTCTCAACAGCGTCCCTGCTCAACTATCTATGTATAGTGCTACGTATAAGAATGCACCCCAATGAGTATGTTAGTACGTATGAACACAAGTTATGGATGCATTAATCAGGCTATTAAGTACGGTAAAATACTCTTTAGCACAAAGGTATACGTAGCAATCCTTCCCTCCACAGCTGCACAGCCTACCGTAGCCCTGGCCACAGTCTGCATCTTCTCAATGATGTCCGCCTTCTCCTCCGCTGCGTACAGGTTGGGCACGTCCGCTGTGTTGAGGATGACATTGATGTCCTCCACAAACGACTCATCTTTGATTTGGTTGTCACTGAAGAGGAAGACGGTTGGCTTGCCCTCACAACCTGTCTTCATCAGCATCTGGGACAGTAAAGGAAGCATGCAAAGGTGGGGGACCAGTGACACACACACACACACACACACACACACACACGCACATGCAAACACACACACACACGCAAACACACACACGTACACACCTTCCGCAGATCCTCCCTCCAATCAGCGGTCGAGTAGTTCTTTGTTATCTCAATCTGAAAGAGTTCATAGTCTGCCATGGATGTTGCCAGTTTGGTGCAGCTCTGCCGTCCACTCCCCCCCACCCCCACCAGGAGGAGGTGGCCGTTGTCCTGCTTGAGCACACGACTGATGCGAGAGACGTGTTCAATTGCAAACTGGAACAGGACCAGAGACATGGGCGTCTTGCTGATCTGGTTGTAATCTTCCAGGTAGCTGGGAGGAGGGAGGAGACTTGGTAGAGTGGAGTGGGGAGGATCAAATGAGAGCCATTCAAGGGCCATCCCAGCAGTGAGATGCCGCTTCTAACAATGCACATGTACGTACATATTACAATGAGAAGTACATACGTATGTACGTATATACATACGTACATATTACAATGAGAAGTACGTACATATGTATACACATACGTACGTACGTATGTGACAGCTCAGTGCACGCCACCCCACTCTTACCCTTCCATTACTTCTGTCAGTGCCTTGAAGTCTGTCACCTCATCATACACCTTCACGTCAGCACTGGGCAGCATGTAGTCACCAAAGAAGAGACCTCGCACGTTGTCGTCCGTGAGAGGGCCTTGGGGGGCCAGGTGGCGGAGCAGTTTGTCCATGCTCAACTTGAACTGTTGCTGCGTGGTTTCACCCACAATCTCAAACAGCTTCTGCTTGTCTTCCTCGTCAATGAGTCTGTCAGAGAAGACCCGGTACACCTCGTGGATCCAGAGGCGAATGAGTTTATCTCCCTCGGTCAGGTGAGTCTTGGGCACCAGCAAAGTGCCAAACACCACTCTGGCGAAGTCTCTCAAGTTGAACACATAGTGGGACTTGGTTGGTGTGGGCAGGAACTTGTTAACACACTCTTTATACACATCCAAGGTTGCCATGACTACCATCTGGAGGGCAATGAGTCAAGGGCAAGAGAAAGGAAGAGCGAAGGAGGGAGAGGAGACAGTGAAGGAGAGGCAGGAGAGGGATGTGGAGAAAAGGGAGGGTAGAGGGGCAGTGTGCCATGTACGTACGTACACATGAGCTAATGTGAGAGTGCCCGGGCTGGCTGACCTTGCCCAGCCTGGTGAAGACAGGGTCGTAGCCCTGTGCAAAGTGCCAGTCGGCAATGGCGCTGAATATCTTGATCATGGTGGCGTCATCAAAGGAGTCAATGGAAAGGATGTTGAAGTGCCGAGTGAGACGGCCTGTTATGGTGTTCCTCCCCCCTCCAGGGGGGCCCATGGCCGCAACAGGTATCTACATATGAGACACAGCACAGCATAGCACTGCACACTGACAGGTACTGTATGATATGTACGTACATACATACATGGAGGTGCATACAGTCCTGCACACAGTGGTGTGTTATGTACGTACTGTATGTACACATATATGTTATATACATACATACGTATGTATGTACATACGTATTAGAGTACATACCTACATACGTAGTACGTACATGCGTACATACATTCCCTAAACTCACATTTGAGTCTGCACAGTATGCACTCTATGCATGATCCTAATAGCAACACCCTAGACCCTTGCAGCCGACGTGTGAGGATACGTTGGCCTACATGACATGCACCATTGCACAAGTCTCACCAGCTCAATGAGGTCAATCCGTGAGGTGTCTTTCAGGTCGTACCAGTGACCGTGGTCAATCCACTGCAGACATGTCGGCACAAGCGCCATGTGGTAGTCACATGATCGTGTGCTACCAGCACCAGACACTCACCTGACGCAGCAGCTCGATTGGTGGCTGGGCACCATACTTCTCCTTAGCTGGCATGTTGAGGTCGTCCACAAACACGACACACCTCTTTCCCACTGGAGGCCCATACACACCCTTCCTCCGTCTGTGGATGCAAAGACACATTCACACACACACGCACACACACACTCACACACACACACACACACACACACACATACACACGCACACACACACACACACACACACACATACACACAGCACATATACACACACACACACATGCACGCACGTACACACACACAGAGAGAGTAGTTAGACAATGTATACGTATTCCATTCCACACAGACAGAAGTGTGTTCACAACATTGCACACACAACATTGTCCCCTACAGTCGCACAATGTGTACCCCACAGTGACTGGCCATGTGCGCACTGACCACTGTATTTACGTACCTGTCAAGCTTGGCCATTACAGCCTCCTGTGTCTGGTTGGCAGTTGTCCTAGCAGAGAACCCGATGTTGATTGGAATGTACCTGAGGGTATGAGTGAGTAGGTCAAGTCAATGCAGTAGTGACGAGTGCTGGAGTGTGTGTGGCAAGAGAGGAAGAACACACTTCTCTTTAGGCAGTTGCATCAGGAAGTTGTTGGTGATGACAGACTTGCCGGTGCCGGTTGGCCCCACAAGCAAGATGGGGACCTCGTGCCCCACACATGCCTCCAGAAAGTACAGCTGTCGGGCTGTCTCTATCGTGTGGATAATGAGGTCTGCCACCTGGTGAGAGAGAAGGAGGCAACCGATGAAGGAGGAGACGTGGACCTGAATGGCTACAAAGTGTACACAAATATTGAAACATGACAGCATGCAACTGATGTTGTGGTGGGAGATAGTGGCTATGCTTGAAGGGCAGCCTTTCAAAGTAAACTTTCTCACTGTACAGAAATAGAACGTTAGCTTATATGTACAGTACACATATGTACGTACGTAGCTACATACGTACGTATGTGGAATCTCTTCATTACAATAAGTACAGCAGTGCCCAGGCAGCTACTGCTGTCCTTGCACAGCACAGGAGTACGTACGTACGTACCTTTGCACCCGGGCGTATGTCCACCTTCTTTATCAAGTCATCCCAGGAGTTCCATGTGCTTCCCTTCTTCTGGAAGAAGAAGTCAAACACAGTCCCCCTCTCCGGGAACAAGGTGCTCTGAAGGTAAGCATACAAACATACATATGTACGTACACACGCACGCACACACACAAACACACACAGATACGTACATAACATGAAACAGCTCTAGGGCTCCTTCACACAGAGGCACTAGTCCTGTTGTACTCTAGCAGCTACTGACATAATTAAAAAGCAGAACTGAATTTGGTTACAGACTAAAGGCAACATCGAAAGTTGTAGGAGATATTGGCTGCACCTTTGTTAGTTTGATGGACTTTGGCTTGGGATTCTCTGCGTCTGAGCCGGAAACTAGAGTCCTGAAGAATGTGTCGAACTTCTTTCGTGACTCACCAGTCATTGTGCCCCCGAGAGTCCACACCAAGGAGAACAGGAACAAGCACTGCAGCCACACTGTGATCTGCAGCAGGGGAGGCACCACACACAAACCGTCTACTGCACACAGGAGGTGCACTACGTATAGGATAAAGCAACACTCTTGGGGAGCTTCCTGTGTTCTGTTCCTACACATACGTAGTAGGTCTAACTGTATGTCTGTATAGCAGCAGTGTCACTACCCTGAGGCCACGTATGGAGGCATGCTGCATGTTGAAGGTGCCATGGACTCAAAATGCATCATTAGCAGTGATGCACGTGATTATCACTTGTATATACTGTAATAACAAGTGCGCATGATTAATGGAGTGAACTGTGTTAGGAGTATGTGTGGACCTATGTACGTATGTACGTACCTGCGTGGCCTGCATGGTTGGCTTTCCATCAGGTCCCGAGTCCTTGATCTCATCCATCATGCACGAGTACAGTCTCATCAGTGATGCCACCAGGTGCAGGTCAGAGGTGGTCAGGAAGAGACGGCACTCATGCGAGATGAAGTCTGCGTGGAAAACACAGATTTATACGTACGTACGTACGTACGTACATGTGCAACTAGGGCAGACTGAACAGACAGCAAGCTACAGCCACAGCAGTGGACGGCTGGAAATACGTAGCATGTACATACGTACTGTACGTATGTAAAAATGTAACAGGTACGTAGTTGCTTCATGTCAGACTACAGTACGTAGTAAAGTACCCATGAATCAAGTGAGGGCTTCTCAGCTGGCTGAGGCATGAGAAAGGGTAGTTCTCGAATACCAGCTTCCAAACAGGGTTCAAAACCTTGCCGACGTTTCGACCAGATGCTCTGGCCTTCATCTTCGCCCTGAAGAAGGCCAGAGCATCTGGTCGAAACGTCGGCAAGGTTTTCAACCCTGTTTTGAAGCTGGAATTCGAGAACTACCCTTTCTCATACCCATGAATTGTATGTAGGTACATATATATATTGCAACATATGTATTACATACATGAGAAAGCTTTAGGCTAAAGTGCACTATACGTACATATAAATAGATCCCGTTGCCATGGTAACGTGCGTCTAAACGATGATTCTAAATCTCATAGAATCATTCCATAGCTTGGCGCGTGACGATAAATCCCATATACGTACGTGGCGGGCAGAGTGCGCGTGACGATAAATCCCATATACGTACGTTGCGGGCAGAGTGCGCGTGACGATATATCCCGTATACGTACGCCGCGGGCAGAGTGCGCGTGACGATATTAATGACGTCATCCATATACAATTATTATACATAATAGACAGAAGTGTAATAATATTAATAATAATAATAATAATAATAGTAATAATAGTAATAATAAAAATAATAGAGTCAGAAGTCACTGGAGTTTCTTCTACCTCTTGAGGATCTTGGCGTCTGCTTCATGTTGCCTTTCTGTAGAACGTCCATACACCCTAAAGCGTCCAAAGAGCGATGGCCTGTTCTCTCTTGAATTATGTTTTCAGGGACGTCGGCTTTGAATAGAGCGGTGGCAGCTGTGAGCTGTTGCGCGGAGAAACGCGACCTTTTGCTGGAACTGTAGGCGCTTCAGAGGCGGAGCTTGAGCCCGAAACGGAAGCTCCCTTTTGGCAGGCGACACAGGAGCCAACGCCGAACTCTCTTTTGGCGACGCAGAAGCAACCAGACGTTCCTGAAGCCATTCTAACCGAAGAAGCGGCGTTCTAGACGGCGTACGTTGCCTAGAGGACCGGGTTTGTCGCCAATCAGTAGAGACGTGATTGGGTTAGTGAGTCGTTTTGGATCTATAATAGTTAAATGCCGACCAATCGGTGTCTACGGGATTTAGACCACTCAGCACTCGGGCGCTTCGCGCCCTCGAGCTTCGTGATCTAAATCCCGTAGACACCTCTTGGTCGGCATTTAACTATTACTTATACGTATCTGCAAATTATTATTATGACATTGTATACTGAATTGAAATGCGTATCTAATACCATCCAGCACTACTACGTGCAAGACAGCACCCACAAATCCCTCCCTCCCCACACACACACATACAGATGGCAGCACACACACCCATACCAAGGCACGGCTGCACCAGCCAGTTGAACAAGTCCACGATGAGCTTCCTGTTCTCTTCATCGATGGTGTCAGGGAGAGTCCTCATGTACGAGCTCAGCAGAGGCTTCCACCCCAGCTGTCCAGCAGCACAGCACGGCACAGCACACCAGAGCACAGCAAGGGAAGAATGAAGCACGATAATCTGGTAGAGACTCATAGCTGCGTATGTTCCAAATGAACAGCAAAGTTGTTTCATATCAACATACATAGCAATAATTTAGTACGATGCAGTGCATCTGCAACACATTGAAGTATTGCTACGTAATATTATGTATGTACATGTGTTGCTCTGAAACGACCGTGCTGTTCAATGAAGTATGTACAACTCTGAGTGCACAGCAAGGAGTTACCCTCAAACTCCCCAGTGCTATGTACATGGCACCATGCCCCCTTGGCTTCACACACCTGTGAAGGTTCCATGTAGATCATGCCGCATCGGCTGACAGTGGCGGGTGAGGCTTGTTCCAAGTCCTCTGGCTCAAACATCATGTTCTGCTTTGCACTCATCTGGATGATCTCCCCACTCATGAGGCAGAGCTTCTTGTTGTCGTCCAGCACAGTGTTCATGTTCTCTATCCACACTGCATCCACAGGGCCGTCAAAGATGAGCCACTTGCGGTTCTCACTTTGAGAAGAGGCTTGGTCTCTGAACGAATTGGCCAAAACACCTGCAACAGGTAGAGTACAAAAATACGTATACACTTAACTTACCCATTCTTTGCTCCACTATTCCCCTCCTCAGCCTCTCCCTTCCAACCCTCCCCCTTTCTCTTGCAACCCCTCCCCCTCTCCCTTCCAACCCCTCCCTTCCAAGCCATCCCCTCTGCCCTCCAACCCCTCCATCTCTCTCTTCCAACCCTTCCCCTTTCTCTACCAATCCCAACCCTTCCCCTTTCTCTACCAATCCCTCCCCTTCTCCCTTCCAACCCCTCCCCTCTCCCTTCCAACCCTTCCCCTCTCCCTTCCAATCCCTTCCCCTCTCCCTTCCAACCCCTCCCCTCTCCCTTTCAACCCCTCCCCTCTCCCTTCCAACCTCTCCCCCTCCATTCCCATCCCACCCTCCACCTCCATTCCCATCCCACCCTCTCCCTCCATTCCCACCCCACCCTCCCCCTCCACTCACCATCATACCACTCATGGGACACTGGGTCAAAAGACCCATACAGCTGTCCCATGGTCATGGACTTTGGATTGATGATGGTGTACTCCAGCTTGAACTCCTCCATCAGACCGCTGGCACTGAGGTCAGCCAGAGCGCCAGAGAGGGCCTTGAAGGCGCTGGTCTTGCCACCCAGGGGCTCCCCGACAATCATGAACCCGTGACGCACCAACATCATCTCATACACCTGCAAATACGTACATGTGCACATGCGTATATACGTACGTACGCACACGCATGCACTGTATTGGTATACATATGTATGTGTGTACATACATACGTATATACATACGTATGTACGTATATGCAAAGGGTAGCAAAAATGTTACCCACAAACACAATCACGTACGTACGTAGGAATGCAGCATTGTGTCTCTGAAACACATGCACAAACATATGTATGTACGTATGTATGTAGATACACTTATATACATACGTACGTACCTGTATGATCTTCATCATGAACCAAGGCACGTCCTGCAGCCCCATGCGAGCCAAGCTGTCTCTGATGGCATCCTCCAGTGCATCATAGTCAGGCTTGGGCAACACCACCCCAGGAAACAGGTCACTGACGATGCCCTCGAAGAGAGGGAGGTCCTGCAGAGTGAGAGGGGAGGGGAGGGCTTGGGGGATCTTACAGACAAGCATCACACAGTGCCAGCGAAGTGTGGGCATTTGTGCAGGTTCGTATATGCACGGTACAACAATACGTACTTTAAAGCAAGAATAAAATGCACTAGCAATGAATGGGGTGCATTTAGAGAGGGAGGGGGGGGGCCACAGGGGGGGGGGGGGGAGATGCACTACCAATGAATGGGGTGCATTTAGAGAGGGAGGGGTGGGGCCACAGGGGGGGGGGGGGGAGATGCACTACCAATGAATGGGGTGCATTTAGAGAGGGAGGGGTGGGGGCACAGGGGGGGGGGGGAGATGCACTACCAATGAATGGGGTGCATTTAGAGAGGGAGGGGTGGGGGCACAGGGGGGGGGGGGGAGATGCACTATCAATGAATGGGGTGCATTTAGAGAGTGAGGGGTGGGGGGGGGGCACAGGGGGGGTGGGGAGATGCACTACCAATGAATGGGGTGCATTTAGAGAGGGAGGGGGGGGGCACAGGGGGGGGGGAGATGCACTTCCAATGAATGGGGTGCATTTAGAGAGGGAGGGGTGGGGGCACAGGGGGGGGGAGGGCATTCATCTACCCCTCTCCCCTTGGAAATTTATCGAGCCATTTGTCATTTGCATCCAGCTAGGCTCACTCCCCTGCTTCCTTGAAACCTTAACCTTATCCTCCTCCCTTGAAGAAACTTCTACCTACAGCACTGAATGTATAGACAAGTCCTACTGCTGTTGGGATACGTACATACGTACATACCTGGGCTAGAAACTTTGGCAGGTTTACGTCATTAATGGCTCGTAAAAGGAGGACGCTCTCCTCAGAATCTGGCAGCTTCAGTTTGAGGTTCCCTGCTGCCACCAGCACAGACTTGACGGCTCTCATCCCGTAGTCATAGTGGTGCTGGGAGGAGAGCTGCTCAGAGCACAGTCTGTACACGGCTACAATCTTGTGAGCTAAGCTGTGTGGACGGAAGGGGAGGAGGGGTAACAGGACAAGACAGGGAGAGGCGTAGAAAAGAGACAATGCGTGTGCGTGCAAGTAGAGTGGGTGTGAGTGAACAGAGCTTTGTTGTTGGGGCAGACAATAAATTACAGTAGGAATATATATACATACGTACATATGTACGTACATACGTACGTACGTATGTTAAAAGACTGAGTGTTTGAGAATGTGTAAGTACGTATGCACGCTGGTTTGGTCAGGTGAGAGAGATGATGCTTGGTTAATTGCTGCACCTTCTGGCGTCCACAAATCCCATGGAATAGAGGCTGATCTCTCCGATCAAAGCGTAGTCGGGTACCATCATGGCCACACTGCGAAAAAGCACCTGCACCAGCATCCACAGGAGACGCACAGACAGTACAGCATCACACCAGCATCCACAGGAGGGCACACAGACGGTACAGCATCACACCAGAATACACAGACCCTCTACATGTACAGCACTGTACGTGCGTACGTACATTCACATGCAAACGGAATGTCATGTCAGTGAGGAAGAGGACATGCAATAGGGCCAGCATACAGGGTGAGAATAGACACACAACTTTGTGCCAAGGACCTGCAAGTAACACACACACGCGCATGCACACCTAAACGCACGCACGCACACACACACAGACACACACACAAGAGGGAGACCCACACCTTCAAGTTGTCGGGAAGCTCCTGCCTTCCTGCATAGCCAGGGTTCATTGTGATGAAAATGGTGCACGAGGGGTCCAGCATAATTTCTGTTCCTTCAAACACAAACTTCTTCAGCTTCATAATCACAGCCTGCTGGATGCTCAGCACCTGCTGCGCTATCACAGACAACACCTCCAGCTCGATGCGGTTGAACTCGTCAAAGCAGGCCCAAGCACCAGCCTGGGCCAGCCCTTTGAAGAACTTCCCCATGGCCTTGTAGTCCAGGCCATCAGAGCAGTTGAACACAACACACTGCAGAGGAGGGGCAGAGGAAGAAGAGGTGAGGAAGAGAAGGCAGTCTAAGTGATGCACTGTCTATGTGCATGCATGCGTACAGTGTGTACCCCTCCACCCACTGGCTGTCAAGCGTGATGGTCAACATGTTGGTAAACTGGTACGTATGCAAAGAACAACACACACACACAGACACACAGACACACAAACACAAACTACCGTACATACCGTACATACGTACATATGCAAGACACACACGTGCACCACTGTAAATATGTTGCAGTGGTGCACGTGTGTGAGCCCGCAGTACCACTCCACTTCGTGTGGCACCAAACCCGCACACACACGTACGTACGTACATACCTGTTTGGCGACAGCCTTGGCCAAGTCCTTGCAGGTCTCCGTCTTGCCCGTCCCAGCCGGTCCAGCCGGAGCCCCGCCCAGGTTGAGCTTCAGAGCACCCATCAGCGTCCTGCCACCGCGCAAGGGAACACAGCACACAACACACCAAGCATCATAAGTGCAAGCAGGCCTCCAGTATCAATGCAACATGAGGGATACCTGCACATACATACATACTACTTGTACAGTAGAGTATACGTACAGTAAATACATTTCCTCTAAGAACATGATTGATGTATTTTTTAACTGATGAAGACCTTTGTGGTTGAATCACTTTACCACTGTTCGTTCCTGATACGCATGTGAATGCTCGCTATCAATCACCTTCTTATGCACGCACACGTACGTATCATGTCTCTACAACATCAACACATGTCCTTCACTTCAGCTTTCACTGTACGCACTTGGCCCACAGGTCAACTGTACACAGCAGTACTCTCAGGTGGCCAATCACAGGTACATGCGTATGTACAGCTCACTCAGCCCATCCCACTGAGGACTAGCCCCACCCCCACCCCTCCCCTGTGATATCACCTGTAGCAGCGGTCTGTCAGTGGTGTGATGACAAGGCGGCCTGAGTTGCCGAGGTACTCATACCCGTAGGGCACATCGGTGGTGATCATACGAACTATGACCCTCCCGTCCTCCATGTAGTAGCGGAGCTGACTGATCCAGTTGAAGTCATCAGGGGTCTGGACCTGGTCCTTGTGGAGTTGGCTCACCACATCCCGGGCTGACAACAGAGGAGAGGGAACCATTGGCTGACAGCATGCACGACCACATGTGGAAGTGTGCAATGTGAGCTCTGTGTGTGTGCGTGCGTGCGTGCGTGTGTGTGTGTGTGTGTGTGCGTGCAAGTGTGTGTTGCATCAGTGCACATCATGTACATACATACACACACACATGTATACAGCATTATTACATGTACATACATACATACATACTGTACACATATGTACAGTTCGTACGTACTAAACATGAGTGTGTGTACTAGTGCCCTCTCAGCACACTCCAGCCTTACCATGAACGTCAATCACAATGAGTGCCCCAAGAGCAATTCGAGCCATCGAGGGGAGCTTCCCTCGCACTAGAGTCACAATCTGGTCAATTTGGCCGTTGCACAGCTCGAGGTAGTCCTTCAGAGTGCCCTTCTGGATGGCCTCAGTGACGGCAGTGGTCCAGTACATGGAACTGGCGGCAATGACAACCTACAGACAGACAGACAGACTGACAGACACTCCTGTGAGCTGCTGGATCTGTATGTATGTACACTGCAGCATCCAGTGGACTTTCAATTGAAGAGAATCAGCGTGACCCCCTACTCTGGAACTTAGTTACGGTTAAAGGTCACACCTAGGACAGCTGCCTCCAACCTACGTACACACTGTATGAGGATCCACTGATCTAAGGACAGCTCGGAACCCATGACACTGGGTAAGGAATCCTTGAGAATGTGCGTACATAGTATAGCCATAGAGAGGCACACTACTACCAACCCACTGCAGGTTGGGCTCACCTGCCCTGGCCAACTGAGCACCCACTTCTCCCTCGGTGTGGTGGTGTATGCAGCAACAGAACGCTCTGTGACATCCTTCAAGCTCTGGATCATGGTGACCTGGACTTGTAGCAGCCATTTCTCCACCATGCCCTGTGCATGGGGGAAGGGGGGTGGAGTGGGGAGGGAGATGGAGAACAGGAGGGCAAAGGAGAGGGGAGGAGAGGAAGAGAGGGGAGGGGAGGGAAGGGAGGCAGCCACGAGGGAGCATAGTTCATCTGCCAAATAACTTGAATAAGCATGCACTGTACGTGACACATAGTCCAGAGCTGCCCACCACCACTGCTCGTGAGTTAGAGACACACACCTTAGCCTCAGCCGGGACAATCATGGAGGAGAAGGGCACCACTTCCTTCTCGCTACTGATCATGCTGACAACTTCCTGCTTCTCTGTGAACTCTAGCTTTGCAATGCCCTCAAAGCACTTCTTGAGGTGGGGCTGGACGCGAGTGGGGTCCTTGGTCTCCGACAGGATCTCCAACAGCTCATCATTGGACAGAAAGAAGAACCTACATACACAAACCACCACAACATGGAGCCCTTCACGACTTACCAGCACTGGGTGTATGTACGTATGTACGTACATATGTACATACGTACGTATGCACTCACACTTACGCATGTGTACAAAAGCATGCCTTGTAGTGAAGAATAAAAATTGCATAATCTTGGGGATAATTAGCTTCAAGTTGAACAGTGCATTGACAAAATACGTACTTAAGTACGTACGTACATATGTCGCTCTTTCACGGTGTACTATGCATACTGTACAGAGTTGTGTCCTTATCTGAAGCAGCCGCGTGTAGTACCACCACAAACACAAGTTACGTAGTACCTTGGGAAGTAGAGCCTCTTTTTCTCCAAGTAGCTGTTTAGCCCCTTCTGGATCTCTTCCAACAGCCTGTTTGACTCACGGAGTCGCTCCAGCATCCGGTCAATGCAGGTCACAACCAGCACGTGAGTGTCCTTCACCTGCAGTTCGCACACAGCACACGGTCCATGCGCACCCACAATGAACAGAGCCCTTACACTGTAGTACAACTCTCCAGCATAGGACACACTATGCAGACAGAGCCAAGCAGCCCTCTCCTTCTATACATTCATGTAACAGGTGTGGGAGACGAGTATCTAGGTTGCTAGACCAAGTCAGCCCTAGTTACGTACATCATAAATCCCTGTTGCCGGCGTAGCTATGTACCTACGTACGTACGTACGTATGTATCTACATACATATGTACATACGTACGTATGTATGCAAGTACTGACACACCAACAACATGGGCCTATGTATGTACGTATCTCTTGCATTGTCACCTACAAATGTGGACAACAGTGTGTGTGTCCCCAGCAGATCCAGTGTGATACTCACAGCCTCAGACATAATGGACCTCCAGTTCTTGTCTACAATGCCAAACTTCCTCCCCTCCTCTGGCATTTGTGCACAAATGTCCGGAGAGGAAAAGATGGGCTCCAGGTACATCCAAGTGGACTGACACTGCAGAGCACAACAGACAGACAGACAGACAGACATACAGACAGACAGACAGACAGACAGACAGATGAACAGACAGACTGACACAATGTGTAAAACACAGGAAACACTACGTACGTACGTACGTAGCTACACAAATATTACTACAGCATTGCTACACTTGTAAATTTGAACTTATACATTACAATCAAAATATGTACAAAGCAATATTAAACAACCTGGATACCATGAATCTATACGCTGCTGCATAGGAGTAACCGGTAGAGGGGGAGTTGTTGAGGAATAGCACAGCTACTGGGAGACACAAATGATCAGCTGAGGCCATTCTGGTCAGTAGACCTCATCAATTCCCACAAAATGCTGAACAGGGTGCCTCCATAGGGGAGCAAACTTGTTACACGGGCATGGATATGTACATACGTACATACGTACGTACATACATACGTATGTACATACTTACCTTCAGCCAGTCGTCCATGATGTCCTGTACCAGGACGAGTTTCTCCTCCCACTCTTTGATCTCCACTTCAAAGGGCTTGATGAAGGGGGAGCCCCTCATGGTCTGTGTCTTGACAATGTGGTCATCCAGGAGGATCTGAATGTCATCCACAGCTGAGAGGATGGAGATCCCCTGCAGGCCGGGTTGGACAGCAGTGTGGAGCTGGCATGCTTTATGGTAAATGTGAGCGATGTGTGTGTGTGCGTGCGTGTGTGTGTCTGTGTCTGTGTCTGTGTGTCTGTGTCTGTGTCTGTGTGTGTGTGTGTGCGTGTGTGTGTCTGTGTCTGTGTCTGTGTCTGTGTGTCTGTGTCTGTGTCTGTGTCTGTGTGTCTGTGTCTGTGTCTGTGTCTGTGTCTGTGTCTGTGTGTGTGTGTGTGTGTGTGTGTGTGTGTGTGTATGTGTGTGTGTGTACATGTGCGTGTGTGTGTGCATATGCAGTGTGAGCCATTCTTACAGTGTCTCTGTACAAAGTGAAGCTGAACTCTATGTCAGCCCATTCTGTCTTCATCTTCTCCAAACCCTTTTCCAAACTGTACTCCTTGCTCGCATGAGCACCAATCTCCTCCAACCTGGACGGGGGGGAATGATTCCAGGCATTCAAGGAATACATACAGTACGTACAAAACAACCCTTACTGTCACAGAAGACTATGGGAAGTGAACGGCCATGGCCGGGATCAATGGCTTGTTTGAGCACGGGAGCAGCTACTAGTCTCTCTGTCACCACTTTCCTTCCAGCTGTGAAGCCCCATGCAAAAATGGTTAGTGAATGGTTAGAAAACATGCAGTCCTATACGTACATACGTATATACGGTATATTATCTTTCACAGGCTGCATCCACTTTGCCAAACACCTACTCTGACATCTCTCTCTGCTATCAGTGGCGGCACCACCAGCCACATGGCTGCAAGTGTCCTTTGAATGCTCCATAAGCGCATTATTATTGTACGTACCCACATGAGTGTACAATGTGTGAGGTGTGTATGTACATACGTACATTTGTATGTACACCTCCTAGTACAGTGCAGACAGCACAGTGAGTGGTGTGTACGTACAAATGTACGTATGTCTGTTGTAAGTGTGCTATACTTACTGGTCAAGGTACTTTTGCAGGCCATACTCCAGCACTGCATTAAGGGGCGTGGTGGGCTCGGGCTTGAGCTGAAAGCCCACAATGGTACTCATCTATGAGGGAGTGGTTGAGGGGAGGGGGTGTAAGGGGTGTGAGAGAGAGGTTGAGAGTGAGGCAGGAGATCAGATGGAGGAGGATGAGGGGGTGAGCTCTGATGCACTTAGTGTGGGAGGAGTGACGGGAAGTGGATCTAGAGTCATGTTTGAGGGACGAATAAAGCGTGCAGTGGGCGAGAGGGCAAAACAGCTTCACAGCCAAACAACCAGGCAAGCAAGAATGCAGCAGAGTACGTATGTACATAGATGTGCACACAACTTCTGGAAGATGCGTAGAACTTGAAACAAGCAAACATTACTTCACTTGCTTTCCGGCTAACCTTCTCCCAATGCCTGTCCCTGATACCAGGATTGCAGATGGTCTGGATGATGGGAAGATTCACTTTGAATGCATCTAGCTTCTTCTTGATGCTTTCAGCAGAGCGACGTGGTCCAGGGAGGTCGCCAAAGGTCTTGGTCAGCTTGTGCATGGTTCGCCACATGCCACCGACCTCCTCCTCCACCTGCTCGGCATCCAGCTTCAGGAAGGGGCCTGTGTAGGGGAGGGGGAGGGGGAGAGGGAGGGGGAAAGGAAGATGAATAGGGAGAAAGAGAGGGAGGAGGGAAAAGGAAGGGAGAGAGGGAGGAGGAAGAGAGGGAGGAGGGAAGAAACAATAGACAGAGAACTGAGTTATAGTGCATAGGGACTGGGTTACCTACGTAGACGGCAGCAATACAGTGGGTTCATATGACGAAGTTGTAGAAAGAATGAAGTTGTTACATGATTGAAAGTGATGCAAGACACATATGTACAGTACGTGCATGCACTACTGAACACTATGCATGGGTACATAATGGAAGTACGTATATACTCAAACATTTCTAAATGGAATCCTACAAGAGTGGACTTGCACTACTACAGACAATCAGTTCACTGCCATGTGTACGTATGTACCATTCATCCAGAAGTCATGCTTCTCATAGAACTCCACTGCTGTTTTCCAGAGCCGGTCAAAGGGCTCCTTTGAAGAGGTGATCATCTGGAGCTGAGGATAAGGTGTCACTGGCCACTCTAGCAGCTCCTCCTCATTGTTGAGGAACTAGAGGAGGAGGAGGGAGGGTGGGGTCTTAACACTGTACAGTGCATACATAACACATGCTGCAGAGCCAAACACAGCACCTGGGCAACATTCACTAACAGCTCTCGCCCCGCCCCCCTCCACACCCACCCTCCGCACATGCATCAGCTTACAGTGGCCTCTTCACTGGCTTTAGCAAGCCTCTCACTGAGGTCATCCAACATGGCTGCAATCTTTTTGACCTCCTCCACATTTCGAGGCAGTTCCCTCTCCTGGTATGTCTCCACCTCAGCTTGGAAGGTGGAGATGGTCTCCTCAAACTTTGCTCGTCTCCCCTTGAGTTGGTTCTCAGCAGTCTCGCGGCGTGTGGCCAGCTTCTTCTGGCTCACCTCAAAGATAGGTTCCATCCTACTGGGCCAGGTCAGGGTCTGGCTGTTGAGCTTGATGTCCTCCTCTGCATGAGAGGAGGGGAGGGAGTATGGTGGCAAAGGGTTAATGACAGTCAGTAGAGGGTTAATGACAGGAAGCAAGGCAGTGTGGGGGGTTGAGAGCAAGCAGGTAGAGTAGAGTGCGTGGAACTAGAGCTGTTATTGCCCAGTAGCATGCATGCGGTGACTAATATGCGACTAACATGCAGCGTTGCCACTGCCTCCATCCCCACACAGGCTGGCTGTCAAAGCCTAAAAAGGCAAGTCTGTACGTAGGTATATACCCTCCCCCCCCACTACAGTGCACACATACGTACGTATGAATATGCTGCCTTCAGTCTACCCTGTTCTAGAGTATGTACGTACGTATATAGGTATGTTTGTATATCCGCCCACCTGGGAAGATAGCGTAGTCAAGTAGGAACTCAAGTCTTCTCCCTGCCTCCTTGACCTCGTCTGCCAGTTTGTAGACAGTCTCCTGGCTTGCTTCACTTACAAACTTGACAAGCTCCATCAGGTCCTCAGTGGAGGAGGGGTTCTCGTAGACCTTGTTAGACATGGTGTCATACCTCTGACACAGGCTGAGGACAAGGAACCGAATATGTACGTACAGCACTGCACACACTGCCGCTGCAGACACAGTGGCTACATGTACGTATGGTTTACATAACTTGAAGGAAGGCTCTCAGTAGCATGTGCATACACATACTACGACGGTGTGTAGGTATGTATGTACGTACATACGTACATACAAACGCATGACTGTACATACTACATACATACATATCTGCTATGTTTCAGCAGTGGGATTAGTGTGAAGTGAGAAGTATTCACTGTCACAGCTGCCATGTACGTAGATGCCTGGTACATTAGCAGCTATGTACGTACATACATACGTACATATGTATGCATGTATGTATGTATGCATGTATGTATGTATGCATGTATGTACAATTTAACATAAGCTTGTTTTGCATACACATGTAACCATGTTAATGCATTGCATGACAGGAGACAGGAACAAATAGTTCCAATCCAGACCGGTGTACCACACACATGCACACACAGACACACGTACGTACGTACGTGTACACACACACCGGTACCACCTACATATACCACACCCCATGAACACACGGGACAGTAAGGGGAACAATCAAGTGACACAGTACTCACTCCCTGTTGAGTTCCCTGTTCTCGTTGAGGAGGAAAGTCACTACCCTGTCAGCTAGGGAATATGCTCGCTTGATGAGGATCTCATTGACCTCGCGGCAGTCCAAGGAGACCAGGTTCAGGGCAGCTGTGGTGCGCAGCACACACAACTGGTCGCCCCGCTCACGCAACTGGACTATCTTCTGCAAACAAAGTAAGTACCACAGCACAAAAGATAACCTTTAGAGTACATGTACGTACGTACGTACATACGTACACAATACTCTTGGAGTGACTAGATCAGAGCTTGTTTTGAGATAGTTCATACATCATTAAAAGAACAGCATATTTGCTCGGCACAAGACCGCCACAAGACAAGGCCCTGGTTGGCCGCACAGCACCTGCAACCACTGCCCCATGCCCCACGCCCCACATGGAGGGCGTAGCATGACGTGAGCGAGTGCTGCCTGCTGTGAGTATACTGCACCTTTCCCAGGTATGCCAGGTCCTGCTCCTCCTTCAGAAAGACATCTAGTTCTGCACTTGCCAATCCATCAAGAAGGTTCATATGGGACTCATAGAGCCCAATATATCTACATACGTGGACATGATATGCAGTATACATACGTATGCATATTGCTAGTACAGTTGAAAGGGCTACATACACACACCAGATGTATGTATGTACATATGTAATATGTAATACATATGTAACACCTTTAATGTTTAACAGTTCACCATAAAGACAAAGATGTACATACGTACGTACCTACACACAATACATAAGTACATATACGGATGTACGTACATACATACATACGTACATACACATAGACAACAGGATATTAAATGTGGTGCTGTGTCATGATGGTGCAGATGCTTTGTACTCACTGAAATGGACCAGGAGTGTTGGCCTGCACACTCCTCAGGACGTCCGCTTTGGCAGCCAGGACCATTTCATCCTTGGCGGGAACACCAGGAATGACCATCTCAAACCCTTTTAGGTCTTCAAACAGCACATGTTCAACCTGCATGCATGTACAAGGGGGGGGGGGGGGGGGTCATTAGCATAACACAGCATCTGCAGGACCCAGCAGACTGCGGGCTTGTGGCGAGCTGACCCGTTGGATGCCTTGGGCTGACTCCACCACTGCATCAATGCAGGTGCACATCACTGCTTCGACGTCATCGAAGGAGGGAGTTGGGAGCAACTCTGCACCGCGCAAGACTAGCTTCTGATTGATGGGCGGCTGAAAGACGAACATCATGTCTTGGAACTCGCCTTCAAAAGCGTTCCCTGTCTGCGTGCGAAGTATCGGAGAGAAAAAAAAAGGATAAAAAAAACTCCCGTGCCGGGAATCGAACCCGGGCCGCGGCGGTGAGAGCGCCGAATCCTAGCCACTAGACCACACGGGATGTGCTGATCGCGTTAGTGCTGGGTATGCTTATAAAGCGAATGCACACACGTACGTAGTACGTCAGTCACATATATACGTACGTACCTCGTACAAGCTGAAGAACTGCACAAATTCGTCCAGAGACTTCTCCACCACTTGTCTCAACATTATGGACATGAGGCTGCAAGCGCAATTGAAGAACCTTTCTGCTAGTAGAGCTGGTTCTGTGGTAGACTTAGGCACCAGATGACTCCATGCATCCTTGTCATTTCTGAAGATGTCGGCACACTCATTCACCCATCTGAATTTGAAATGATGTGAGCAAAGCACTTCAAAGGGCAAAGCTAATCAAGAAAGGTAGCTCCCGCCAACTTACAAGGTTTCAAGAACATGTCTAGCCTCTTTGCACTGTGCTCTGACTTGGGCTTCAAACTGCTGCAGGTCCATTGGAAGCTTGCAGGACCGCAGTGCCTCTGCCTTCACAAGCCGCACAGAAGAGTACCTGCAGCAGGACGTTCAATACCAGATGAAGACTCCGTCAGATTTCTAATTGTGTCTGTGCTCCAGGTATTAGCTGGCTGGGGCATACACACTTGCTGTGCCAGAGTTGGTTGATCTCAGCCTGAATCTTGTTGGTTGTGAACAGCTGCTTCTTCTGTAGCTCAGCCAACTGCTGCATTTGGTCGTGCCATGGAAGAGGGGCACGGATGACTCTGCATGGAAGGGCATGCACAAGATACGTAAACTGCTTGCCTCCGTAGTGTGACTCACACGTGCTTGAAAGGGGGTGGGTCATATCGCGAATCCTCCAAGGATCACCACATGGAGCATGCATTCAAAACCACAGGGCACAGCAGATGTGCTAGAAGCATTGAACTACATACAACAAAGGTCAGTCTAGTGCTTGACCACCACCACCACACCACACCACACCACACCACATCACACCACACCACACCACCACCACACCACACCACACCACACCACACCACAAGCCCATGCCTGCAGAATGCAGGCTATTGAATGTACGTATGTATTTGAATGTACTGAAACGCAAATACAGCATCTGATGCCTGACACACACACCAGCCATCATGCAAGGGGTGCATACCTGTGTCTGGGTACACTACAAGGGTAGGCATTGATCTTCAGCCGAGCCATCTCCGCTGGGTCCTTCAGTATATAATCCACTGCACAAAGGGAGAGTATGGCTCTGAATGATAGTCCACACAAGACTCTGGATACGTACATGTCAAGGAGTGAATGGGTAACTATTGTGCAGCGTATGCACCAACCAATGGCTCTTCGTATGCTGAACTGGTAGTCCTGGTGAATCTCCTCCTCGAGGGACTCTCTTAGGGACTCGTACTCTGGTTTGTGCAGGAGAGCAGGCAGTTTAACACGCACGTGAACCTTCTCCATCACTCCATCATACATTGGGGCAAGGGAGGACTGGGAGACTCCCTTTGTCACATAGTACCAGTACCGCTGTGTGTGGGGGGAGGGGGAGCAGCGTGGAAGAGTGGGGAGGGATGTGAGTGGGGAGGAGTGGGGGAGGGTGTGAGGGATGTGAGTGGGGAGGAGTGGGGAGGGTGTGAGAGATACGAGTGTGAAGGAATGTGGGAGGGGTATGAGTGTGGAAGAGTATGGGTGATTGTGGAGGGGAGTGATAATGGTAAGGGGTGTGAAGGTTATGAGTGTCACCTTAAGGTCCTCCTCGCTGGGTTCTCCAGCCACCTCTTCCCCCCACCTCTCCTCGTCCACAATCAGAGTGAACTGTTGCATGGGGGACAGGGGGCGGGAGCCAGATGGGTCTAGCCCTCGGGACTGTTGCACATGATAGCCCTCAGGGAGTGGGAGAGGAGGGGGAGGCGACTTTGGGGGTGGGGCATGCCGCAAAATGGGATTAGGGGGAGCTGGTGACGCAGTTAAGGCAGTATGTGAACAGAACAAGAAAGATCCAACAGTGCAGTGCAGTACAAGACGAACAGTGCTGGCGCGAAGGGGATTGATGCAAGGGTATTGCGCACATCACCTGTGAGGCTGATATGCACTTCAGTGTGTCTGTAGGGTAGAGAGGGCACTCAGCTAGCTGTGTACATGTACATGCAGGTGCCTTGACCTCGCCAAAGCAACACCATGCAGAGAACAGATACATGAAGACTTTCTTCTTGTGAGCTGCCTCATTTTGAGGTTGCTTGCTGCTGGAGAGAAGTTATTAGCAATGGATTCTGAGGGTGAGCGGTGGTATCTCTCTTCCTTCTTTGGGGCAGCCAGGGTCCATGAGGCGTCCTTCAGCAGCGGAGGGTGCTCCAGGTTCTGAAGGATTGTCTGTGGTGGATGGCACAGTTGGAAGAGAAGGCGGCTCGGCTGTGTGTGCCTTAAACTAATGCACCACTCAGTACACATTGAGGGGATGTGCCGAGAGAGGAACCACCACCTAACAAGTCATTACACAGTAAGCAATGATGCAGAGTAGGACAGTAAAATGCTGCAATGTACACACAAAACATTAGTGTAGACATATACATTTTTGTACACATATAAAAGATCCTACAACTATTCAGCAAATACGTAGATACATCCGTACATATGCATGTACACTACAATTATTCAGCATAATGTAGATACATACATATGTATGTATGTATGTATGCATACATATGTATGTACACACATAGGATATCACAAAAATATAATTATAGTATGATGTTTTTTGCAGGCACCCTTACTCTACAGTCATAAGTTCGACATTATTTTTGCTCATTTTGAGCGATTGGCAAAACTCTGCACCTGAAAGAGTTTGGATTGCTCTGTTGCCCTTGGAGACGTCAAGTGAGGTAGTGCAGACTTTGGGCTCTTCCCCTCATCACGAGGAGAGACACTCACTCTGTGGGCATTAGGCTGGTGGTGCATGAGGTGGGGGGGGGGGGGGGGGGGGGGGAGCAGGCAGGAGGTGGCATTGAGCACATTCAGTCACACTTGGTCCACACAGTACGCACATGAGCAATTGCGTGTCGACCTGTGCACACAGGCTTACTAGGAAAAAGGCACATAGCTAACGCTACACGTACGTACGTAAGCAGGGTAGGTCTATGCAGCGAGGGGCTACTGTCTACACAGCATAAAGGAACGAGGCGAACAGCTGGAGGAGCTGGTACATATGCACATTAATGCATAAGTACCAGGAATATAGTAATCAGCTTAAATGTACCCGTACTGATAGTGCGCCGGATACAGGTGTCAGCTGCATACAGTGCAGCGACTGAACCAACCAGGGCTGAAATGGTAAGAGGAATACTATGCTACACTGTTACTATTGTTGCATAAAATCCGAAGTTGTTGATTAAGTAGAGCTTACAACACTGCGCCTTTGTACACTCTCCATCTTTGGCCGGGAAGCAAACGCGCATTAAGGGTCCGCCATTTTTTGGGCTGACCCTGTTTCTATAGCAATGCTGAAATGACATCATCGGTGTAAACAAGCCGAAGCACCGCAATGGCTTCGAATGGGGGCAAATACAGTACGTCAACTCCATCATGCAATCGACTTCTGGAGCAGAAGTATCACGAAAAGACTTTCACGGAACACAGAGAGAGAGTAAGATCGCCATTCCCCCCTCCCCATGTCTCTTACCGTTGCACAACAAGTCATCGACACCCATTAGGCGTAGGCTGTAGCTAGTGCAGGTGTCTGATTTCCATTCTACACAACTTACTGTATTCTATATTGCACAGCTTAGGAAGACTAAAGCGACCGTAGACACAGGGAAGCCAAAGGAGTACAATCACCTGAGGCAGAAAGCTAAGAAGCATCAGGTGAATCTGTCTGACGGTCTGCAGCGCTGTAAACTCCCTGTGGAGAATCTAGATTTGGACTGAACTGTTTATTAGTATTGATGGTTTATTCTGTGCATTCGCTATGTATGAGCCCAGCCTGCCTTGATTATGACATTGTAACATGAGGAAAGTAGCCATCTAGGCATACATAGTGAAGAACAATGGTTGCATCAATCTTGTAGATGGATTATGAGCGCTGGACGCAAATCGACAGACACAACCACGAGCTTTTAACCAGAATGGACAAGATTATGATGTCCAGGGGACATGTGGACCACATCAATGATTACAAAGCAAAACCATGGTTAGTGTGTGGTTGGGAGGGGTACCAATATGGACTTAATAGTGTGTGTATGCATGCTTGCTTGCAGCTCTTACACTATTGAACGGGCTATTGTAGAGTTTCAAGAGTCAACCATCTGTACTGTGATGCACCAAAATGACTCCTAATTTCTTGTCCATTTAGTTTGCACCACATCACAAGGCAGCTGGAGGCAGAAAGGGTACACAGAGACAATCTGGTAAGCAGTACCTACCTATTATTTAGCTGTTCATCTTTGCAAGCAGAACATCTTGTCTGCAAAATTAGTGCTCCTCTTGTACTGCCATATTCTGTTCCTTCTGCAGGGCCTTCTGAAGAGGTTGCAGGCAATGAAACCAATGTACCGGACAGATGTGTGGGTAGGTTTCATTCATTGTCTGAACTACATAAATGTTGTGTATGATATCATAGAGGCTCATTGCTACAGAGCAGATAGATAGAGCAGATAGCAAAGGTCTCCATCAGTTACAAAACTGACAGAGACCTTTGTGGTCGAAACGTCTTACATGTCAATTACTGCCTAGCTACATGTTCACTCAAGAAGTAATCGCTCCTCTATGTTGTGCATATGTCGTATATGCTGAAGGTGATGCGGGCAAGAAATCTAACATGCAACATCATGCAGTTTCTGCTTGGTGTGTGCATGTCTTCTCTCATATGTATTATATACGTACCTGTGTAGGAATCTGATTTCCGACACCACCAAAGTTTGCAGCAGAGTTTATCTCGGTTTCCACCTGTGAAGGCAAAAACATGGCAGGTGTGTGTAATATAGTCCGTTCTATCTTGGCTGCCTGTGATTTGCATCACGAGGCTGCCTGTGATTTGCATGAACAGTACAGTACGGTACACGGTCAATACTGTGGAGCCATGGAGTGGGACGTGCCTTGTGCCGTAGGTCCTTTGACTACCGTTCCACTCCTGCCTGTTAGGGGAGGGCTGCAGTCACTGGAAGTAGAGGTCCTGTGGGGAAGGCTACTTGTGAGGAAGAAGAAGGGGAGGAGGAGGTCGAAGTGGTTGACGATAGTGCTGCTGACTTGAGTGGGCACAAAAGAGTGACCTTGCCACCGGTTGTGGAAGAGGTAATGCGCTGTGTTTGTACGATGTACGTATGTACATATGTATATCTTATGCATGGTTTGTCTGTGAGAGCTACTTCTTCACTGTAGCTGACCCCGACAGCATGACATTGTGATTTGTGCGTGTTGTGCATGCTCATGTGTATGTACAATTGTACAGTCATATGTATACATACATAATATGTACTCAACATACTGTATGCTTGAGTTTTGCCTTTTTGTATATGCTACACCTCTACCAAAATAATGCAGAAGCCTCGTAACTCTTCCCAGCTAGCTCAGTCATTGAAGGTCACCAGAGAGAGACAGGTATGGCAACCCCATGCCCTGCAACCAAGACCTCAATGCTTTATAAAAATAGTTCATTGTATGTACTGAAGCTATGCCCACAGATGATACCATGGTGTCACTGTATGTTGCAGCAGTTGGTTGCTATACGTAGATGCATGCTAGCTACATAGATACGCATAGACAAGTTTTATTTGGCTCCATATTGATCTTTTGCAGAGGTCAAAGTCCCCTGAAGAAATTGTTGAAATAATGAACTAGCATCTATAATGGTCGCTTTCAACTTGTGCATACATGCATGCTTCATCACCTGCATACAACACAACAAGCCATGTGGATCACAGTGCACAGGAAGAATAGGAAGAACAGTTATTTGTATTGTAGATTTCCAGTTTTCTACCCTTGAATTTGTACACGTACACAATTTGCCCAGTATGTACATACGTATATACTCTATTCATGGTATTACTTGCACTGTATCTATACATAGTATACGTACAAATTAGCTAGTATGCTGGCTGATTATACACTAACAACTTGAATTGGTGAGATCTATAAACATTATAAATGCAGTGTTGTATTGATGTGGAAACTTTGAAGATATCCGAGTGGCTATATAGCAATAGACATAGTATTTTACTAATGTCTTGGGCTACACTAGTCTGGGGTTTTGACAGATAGCAACTGTCCTTGAAGTAGATATTTCGCCCCACACTAGGGTCATCATCTGTAATGAAAAGTTACAAACTGGCAGGTTTATATACACTCAGTTCAGGCGAGAAAGGTGACAGAAAATAAAAATTGAATAAAAGAAGAAAACTGTCTCCAGAGATGTCGGGTGGTCTAGCTACTGGTAATATTGTATAACCAACTGATTGTCAAGGCAAGTCACCGGAACACCGCCTCAGGATGCCACCACCGTTGAGCTTCTCTCCTGGACATTCCGTCTCTCTGCACGTTTTAATAACTTTTCTATTTATTTATTATTCCTTCTCCTTTTTCTCCCTTTCTCCATTACTTTTTATTTTATATTAACATACTACGCACACACACAATAGTACTACCAATATCTAAATCACCCATCTCTGCAGACAATTTTCTCCTTTTATTCAAGTTTTTAAATTTGCTGTCATCCTTCCCTCCTAAATCGAGTGTATATAAATCTGTCAGTTTGTAACTTCTCATTACAGATGATGACCCTAGTCTGGGCCCAAACGTCTACTCCAAGGACACTTGCCGTCTGTTAAACCCTGGCCAGCGCAGTCCACAATACAAGTACTACGTGGTAACTCGAGTGCACGCACATCGTTCATGCGTGCACAACCCATGCACTGCACATGACCCTGGGAGCTTGCAATTGTGTTCATGCACGCACGACACGTGTGTTGTATACTGCATGTACGTATACATGTGTTCTGACAGTCATGTACAACATAGTCACGTCACTTATGCATATTGGAATGGCATCAGCAATTCACAGCATGTCACTTACATCAGATACATCTTCAACTGTGGGAATACACACATGTACACACAGCTGCAAAGTAACCAAAACAGCAATATGACTTGAGACATAAAAATATTCTTGAAGGGTACGAAACTGGTACTGGTATAGTGAAATGTATGTACGTTGTGCGCTATGCTACAGGAAACCAAAATTTATTGTAATTTCAATTAACAAGGTACGTGCATGTGTCCACATAATTACAGCATTGGGAGTTATCAAGAAAATGTGTATACACACACATACGTATGTACGTATGTACACACACATGCACAACACTCCTGTGTGTGTTACTGCTTGCTACTGTGGCCGCTTCTCTGGGATAATAATATCTAACTGGGTTGACAGGTTTGCCAGCATGTCATCTAGTTCACACATCAAGGCATCTGTACTTCCACTCTCACTGTCATGAGCACAAGAAAAGGGAAGGAATTCAAGGGCTTGCCAGGTTTCGCTCGTTATTGTCTGCTCCCCAACCCTACTGCACAACACACCCAATCTTTCACAAAACAAGATACTGTATGAGCAAATTCCTATACAGACGTCAATCTGTGCTATGATATACGTAAGATGCAATTGCATTCCAAAGTGCCACAATTCCCTGTCAAAAGTCACCTGATGTTCTTTTCGCACAATCAAACATTTGGTGAGAGTGACTACATCGCATGTATGTATATATGCACACGCTCCATCTGAACAAGCACACACCTCTCACTCAGAAGCTCTATCCAACCGCCACCTTGGCCCCACCTACCGTGACCCCTCACAATTACACTCACTCACCCAAGATCCTGTGGGGCAGGCTCCTTCCTACTCATTGCCCCTAGAGCGTTGTCCAGCACGCCAGTAATGTCATTCATTGTGAATTTGTCTGTGACACCTACAGGACACAGGAAACACACACACACACACACACACACACACACACACACACACACAACATACAACTTTCAAAATAATTTATCATCCCTACCCCACAACTTCAACCCACCACCCACACTTTTTCAACCCACATTACCAACTAACCCACACTTTACATACATACGTATACACTGCAATGCCACGTACGCATCTATCCTGCAAAGCTAGTGACATTGCCCTCATCTACGTACCAGCCAGCAAGGCTAACCTTCCTCAGTGCTAGGACTCAATATGGTGGCTGGGCTCCGCGATGGGACCAGGGGAGGCAGCTTCTTGCGCGCTGGGCCACCCACTTCCACCTGGTCGTTACTGCTCACACTGCGAGCGAAGGAGTCCTCACTCCCGTAGGCCTCATCACGGTCCAGGGAGCTGGAGGATGAGGTCTGACTCATGGCTGTCATCCGGTGGGCCTCCATCAGCTGACGGGTCTTGTCCCCCCCAGGAGGGACGGGGGAATCGTCCTTGGAGAGCGGAGGAGGCTGGATGGTTGAAACGGCTGGGATGGGCAAACTTTGAGGCACACTACTGGCGGTGGAGGTAGGGGGGACAGGTGGAGTGGAGCTATGTGGAGCTATGGGAGAGGAATGGGAGAAATGAGACACTGAGGAACACATTATTATGTTAATATACCACAACAGATTCAACTAATTACGTACATAACTAGGCTAAGGCAAAGTTATTTCCATTGACTTAAAAGTGTATCAATAATGATGTCGTACAGGCTTATGCTATGGTATATGTACGTACTGTAGAACTAGAGTGATGTTGAGCTTACACGTAGCTACAATTTTAGTGCGAGTAAGACGTTTCAACTGCGAAGGTCTTCGTCAGTTACAAAACATGTGCAACTGACAAAGACCTTCGTGGTGCAAAGATACAAACAGTAAAGGATGGCATTGTAAGAGTCAGGATAGGCCTGGACTCAATAGCAGGAGGGGGGGCTGCTACAGCTGGGGGCGGGTCTCAACCCGGCAAGCAGGGACCTCTCCCTCAGCTCCAAGACTCACCTTCACTGAGCTTTCCCAGCACAGCAAGAGACCTCACAAACTTCTTCACATGCCCCTGCTTGGTCACGCCCACTTCATTGAGTTCCTCTTCCGTGATGTCTGTGAGATACTCAATCTCATCGTAGCCTGCTTCCACCAGCACCCCCTCGTACTGCTGCAGACCTATCTCACTCAGCCATGCCGACACATGCACCTGCAAGCAGCAAACAGACACGGAACAAGCACACATTAGGACCGTCTTGTACAGCAGATGATTTGGTTGAGGCTCATGCTATGGCGTTAAACCAAAGGGGGGGGGGGGGGCGGACGTTGTTGTGCAATCACGTGACAAGGGGATACATTTCAGTGAGATGTTTCAACCTCTATGTCAGTCACGAAGACTCTTTAGGCTGAAACGTCTCACTGCAATTTACGTATCGCCTGGCTATGTGATTGCTCATCAACATCCCCGTTCGGCTGTACAGCAGAGACCAGACGTGGTGGGTCTGCACCACTTACTGGCTTGTATTTCGGCTGCCTGTCTTCTGCTGGGAGGGACTGCAGGGCAGTGAGAAGCCTCTTGCGGTGACCAATCTTGGACATACCAAGCTGAATGAGGTCCTGGCACAGTGAAGAAGAGGGGATGAAGATTACAGTGAACACTGAAGTAAGGAAATCCCTGATTTACATAAAAAGGACCCATTTGGTAGGCACCTATGTATACCCTATGTATACCCTGTTAGAGGGTCAGAGTAAACAGGTGTGTGTGTGGGGGTGGGGTGGGGTGCGTGCACGTGTCTCTTGTGGTCGATGTGCACACACATGGGTAAAACCATGCAACAACTAACACAGCACAGCACACCCAGCTCAGAGCAGAGCCTGCTCACTCACATCTGCAGTGATGCCAATAAGGAAGTCAGTGGTGTCGTAGCCAGCACCCTGGAGCAGGTCTATGTAGTCCACCAGCTTTATGCTGGCCAGCCACTCTGAGATTGGAGTAGGGGGCAGGTCGGCAGGAGTGTGTGTGGCAACACGTGGGGGCTCTTTAGGGGGAGGGACCATGGGAATTGGTTGCACGGGTTCAACCACAGAAGGTGGGGCTGTTGCAGCAGGGGGCGGGGCTGTTACAGGTGGGGGTTGGGCTGCTGCAGCAGGGGGCAGGGCTGTTACAGGTGGGGGCAGGACTACTTCTGTAGGGGGCGGGGCTGCAGCAGCAGGGGGCGGGGCTGAAGCAGCAGGGGGCAAGTTGGCTACTGCAGGGGGCAGTTTCGCCACAGTAGGGGGTGGGGCTGCTGCAGTAGAGGGCTGGGCTGCTGTAGCAGTGGGCGGGACCTCTGCAGCAGGGGGTGGGTCCACTACAGCAGGAGTAGGGGTTGACTCAACAGCAGGTTGAGTTGTTCTTGGAGGACTACGTTGCCTCGGGGGCCCTAGAGCAAAGAAACGAGACAGCAAGCAGCAAAACAAGTGAGTGTTTTGGTACACAACACATTACATTAATTGGACTACCACCAGTGACATGTGGAGAAGATGTCTCTGGAGGGTGTGGTGATCGTGGGTGAAGGGACTGTCACACTACGGATGAAAACTGCAATGGCTAGCCATGTCGTAACAACCAGTTTACCATACCAACTTGCATGCAGGAATACACAATATATGCACCACTCAACACCCCCCTACAGCAATTGACAAGTGCATTACTGGTTACTCACGGCTCTTTTGTGTTGGTATTGCCACGGTTCGCAGCTGCCCTTGGCTAGCCTGCTTTGATGTAGAGAACATCGACAGCTGACCACGAGTGGGGGGGCCAGACTCTGCGGCTGGCTGCTGTGGCACAGGAGGTGAGGGGTCCTTGGTGAGCGAGGATCGCTTGACCTGAGAGAAGATGGACACAGCCTCTCGAGATGACACCGAAGCCTCCTGCACCCTGGGAGTGGGTTCTGCAGCAGGACCCTTCCCCTTCTCTGTTGCTGTGGTGGGTGGGTCTACGGATGAAGTAGTTGGCTGCTGCTCTTCCTTTGCAGATGCTTGGGATGTGCGAGCTGAGTCTGACACCTTCCTCAACCTCGCCTGTGTAAAGAGAGCCGTCTCATCCACTGGTGCATTGGCGGCTGCCAATTCTAGACTGCTGCGCTGGGCAGAGTCTGATGGGTGCGTCTTTTGTGTCATGTCAAAGATGGATGCGTTTGTTCTGGACGGAACTGTGGCTTGCGAAGCACTTGGAACTGCTGCAGGGTTGGCCTCCTGAACAGCAGGTGGCCTCTCGGCTGTCTGCTTTGAAGCAACAGGCGGTGGAACCTTGTTCTCAGTCGGAGGACTGCCCTGCACTGGGGGCACTGACGCATCTGATGCTGAAGCCTGCAAGCTGGGACTGCTCCCTTGGCTGTTCTTTGCAGACCTCAGAACAACCTGCTGGAACTCGTGAGCAACCTCTTGAGTGCTCTGAGACGATGGCTTCTGCTCTTCACCCTCATTGAGGAGTGGCGTTGAGCGAGGGGGCGGGGCAGGAGCTGACTTCTTGGCTGCCTGGGTGTGTGCAAAGATGGATGCCTCCGTTCTGGACGGTGGAGGCTGTGCTTGTTGTGGTGCTGCTGGTTGGGGCTGCTGCACTACGTTCTTTGCGGCTACTGGAGGTGGCGTCTGCGACTTGGAGTTCCTTCTGACCATTGCAGGGGGTGGCTCTGAAGCAGTATCATCCTTTGTGGGCTCATGTGAGCTCCCTTCTTCTGCCTCCTTCTCACCCTCCACCACCTTCTGTTGCCTCCTCAACAGTTTGGCCTTCAGCTCATCACTCACATCGGGCTCCTCTGGCTTCGGCTTTTCCTGGTAGGTCTTTTTGCGCTTCAATGTCCCCTTGCTCTGCTGGATCATGGCGGTGAAGGCCGTGTGGTTAGCCTGCTGTGCTACTGGCTGGGCCTCATGAGTCTCTGTCTGGGCGTGCCTCAGAGTCGTCCGGCCCGCAGCTATCATGTTACCCAGACTTCCGACCCCTGCCAGCTCCATTCCAGGGTAGTTCAGCGTCTGTTCCTGCACCGTGCCTGCACGCCTGAGAGTCCCCTTGCCTTGCTGCAGCATAGCTGCAAAATCCGAGGGCTGGTTGTCGGTGTCAGGAGAGATAGAACGAGAGCTGCGGCTCATCCTCAACCCCTCTCTCATCTCATCTGCAGAGGAGAACAGGACAGCTCACTACCTGTATATATGTATATGAGCACATCCTTAGTACAAGATCCTTCGCTAACATATGCAGAATAGCTGTGTGACTCCTTCTACCTGTCACTGCCGCACTTGGCTGGTGTAGGCATATATACTAACCATCTAAACAATGCCTGACTTAGTGCGCAAACAGTCAGTCTCACTACAAGCTGTATGCACATACGTACATACATACATCCGTATGTATGGTTCCTAAGTAGGTACGTACGTACATATGTACTATCACATCAAGATGCATGGCCAGGGCTCACACTACACTGAATATGTCAAGCAAGGTAATGAATGAGTGGTGGTGTGCCAGATCTACGTATGTGCAATCAACAGGAAAGCTGTACTGTATCATGTTCTCCAAGTTGGTCCTGATGAGGCAGACTATACTAAACACTTCCTAGGTAGTTAGAACCCCTTCTTCCATAGGCCCACAGCGAGTTAAGCAACTCCTACACCCAGCAGTGGCCTCTCCCTACTCACTGATGAGAGGTGAGTCTTTAGCTAGGGTGGAATAAGCACTATCAGGTTCCCGTTCCCGTTCACCTGGTGGGGGGACGGGTTTGAAGCTGGGAGGGCCCATGTGGACAGAGGAATGATGGGCTGCAGGAAGGAAGGGAACATTGGAGGGAGGGGAGGGAGGGGAAGGGAGGGGAGGGGAAGGGAGGGGAGAGAAAGGGGGAGGAAGGGGTGAGTGGTCAAATTCTACGTTTCAGAGTAGACCTGACAGCAACAAGACTTAAAATACAGTGCCTCATCATCAAACGTGCCCTACCAAGAACATACTTTCCAGCACAGAAAGCTAAGGAAGGCTGCAGTGCACTACTCGACAGAGAGTACACAAATGTCTACTATAGCATTCACGATGGAGTGAATGCACAGCTGTGCGACTGAGACCACACACACACACACAACACACCCATGCAAGGGACCAGCATGCACATAGTACTACAGAGTGTAGTGCTTTGGTGTCGCTACACAACACACACAGCCATGCGGTGAAGCAGACCTGGTTGCTGGTGACGGCTTGAGACTGGGTGAGGAGCAGAGACAGTGTAGGAGCGATGCGAGCGCTGCTGCGGGGCAAAGTCCTCCCCACCCATAGTGGGCGGGGTCATGTCCTTCTGAGAGTTCCTCCTGGTGGCCAGTGATGCAATCTGAGCAGCAAGCTCTGGGTTGCCACCGATGCCTGCCCCTCTCTGCCCGCGCCTCATGCCCATCATCGCCGCGTCCACCGTCGGTGATCGATCTCTGGACACAAACTGGCCATCAATGACCTCAGGACCCATATTCACATAGGAAGGTGGTTGCTGCTGTTGCTGCCATTGGGGGTGGGCCTGCATGTTCCCTGCATGTGACATCACCTCGCCACCACATCGTCCCGCCAAGTGCAAAGTGGGTTGCTGAAGAAGGTTGAACTGCTGCTGATTGTAGTAGGCCTGTTGCTGAGGGCTGGCCTGGATGCGATGCTGCTGCTGCTGTTGATGCTGCTGGTGTTGTTGCTGATGATGCTGCTGCTGCTGTTGATGCTGCTGCTGCTGCTGTTGTAGCTGCTGCTGCTGGTGGCCATAGTAGAGCCTCCGCTGGGCGACGTATGTTGCCTCTGCAAAGGTAACCAAGACGGAGTAACATTTTTAACCCTTCGTGGGCTGGACTTTGAGCTACGTATGTTACGTAAATAGTTATGCGTATACGTACCTACGCGTGTACAGTACCTAATGTATGCGTTAGGGTAGCAATGTATTGGCTGGATCTTGTAATACACAAATGACAATAGTCATGTGGTGTGGGCAATATCACAGCAAGTTTCAGCAACATGCCGGGAAGTAAACAGCCACACATCAGTACCACTTTTGAAAGTTTCCATTCGTCTGCATACATACGTACGTTGTACGTACGTACGTATGCTGACGTACAACCACTAAGCTGACCCAGTGCACCCCCTCTTAAGCTGTTTTCTAGACCACAGTTATTACTAGGAGCAGTTGGATGGCACCTTCTGCAGAAAAACTGGCTGCACCTACTTAGTCCCTTCACCTCTCACGGCAGGTGGGTGAGGAGTATAGAGTGCTCTTAATTAAATGGAATGCACAAGTAACACAGACCTGCTCTCCATTCTAGCTGCCACCATGATGACCTATTAACCAGCATTCTCTGGCTATCTCTTAACAAGATTCTCAAGGGACAACCACAAGTGTCCTGGAGACCTGGACTCTGAGAAGCCAGAATGCCAGATGCTCGCTAACTCATGGCTGGTAGCCTATAATTGGGGCCATGAGAGCTGTCCTTGAATAAGACAGCAACTATTCCATTTCATCGCTTAAAAGGGCATGTGTGTGCAAGTGCATTGGATGGTAGGAGCAGAAAGAACAGGTGAACCAAAGGCACACCCAGACTACTAGCGGACTCCACCCACAACTGTCAGGAGCCATTCAACACAATATCGCAGTGTCAAACAGTCACAAAGGAAAGCCTAACAGGTTTACAGGTACTATACTGGCAGAACACAACTGTGGACGGCACATGCACTGATCACAAGAGAGCACCATCGCAGACTCTGCCAGCTCACCCTGCAGTGTCCTCTTCAGTTCCTGGGAGGACCGGGGGTCGGTGTACTGGTTGACCACCTCCAGCGGAGTGAGACCCTGGCCATTCAGAGCCGTCACATCAGCTCCTGCCTCCAGGAGGAAGCGCACGACCTCCACCTTCCCGTACAGGGCTGCTTCGTGCAGACTGGTTCCACTCATGCCCTTGGTGTCCACAGGGTAGCCGTACTGGATGAGCAGTCGCAGGCACTCCACTTGGCCGTGCTTGGCTGCAATGTGGAGAGGGGTCTGCAGGGCACCGGGACGAGGCTGGCACTGGCCTGACTTGAGCAGCAGATGAAGCACCTGCACAGGAGGGGGGAAGGGGGCATCACCCATACACACAGATACGTATACGTACTCAACCTCATATGCACGCACACACACACACGCACGCATGCACACAACACACACGCATTCATGCACACATGTACATACGTACACACATGTGCAGACGCACGCACACCTCACAGCACGACACTTAACGTGCTTTCGCGGATACGCATTGAAACCAATGTGCATCGTGTGTGAACACGCAGATCCGAATCGAATGCATACTACAGCTGTAGCGTGAACAGGCCGTAGCACACAGTAGTGTAATAAAGGCTCATGCTGGAGCGTTGGACTGAATGAGTACGTAGTACGTTATTGAGGAACCGCAAAGCAAAGGGCAAATTACGTACAGTGAGACGCTTCGACCTCAAGGGTCTTCATCAGTCACAAAATACGTATGTAAAGAACAAACACCAAGATGCACATGCGTACACACTCTCACACGTTGAGGCGCCATACGTTCAGCGTACAGGTGCTAGCAAAGTATTGAGTGAACTTGCAGAATGTGGAGTAGGTGTGTGTACAGCACTCCAGGTGCTAGCAACGTCCAGTGCACACCATTCGCTGGAGTCCACAGCCCATTATGGGATAACCAACCAGTGTGAGCTCAACCGGAGCTCCCAGAGCTCCAGCCAAGACAGGAGCACACACGTGCACTGACAAGGCAGCCTGGCATGCCAATCTAGCAGTAATGGCTAGATACCTTAATTAAGGAATTAACGAGCGTGCAGTATCAATTACTGGCCTGGATGGTTTAGATATGGCACCTGTCTACATGCTAATTTAGGGTACTCATGTGAATGAAACAACGCACAGAGACACACATTTGCACACACACACACACACACACACACACACACACACACACACACACACACACGCATGCACGCACGCACGCACACACACACACACACACACACAAACACACGCATGCACGCACGCACGCACACATACACCCTATGCAACCTACGTACATCTTTGTGTCCATGTTGACAGGCTAGGTCCAGTGGAGTCTGCCCAGAAACATTCAACAGATTGCAGTTTGCTCGATTGTCCAACAGCGTCTCCACCTACACAGACATACGTATGTACGTACGGCCATACGAAAGAAAAGATTGCATATGGACAGCTGCAGCTGAGGACACACTTCACAAAAATGGACAGACAGATAAGTAGTATACATGCACATACACACACAGACACACAGACACAGACACACACACAGACACACACACACACACACACACACACACACACACACACACACACACACACACACACACACACACACACACACACACACACACACACACACACACACACACACACTTCATTGGACGTTACATTGCAAGTTCTCCAGAAGTAGCACTTCAGAATGATGCTCAATATTCATCATTTCAGCCACCTCAATACCATCATAACATTTAAATGCGACTGCTCCCCAGGATAGGATACACACACACACAGTAGGTCCTGTTCCCCTATGCAGTGGCACCTCCACACAGCACCACACATTACAAGCTGCCAACATTCAGGACAGTCAAACCACAGTGTCATGAGCAGTGAAATCAAGTATGAGTTGCCAAGCAACTATCTAAAGACCTTAGTGGTCAAAGAGGTGCTATGCCACACTCCTCCAGCCGTACCTGGTGACGTGTTCTCCTTGCCTTAGCACCACAGCCATGCAAAGTTCCACTTCAGGTCACGTATACAGCTCAAGTGACCAAAACCTTGTGCTATTACTCTCAAAACTACTTTCAAAGCCAAACCTTTACCTCTCCATTCATCCACACCACACACACACCTCTCTCACACTCTCTCTCACACACAATGCATACCAATCTGGTATGTCCGTACTGCGCAGCAAGGTGCAGAGGTGTGTCTCCGGTCCTTGAGGCAGCGTTGGGGTCAGCGTGTCTCATGAGCAATACAAGGGCAGCCTCATACTGACCACCAAATGCAGCAATGTGCAGTGGACTCATGCCTGGACAGAAGGATGAAGCCATGGGTGGAGAGGGGAGGGGAAGAGAGGGGAGGAGAAAGGAGGGAAGAAGAAGGGAGAAGGGGAGAGGGGAGGGGAAGGAGGAGAGAGGAGTGGAAGGGAGGAAGGAGAGGAAAGGGGAGATGAGAGGAGAGAAGGTGGGAGAAGAGGAGTGGGGAGTGGGGAGGAAGGAGAGGAAAGGGGAGATGAGAGGAGAGAAGATGGGAGAAGAGGAGAGGGGAGTGGGGAGGAGAGGAGAGTGGGGAGGAGAGGGGAGCAAAAGAAAATGAAGAGGACAGAGAGAGGAGGACAGGTAAATGTGAGAATTGGTCCAAAGTAAAAACACACTAAGTACACTCACGACAATTACTAAGTTCAAAGCATGTCTAATGTTACACTTCAGCAGAGAAACTAAAATAACACCACAGAATATGGCCCATGGGCCGTGCACAGTTCACACAGGAACCTGAGGCAGTGTGGCCAGCTCCAGCTCCCTCCCTTCCTGCTGCCCTGCGGGAGCTTCCTTTATCAGCCCCAACTAGACCAAACACAGGCACAGTCTTCTGTCGTGAGGCGTCTGTGTGCACAGCTGGGTAGTACTGGGCAGTAGCCTTCCTTCCTTTAAACTTCTTCACAGACATGGCTCTACTGGCAAACTACCTATATAGAACTGTCCAGAAGCCAGTCTAACACTTGAGGTGCCTCCTGCTGTACACAGGTGCTGCTAGTTGGAAATGGGTCCTGTCAGCCACCACAAGGTCAAAGTGGTGTGGGTACTCAGTGTAAGGTTAAAGGGGAATGGGTATTTAGTGTTACTAATGGAATTACTAGACAGCCAAGGCAGCTAGCTACCTAGGTAGCTTACCCCTTAATAAAAGGTCAGCCGCTTCTTAATTAATAATTAACATTAGTGGCAGATGTACTTCCACTTTAGTCTGTGTGCAGTGTTTACCCAAGTACGCACTTGTACCCATTGCCACTTCCACACCCATACAAGTTCAGAATCAGCGCTGAGAACTTTGAAACTCAGTAAATGGTTGGATACTGTAAAACTCAGTAAAACTCTGGATACTAGTAATTCAATTAGCACTACCAATTAAATGCCACAGTCCAGGTACACTTGTGGCTTCAGCAGCCCTACACTTACACCACCTGTGCAGCTTCAGCACAAATCAAAGGTTGTGGCTAGTGGGTGGGCTGGCACCGGTGTACTTGTACAGTGCAGCTAGCAGTGGGACCAGCAGGCTTCTTCAACCACCAGGCGCACCTCAGTGGCTCTCTCAAGTGAACAGGACAAGTAGACCAGAGTCTCCACCGAACCCAACTGTGCCAGCTGGGCACATGACCGACCCTTCTCATTACTTGGTGTGCATTAAAACATGCCACGAGATTGTATACACATAGAAACAGGTGCACATGCAGACGCACACACACACACACACACACACACACACACACACACACACACACACACACACACACACACACACACACACACACACACACACACACACACACACACACACACACACACACACACACACACACACACACACACACACACACACACACACACACACACACACACACACACACACACACACACACACACACACACACACACACACACACACACACACACACACACACACACACACACACACACACACACACACACACACACACACACACACACACACACACACACACACACACACACACACACACACACACACACACACACACACACACACACACACACACACACACACACACACACACACACACACACACACACACACACACACACACACACACACACACACACACACACACACACACACACACACACACACACACACACACACACACACACACACACACACACACACACACACACACACACACACACACACACACACACACACACACACACACACACACACACACATTCATGGAGGCATGTTGGCACTGACTAGCGCAGACTCACCTTTGTTGTCCCCAACCATGACAATGCCTCCATACTCCACAATCTCCTTCACCAGGTCCGAGTACCCATTGGCGGCACAGTGGTGGAGGGCAGAGAAACTACACACACAAAGAGAAGCAATGTTAAGACTTACGTACCTACATGAGAAGAATGACAACTAGGGTGCTGTAGAGCAGAGAGGAATGCAAGGTGAACACACAGATACGTACATACGTACACATGTCTTCATGTATATGTGTAAGTGTGCATGTTTGTACATACATACGTACATGTGTATGTACGTACATAGTGGCTGTGCCTACATGCGTGCAGTCTTCACTCGGGAAGAAGGAAATCAGTCGATCTGCTCAGCTGCTTACAGCTCTGACAGCTCTCACACCCTTCCTTGCCACCTACGTACATAACTGGCTCTCAGTCTGTTTTAGCCACAAGCAACGCGGCTGTGCAGCACCAGTGTGCTGGAGCACTGTAGTGCACTCCTCAATAGATAGGTCCAGAGGAGTTGATTCTACTGCCCCTCCCCTCCCCTGTGTCCATCCTCCCTCCACTCCATCCCCCCTCCACTTCCCACTCACCCAGTTTCATCTTGCACATTGACATTGACCCTCTTCTTTGTACCTGTACAGACAACAACACACAATCCACTCACAGACATGCATAATACGTATGTACATAGGTAGGCAGGTCATACCATGCACAACAGGGGACAAAAAGAAACGGCAGAGCATGAGGCAACCACACAATTCTGTATACTCCTGGACCAGTTGAGGCATAACAGATTCATAACAGATTTCACCCATACACTTCGCACTGTCTCCCATCTTTTTATTCCTACTATACGTGCATATGCCCACTGTTAAAGTACAACACTCTACTTGAGTACACACTCCCATAGGTCTTCCCGCCAACACACAACACCTTCACATGCTTGAAAAGTCCTGAGTGGCTAGGTAGGTCTGACATGATTAACTTCGTTCACACTAGACTGTGACTTTTCTGGCTAGTGTGAACGAAGTTATATCATAACACACAATCATATGTTTGGTGCACAACTACAGGCCTCCTGTACTTGTACTGTAAACACAGTACACATGCTTGTACAGACATATGTACATACATACGTATGTGCTAAGCTGTGTATAAGACTCAGGTCTCAAACATAAGAATGGGCTTGCAAGAGGGCCGCACTTCGAAACATTCACACAACACATCAATTTCAGCAAGTTGCACTATATCAAAGTTGCAGTTGGACTGTTTGTGCCTGCTAGGCTGCAACTTTTCCACCAACAACCAATTCTTGGCTATCAACCAAAATACGTAGTTGTGCCCATGTCATTCACTACTGCAGTGAGTAATCACATTATCAACACAAGTACACTGTGTTCACAGGCACAAAAACCTACATATGCATGTACAGTGGAACCTCAGTTATCCGGGCAGTGTGGGACCAAGGGGTGCCCGTAACTTTAAAATTGCCCGTAACTCTGAACTTATTCATGAACTATGTACATACAGTACATGGCTATATAAAAACACTGGTCACAAGTACATACAGCATAAAAATGTATACATGTATGGTATGAGAAACATTTATGAGTCAGGCTGGGCTAAATATGAAAAAAGAGTGGCTTGTTTCATGGTCTGCACTCTTTTCTGGGCAGCAGTATCCCTCCACTTTCTCACAAGCAAGAGGTGGAACGGGTCAGTGTCAGACTGGCCTTCCAGCCACTTCAAAGCTGTCTCAAATGCATCAAAAGCTTGTGATGAAGACACTGTGGGTTGGGGTTCCGCTTCATCATCTGATTCGAGATCTAGACTGTCTTTTTCTCCTGTGACCTCAGCAACTATTTCAGAGTCTGTCATTAGCTGATAGCCAGGATCAGTAGAATCTTCAGCCAGCCAATCTTCTTCAGCCAGCCAATCTTGTGGGGTTTGCCAACTTTCATTATCTGTAGAATATCCCAGTTCTCGGAAAAGATCCGTGAAAGCATCGCTTGAAGCAACTTCTTCAGCATCACTGGAATTGTCATCAGCATCGCTGGAAGGAATCAGTTTCTTCCAGGATTTCTTGACTGTGATGGGACTGACATCTTCCCAGGCTTGAGAAACCCAATAAACTGCATCTTTGATTGTCAATCCCTTCACTATGTCAGGAACAGTTAGTGAAGATGCACTGTTCTCCAGAACAATGTGGCGCAGTAGACATTTCTTGTATCGGCGTTTCAGGGCTTCAAGAAGTCCTTGATCCAATGGTTGCAAGATAGAGGTTGTATTGGGAGGCAGAAACATAGTTGTAACCTTGCCATCACAGGAGGTAAGCTTTTCAGGTGATGGATGAGCTGGTGCATTATCGAGAAGCAAAAGCACTTTGTACTCAATGCCCTGATCTTGGCAAAACTTCTTGACATGAGGCATAAAATTCTTATGAAACCAACCTTCAAAAAGGGTTGCATTCATCCAAGCTTTGGGCTGTGACAAATAGCACACAGGCAATGCACTCATCTCCATATTCTTAAAGCATCGTGGCCTTGCACTCTTGTGAATGAAAGCCAGAGGGAGCTTACAGGTCCCTGATGCATTACAGCAACCCAGTAGGGTGACCCTGTCTTTGGCCTGCTTGAAGTTTTTAGCTTGCTTCTCTCCACAATGAACAAGGGATTTTGAAGGCATCAGTTTCCACCACAGGCCAGTTTCATCAGCATTGAAAACTTGATCCAGGGAATAACCACCCGTCTTCAACGTTTGTTGCAGCTCGCTCTGAAACGAATCAACCGCAGAAGTGTCTGCAGACAGTGATTCCCCTTGAAGAGAAATTCCTCTGATTCCATGTCGAGAAATGAAGTTTGAAAGCCATCCAGAGCTAGCCACAAACGACTGAGCACTGCTTTCTGGATAAATGGAAGGAAAGAGCTGCAAAGCTTCCTCCTTCAGTAGGGGCCCTGACACTGGAGCACCTTTAGAGCACTGTTGCATGAACCATGTGTAGCATGCCTTCTCCAGCTCCTCGAACTTTGCTTCTCTGACGATGCATCTCTTCTTAGCAAAGGTAGGACAATCGCTCGTAGACACGTACTTCTCAATTTTCCCGCGATCCTTCCATATGTCGCCAACGGTAGACTTCGGAACTCCGTGGATGTCACCAACGAGTCGCTGGGACTTTCCTTCCTTTAAGTCGTCGATAATCTTTAGTTTCTCTTCGAGCGTAATGACGCGCCGCTTTATGCTAGCCATCTTCACACTATGTACGAGGCAAGACGTAGTAATAAAATGGCCGGCTCGCTATAACACCTGCCCGGTAGACCGAGGCGCCCGGAACTTCGACGACCGGATAAGTGAGGTTCCACTGTACGCACGTACGTACGTACCTACATGTGTGCTATGTGTGGGTCAGGGAACACCGGCTATGCAGCCATAGACGCACGAAGGAACAGGACTGGCAACGCGAACCGGAAGGCCATATAAATTCCCTATCTGCTATATTGTAGTAGGGTCGTACAGCTTCCGTAACCAAGGAAAGGTGTTAATGAGCGGATTTCGCGAAGGGTTCGCTTACAAATCGCCGTATATCGTTGGCCTCTTTCGGCATACCCACCGCATACCCAGCGGAAACAATACGACTACGAGTGACCTATGGCAACGTGAAACTCGCACCTCCATGAGACGCTCGTACGCCGAGATCCTTCGCTCCCAAAAGGGAACGTTGCGGACGAACGAACTTGGGAGCGAAGGATTTTTCCCTGCAAGGAGTTTTCCGTGAGTCCAATGGTATGGATGCTAACTGCTATCCGTGGTGCATTGCTTAGGCAGCGATTTATCGCGGTCCTAATGCTTTTGCTGTAACAAATTTTGATCTTTTACCTGGCCCTTCTTAAGCTGCTCGCATGCCGCGCAGGAAGGATGCCACAGGAAGAGCACCTTCGTGCAACTAGGCCAAGCTGTGGTAGCAATTCCTTCCTATGGCGGCAAGAACAAGGACAATTTAGCTAGGAGGAGCTGTATCTAATACTTTTTGCTAGTTTCTCGTTGCTAACGAAACACGTGACCTGTACGACCCTCCGGCAACTTCCGGCTCGCGTTGCCAGTCCTGTTCCTTCGTGCGTCTATGATGCAGCTGAGCATCATACCACTTTTGTACACACACACCTCACGAGTCCATGTTCAGACAGGCATACGCATGTACGTACATACATGAATAATTGAAACACGCACATGCACACACGCACACACGCACACGCACACGCACACACACACACACACACACACACACACACACACACACACAACCAAACACTGTACATGCATACCTATCCTCCACACGCCCACACCCAACCCACTGTCAACAGTTGTCACTTGGCCACCAAATTGCCCCTGTCCTAAACAACTGCAAAGCCAGCCAAAACAGACAAATGTTGATTCCAAACACACATTAGCACAAATGACTGTAACAAGCTGACAGACAGACAGCTCAAATCTACTCCAGGACTGGTGAACTGGCACATCTGCTTCAGTCTAGCCAAGGTGATATCCTCCCTCCCCTCCTCTCCCCTCCTATCCTGTGTCCGTTCGCAGCTGGCATGGATTACTAAGTTTTGCCACCGAGGGATGGATTACTAAGCTTTGTCACAAAGGACTGTAAGGAGCCCTCATGCTCGCACATACTCACACCCAGATGCCCGTACATAGGCTGGGAGATATGTACACTAAACTGTCGTTCCCAACTCAATTCTTCAATCACTGCATGGCCACCAACGAGAGATGGTAGGGTTGCACCCTGGCTTTATCCTCCGAAATAACACTGCTACGATGATTGCATAACCACAATAAGCAGTTGTGCAATAGTGACATGAAGGATAGGGTATGAGGGTGAGCTGACAGCCCTTTCACCCGTGCGCATGAATATGTACGTACATCATCACTACAGCTCTCATAACGTAACACCCTCTTTTACGTTGAGCTACATATGTACCTACTAACCTGGGTTAATTAATGTGATGATGTGGGCATGTTGACCTGTGTTAGCAGGCTATAAATTAGGTTACAGCAAGCAAAGTGAGTTTCAACTTATTAATTGGCAGATGGCTGACAGAGCTCACAACTGGTTGCGTCAGTGAATCAGGCACAATTAGGACCAAAGAGACAAGCCCAGAAGCAACTACTGAAAATTCCGGACGAAGTGCACCAAAACAAGTGATCTCACAGGATCAAAGCTTCTTCAAAGAGACCCTGACCTTTAGCTACACTCAAGTACTCATGTTCTGCACTGTGCTGCAGCAACAGGTAATTCGTCCACACTCCTGAGCAGGAAATGCCTTCAGCAGTGTAGCGTGTATCCCATCATGACCAAAGTTAGGGTAAACAATCGTGGTTCATAGAACCATGAAGGGAACTCGAGCAAATTGACTGCAATTTAATTAATCGATTGTGCCACTCACTTAGATAATCTAAAGGCATGCGAGCAGAAACTGGGTCTGTCCCAGCCTACTCAACTGGGTTAGAGGCACATGTGAAACGGTAACAGAACTACTGTACCGCTACATCATTACCCACCTCAGCCTACCACACAAATTCACTATCATCTAGGAGATTAGTCCAGCTAAGCTAGACCAACCAATTCCCCCTCTTGTCTCTCTCTTGGTCCAGTGCAGCAGTTCAATTGATGCCAAGGAAGTGTGTACAATTTCCAACCTCCTTTGTACACCGCCTGTAGCACTGCCTTACTGTGTACACATCATTGTGTGCGACAGCAGCTGACACGCAGCCACACAGCCTAAAGTATGATGACATACAAAATCACAGTCGCTCACAAGCAGACGAGTTACGTATATACGTGTATCCGTTGCAGCTGGGAAACGGTGGCCTTCATGCCAGGGTTAGAGCAACAGACATTCCACAGGGGAATGTCTGTGCATATTTTAGGTCTCACAACACAATAAATAAACACCCCAATGCAACAGTTGGGGAAAACTAGTTGTTATAATGAGACCCCAGCACAGCAGTAGTAATGATATTCATACCCTGTCCACAGCCTGTTGATGAGATTCATAACCCATCCCTTCCTCTATGGTGGCTCATAAAAATTATATTATGCCTCAGGTCAAAGCTAGTCAGCTGGCCTCAGCACAGACATCAACTCGTACTCCAGTCCCCGAGTGGGTGAAGTGTATCAGTGGTTGGTCTACAGAGCTAGAGAAGAGGGTCTAGTTAGGTTGGAGTTAGTAGGCAACTGAAGTCATGTACACAGTAATAAAGCAGGATGGATTAGTGGGTAACTGAAGTCATGTATACATTGGCATCATTAGAACTGCAACTGGTTTCCAAGGAAACTCCCTGAGCAAAGGAAACCCCACAGGAAGAAAACACAGATACACTTCTGAAAACTGCATGTGTTTCCTCTTCACAGAGCCCTCACAGCACCAACACAGCAGCACAAGACAGCACTGTAGGCACTCAGAGGCCACTGTAGTGCTAAAGACACTTGCACGCAAGATGATGGATGACCTTCGGATACCGATCAGTGTCGTCTAGTTTGGGACCTTGGAAGCCCATAGCATGCACAACACAACACCAAACACACCACACCACATCATACCAAGGACGATAAGACTACAAAGAAGAAGTGATGAAGATAGCAGGAGGGAGTCTGGTTTCTAACTCACAGCATACAGTAATTCCGCCCCTGCAATGTACCTACACAGCAGATTGTTTCAGGAGTAGCCAGCCACGCCCAGATGTGCACACACAAGCCGCTGCTGACATAGCGAAGAGGAGTGCATACACTGCATACACACACGCCATATATGACTTCACCTTGCACTCACTTTGGGCACTTGTGTGCATACAGTCAGTGAGTAGTACAACCAAAGCGGTGTGTCTGCATGTTTTGGCATGAGCGCATTTTCGCAGTGTAACACTATACATAACAAATTAGCAGTGTGTCAGCTGCTCTCCCCATTCACTAGCAGCCTTGCTTCACTCTCCCAATCAAACACAAGGGACTACCTACGTACCAGCGACCACAACTAGCTGATAGCGATTAGAATGTCATACTGCGTCTCCTAGCCTGTTCATGCGGTTAACATCCTGGGCACAGGCATGCCATTATGTGATAATCTTAGGCAATATATCCCTCCACGCCACACCAGACATCTACACCACTTATATATACTCCCCACACTCCACCCTGTGCTGTAGACAACCCCACCACCTCAGGGAGGTGAGTCACCACAGCAGCAATCCACACCACAAGTGACAGGCTGTACCCTCTGACTCCCACACAAGCACATAGTGGTAATGTGACCGCACTAACACCATCCTCGAGGTGTAAGAATGCCAGGTATCCTCCACCTGACAACTATTACCACCCTTACTGGAGTGGAGTGAAATGCAGTTTCAATTAACACAATTTGTGGCAGAGATGCACAGGAAATACTATCATTATTTGCTATTCATTACACATCCAATTCAGAGACAATCCCCATTAAGGCTTTTAAAAAGCAGTCAAAGTATGCTGTCTCGTGTTACTTGTGCCAGGACACAGTCAATGTGTATGCTACATCCTGAGGGCAGTACCTGCCCAAATGACAACAAGGTAGGGTAGTCAGAGCCACAGATGTAGAGAGGAGGGAAGACAAAGAGGTGGTAAAAGAAATCTGTGGTGAACGCTGCACAGTAGAGCCTGAGACCCATGCACTTTCCTGGGTCCCCCACCTCCCTTTGCACACCACGCTCAGTCCTGCCCACAGGCAGAATACACACACACACACACACACACACACACACACACACACACACACACACACACACACACACACACACACACACACACACACACACACACACACACACACACACACACACACACACACACACACACACACACACACACACACACACACACACACACACACACACACACACACACACACACACACACACACACACACACACACACACACACACACACACACACACACACACACACACACACACACACACAGTGTGAAAACATAACACACTCCTTTACACCTTGTTTATCACGGACAGTGGACATGGTTCAATTTCTGTATTTCATAACACGACAAACAGGACAGGATTGCGTTGCTAGACAGGGTTCCTCACTAACACCTACCATCTGTAACCACACATCATGCTGGCTTGCGGTGCACGCACACATGCATGCATGCACCCACAATGGCCTACATATCTCAGTGAATTACACAGCACATTGTTATTGAATTAAACACTCGTAACGCAATCCACTATCAATAAAGCTCCAGTGCACACCCAATACACAAGCCAACAGACGCTAACCTGACTGACAGTAATTACAACTGCCTTGGCAGCAGCAGCGGCAGAGGTCTGCCTGCTTGCTTGCTTACCGCACTCTGAGGGTGGGGCCACAACTCTGTACAACAGCTGAGAGTACATTGCTTGTACAAACACAGAGGAGTGGGCTTAATGCTATCACTGCCCTCCTCCACAGAGCAAAAACGAAATCCATGGTGAACAAACGGGCTGCTGGTATAGTCACAAAGTAAACAAACACACCTGTACGACCACTTGCACGATCAGGTGCAGCTCATAGTGCCAATATAAATTGCTTCACCGTGCTTCTAGCAGATAATTATATGCATATGCATATGTATTATGTGTATATGTATTATGTGTATACGTATGTGACACAACTGTAAACTCTGCTACTGCTATCCTAAAGGTCTGTTAGAGCACACGCACATGCACACAGACCATTAACAGTGCACCTCTTCCCCCACACAAGGACCTGCAGCAGCTGCATGTCCTTTTGACACAGCTCCTGTAAGGTTCCTCGCACTCATTAGCAAGGTAACACTTAATTAAAGCAACCCAAACACCCATTATCAAGGCAAGTAATAGGCACACAGTGACAGGCCATTGTGTGCGTACACACAGATGTATGCACACACACAAGGACACGTTAAACACATCTGATACGTCATGCATGGACACACGAATGCACCACACACAAACATGAGCACGTACACACACGTACACACACACACACACGTACACACACACACACACACACACACACACACACACACATGCACACACACACGTACACATACACACACACACACACACACACACACACACACACACACACACACACACACACACACACACACACACACACACACACACACACACACACACACACACACACACACAGCCTCGCTTAAACACATCTACCACGCATCACACGCAGACTAAGCGACACGGAGCTACGAAAACCAACAGAGAGCTCAGCCCAAGCGCCCGGACGCAGTTTAGTGTTGGAGCTGGGAGCGTATCATAAATGAGGCTTATAAAAGTGTCCAATATATCTGAAATAGGCCGCGAGTAGTATAACGTAAGGCGCAAATAGGCCTCTTACCCTGAGACCCTTCACACGGTGCGACCTATACCAGACATACCTGCTTTCTTGAGCTTGGCCATTATCTTCCTGGCCTGGTCCACGTTGCCGCTCCTGAGCGCTGTCAGCAACTCATGTTCTTTGCCCATCGCGTAGCTGAAACCACGAGAGTAGAAAGGACCTCCGCTCTCGTGCGGTTGTTTGGCTCTCCAACAAACGAAGTACTGGAGCGTAGAATCGTTCTACGGTGATTCAAAGGGTGGCTCGACAATGCCACCTCCTACCAGTTGATGTGAGATTCAAAGGCACCAAGACGCACGTCCACTTTGACAGGAGGTCATGAAAGTGAATCGGGGCGAAGTTGAAAATGGGCGCTGTACTACATATATGAGTCTATTCTTCTACCGACACAACGGTGCGGTTCGGCGCCCAGGGGGTAAGTGACGTCATGGTGGGTGCGTCTGGTGACGTCATAGGGAAAAATGGACGACTGTGTATAGCATGTTGGGAGGAGTAGGAGGGAGTGTATTTGCAACACCAGAGTCGTGCACAGGCAGTGTATCATGCCCTTCAAAGAGGAGCTTGTCTTTAAGTCTTGGGCAGAAAGGAAGGAGGAGTAAAGCTCCCAAGTTTGACTCAGTTTCAAGCAATGGATCGAGAGACCTCGTTGACAGTAAAGCTTCCTCAAGAGCTGTCGCCGTCAGCCAGAATCTAACTGGACTCACTAACGTGGCCAACACATGTTATGCCAACTCTGTAGTCCAGGCCCTTCGGTTCTGTCCCGGTTTCAGGGAGGGAATGACGCGTGCTTGCTCTGCGGGTGTATCCACTGCCACCCCACACCCTATTGCTGCCTCATTGCTGCAGGTATGCGCCAAGTCCTCGCACGGTACTGCTTTGTGTTCCATGCACTTCTTTCTTTTCTCATTGCGCAGTTGTTTCAGCTGATGGATGCAGCAGACACGGAAAGTCGAGTGGCCAATCCGTTCGGTTTTGTGACCACTTTGGGGTAAGTGTGCGAGGGATTAGGTCTCCTTAAACCGTACCATGTGTGTGGATAGGACCCGCATGAGTGTTACAGTGTAAAATAGCAGCCGTATTATGTTGTACGAGATGTTTAGTAGGAGGTGAACACATCCGTCAGCATTAATTTGACTCTAATTCTTGCTTAGCACGGCCCCACAAAGCAGCCTGGCTAGCCGAGACCAATGTGGGGTGTGTGTGTGATGTGGCTCTGTTCTAGCGTTGATGGCGTTGAAATGGCGCCTGTTGCAATGTTGACACTATAGCATTGGTTGGGTTAACGAAACACTGTGTACGTTTGTCCCCCTCAAACAACTCACTGCTCTGCCACTGGCCAACCTGAGTGGTGTGCAGTGAGTGTGCTGCAGTGTTGTCAGTACGTTAGCACCATGGAGAGAGTTGATACACAGCCGTGGCCTGGCCATGAGGATTGCTATGTAGTGGTGCGCTGCCGATGCCCTGTACTGTGGTACAGGTAGTAATTGAGAGGTTGAGTGGGAGTATCACAGCTAGTGTGGCGTAACATCCGTCTCCTGCTTTTGAGACACACACACACACACACAGCATGCATGCACACAGACACGCACGCACGCACACACATCAATTTAAGTGCACCCTCACGTATTCTACTTCATGACATGGTTGTGTACACAAGCCACTATAAACAGTACATCCTGTCTCTCCTTACATGCTGCCACATATGCCTATCCAATGAATGCTTCACAAATGTATTCTGAGTGATCTCATGTGTTTAGTTCCTCTTCAAGCATACCATCTCCTACATTCCTAAGGTACACTCCCCGGTTGTCTAGTCTCTAGGGTGCCACTCTTAGCTTCTCTCCCCCTTCACTGCTCTGCTGGGCTAGAGTGAGGGAAGGGATTCTAAGCCAGTAACAGTATTAGCACTTTAGGTCTACTTAATCTCATCATCACCAAATTGTTGGTTACCTGGGGTTATGGTTTGTGCGAAGGACCGTGTTTTCAGAGAACTGAGCGAAATGGTAATCTGTATGGCATACAGAACAAGATGAACTGCAGGTCAATAAGAAATGTGATCCAGAAGTAGGAGAAGTCAGTGGCAATGGCTGCACTAAGGCAGTCAGTGAAATAAATACTTGTAATATAATTATATAACTATTGTGCAAGTGGAGTTGCCTTTGTTGCCATCAATAGCCACTATATGGAGGAAGTGTAAGGAATTTGTTGCCTTGTTGTAATTCTTGTCTGTGGTAAATGGAAGATAAGTCAGTAGCACCCAGGTGTTTTCAAACAACCACATTCCTTTAATTAGCCACCAACACCCATACATTAACTTAGCGGTTTTAGGCATTCTCAGAAGCATCACCACCAAATGTACAGGAGGGTACAGTGTTGTGTGTGTCCACGCCAGTTCTCTCCTTTAGTCAGTCGCTCTTCCCTCCCTTGCAGGAAGACGCACCCACAGTTTACATACGGACAGCAGCATGATGCTCAGGAACTGTTGAAGTGCCTTCTCACCTCTTTGCGTGACCATGTCAGTCACGAAGGGGAGGAGGAGGAGGAGGAGGAGGGCTGGGGTGGGAGGCTAGGCGAGGAGTTAGTCAACACAGCTGCAAACACTGCAACCGTTGGCTACTCTACACCAAAAACAAGAACAACCGAAGAGAGCATTGCCCACCCCCTCCCACGCAAAGCAGTCCGGCCTGCCCCACAGGTCACTCTGCCAGTGAGCAGTGCAAGTGTGCCAGCCTCAAAGCGTTCAGCATCCCCACCAACACTTGCCTCAGGAAGCACCCCAAATGCCACCAATGAGAGCCCTAGCAGTGCTACTCCCAAGAGAGTTTCAGCTGTTCACACACCTCACTCAGCAACCACTGAATATGCTGTCCCAATGAGCCCACCCATAATTACGGAAAGAAGGGATGCCTCCTTTGCTAATATGCGCAGCAAACCTGCTAAAGTGAAGAACAGGGAACCCATAGCAGTGGCTGTTAAACCGGAGCGCACTTCAGTGAGCAGTGTGGATGAAGAACGACTTATCGTCAAGATTCAACGAAAGGACCTCTCTAAGCAGTTCGCCAGCAAGAAGAGGAGGAAGAAACCGAAGCGTAGTCCCTGGGCCAAAAAGAAGCAGGGCATCCGAAAACCCAAAGCCACTCCCTTCCAGTCTGATGCACTGACCATCACAACCAACACCAAGCCCGTGCTAATGGTGAGAATACCCCTAAGGCTCCTCAAGGGCCCTCCAGGCAGCCAGCCTCCTGAAAAGCTACAAGGGATCCTCCGCGGCCTCCCTCTCTCCCCCAAGACACCCACGTTTGACAGGTGCTTCCTTGTGCGGACGCAGTCTGTAGACCAGGATACCTCCTATGCCCCTGACTTCATCTCAGAGCTATTTCAGGGCCACTTGATGTACGGTACAAAGTGCCTGGATTGTGAGCAGTGTACCGGGAAGGAGGAGAGCTTCCTGGACCTCAGTGTCCCCATCCCACCCGACTCCTTCCTTGGGTCGGTGAATCTCAAGTGCATCCCTCTGGAGGAGTGCATCGAGTATTTTGCTGCCAGTGAGTTCCTCTCGGGGGATAACAAGTACTTCTGCGAGGAATGTAACCACTTGACTGAGGCGGAGCGCTTCATCAAGCTTTCTTCACTGCCCCCGATCCTGGTGCTTCACATCAATAGGTTCTCGCACAACTCCATCTTCAATTTCTTCCCCAAGTATCGCTCTTCCGCTTCCAGCAAGCTCTGCAACTGCATCACCATTCCGCAACAGCTTTCCCTAGAGCGCTGGTGTATGCGCAAGTGCCGAGCACGACCCTGCCTCTACCAGCTGTCTGCCGTTGTCTTCCACACTGGCGTCAGCGTCACCAGCGGACACTACACTGTGGCCGTCCTGTCTGGCATATGTAGGCCTGTGTCAAAAGTCAGACCCTCTCGAGCTCCCCCTCCGAGGGGTGGGGAGGAGGGGCTGAGCCGAGCTGGGGCAACACAAGGAGGTGTCGTCAACCATGTTCAAGATGGGGATATCCGGGAAGACTCCCTGCCTGCAGCTGAATCACCAGAAGGCTCACAGACGAGCAAGTCTTCTTCATCTAATAATCCTTCCAATGTGTGGTACTACTTTGACGATAAGAAAGTTTCCACACTGGAGCCAAAACACTTTTCAAAACTTCTTTCTTCCTCCAAGACACCCTACATTCTCTTCTACTGTAACACAGATACGGCAGGGCTGTAACATGTATTCACTGCACCTTTTGGTGCTAATTCAATGACCCATAGCTGTACATATCATGTCAGTACCTTTACAACATTATTTATACTATTACACAGTCATTGTAATGTATTGTGATTACAACAAATCTTGCTTTTGTGAGCAACAATGGCTATGTTTCTGGGCGATTGGCTTGGTTCAAACAGAGGGACAAGCCCCACGCAGGCACCTATGTATGTACAATAATATAGGGCAAAGAATAATTTAAATTATGTTGAATACTGTATATACACAGTATAATTAATATATAACCACAATTAAATTTCAGGCATAATATAATTGGTATATACAAGCAGGTGTCCATGTATACAATATACGTATGCCGTGCAGGGAATGTGCAGGGAAGGCGTGTATGTAGGCCATGCAGCACTGGCAATGTATAAAATGACACATCTAGTGTGCGTGTATGGTTTGTGTGTGTGTGTGTGTGTGTGTGTGTGTGTGTGTGTGTGTGTGTGTGTGTGTGTGTGTGTGTGTGTGTGTGGTGTGGTGTGGTGTAGCACACAGTCTTGGAGTGTGCGCACAGGACAGGACGTGCCTCTCTCTTTGAGGAAGTGGGCTCTGTCCAGGAGGATCAGGCTCTCCACGCAGGGTGCCATGACCAGACGGACAAGGAAGAACAGTGCCACCTTCCACCACTGAGCCAACATCGGCTGCAGCTCCTCCATCCCTGCGTAGCATGTTCACACACAAACACAGTCCTCAAAACAGCAACTGCTGACAACAAACATTCCAGCCAGGATGCATGTGGGTGCACTGTTACATACACACACACACACACTTCCCCACTAACTCAAGTCTACTTTCAGATTGACCGCATTCAAGACGGCTTCTGCATACCTACAGTCATGGAGACGAGACATTGTCTGCAGGCCACGGGCAATGCAGCACTGAATGCCGGCAATGACTCACCCTGCGAAAGGAAGCTTGGACTGCTTGGAACTCAGCCGAACTTGCACTCTCTGCATACCATGCTGAGCGAGGAAGAGGGGTGGGGGGTGGAGTCAGGGCGTTTCGTAGCCATGGCAGCACATGCAGGGTGTGCATGTGAAGACAGCAGTGACTGAGCTCTGACTGAAGTACAGGAAACTCACAATGCACTAGTGTTAGATGATAATTGTTGGTGTGGAAGCTATAAGAACAGCAATATTTAAGCACGTGGATAAGGTACCCTAACATGTGTTAGTGCGATGTCCTTGTAAATGTGCTGTATATGTGCATGTAGATACCTGTGTCAGAACGGTCTCCATCACAGCACGATGGCAGTGAACTTTGAGGTGCTCAGGGTCATCTAATGCAACGAGGAGGCCAATGACTTCGCTCTATGAGGTACGTCTGCCTACAGTGCCACCCCCCCCCCCCTTCCTCACCCTCCTCCCTTCATCCCTTACCATCCATTTCCCTCCTCACTTCCTCTCTTATCTCCTATTCTTGGTCCCCCCCCCTCATTTCTTCCTCTGAATTCTTTTTTCATTCTCTCCTCCCTCCTCCACCTCACCTACCCACGAATGAAGGGGGGCTTCTCAGCTGGCTAAAGTGTGTAGGATACACTGTTCTCCAGGTAGAATGTGGATAAGCTGTAAATCTTGCTGACGTTTTGACCGTGATGCTCCGGTCTTCTCCAGGACGAAGATGTCCTTCGCCCTGAAGAAGACCAGAGTATCACAGTCAAAACCTTGGCAGGATTTTCATCCACCTTCAAGCTGGTACCGGAGAACTGTGCATCCTTCATCTACCCACTTCCTTACATGAACACTACAGTCTGCACAGATGTGGAGCACTCACTGAGCAGCCTCGACGCATAGCTCTCCAGGGCGTGGCAGGAGACCTCACGTGCCCTGTAGCTCAGCTCATGGCCAGCGAGGGAGGAGACAAACTGGCTCATTGGGTAGCCTAGCAGTTGGCCAGCAGGAGGGAGGGGAGGGGGGAGCTCCCTAGGCAGAGGGGGCAGGGAAAGGGCCTGTCCGAGTACAGGGGGTCTAGACGCAATCTCCGAAGAAACATGGGGTGGGGAATGGACCACCTCCTCAAGGCGAGTAGGTTGAGACAGGACTTTCCCAGGGACAAGGGGCTGAGAAGGGACCTTCCTAGGGATAAGGGATTGAGAAGGGACTTCCTTGGGGACTAGGGGTTGAGATGGGACTTCCCCATGGACAAGGGGTTGAGAAGGGACTTTCCCAGAGGAAGTGGATGGAGGAGGAAGTGGTGCCATTGGCTGGAGCTGGTTTTCTGCGGTAGTCATCTTCATATAGCAGCACCCCACGGACACGAGGCCTCGAGCATGAGGGCATGTGGCAAACACTCGCAGCATGGTGGGACCAAGGTCCCCGCAAGTGTGCAGCCCAACTAGCACATGGTCGTCCCCACTCTGTTGTCCAGAGGAGCCAGCAGGAGGAGCACTGGTGATTGGGCAGAGGCAGTCCCTTTCCCCATGCACACAGCTCTGTTCAGCTGCTTGCCCAGCACATGCTGGGTGGACCTCCTTCTTCCCTTTCAGCACTTCCTTCATGAAGTCTTCAGCTGTTGTCCCGGGATGTAGCTGTGGAGGTATTGGAGGGCATGTTGAGTGAGGAAGGCAGCATCGTAACTCGCATGCACGCACGCACGCACGCACACACACTGATACACATTGATGCACACAGGCACATATGTATACATAATATATACATCATACATCACACACTCTGTGAGAAACATATGCAACAGTTATTCAGCCCTAACGCTGTGCCTGACATAAGCAGTGAACACATTGAGCGTGTGCATGCTCCACACTAGTCTAGCGCACTAGACCTTCTCCGCTGCATAAGGTGCTGTAGTGACCCTGGGCGGAGAGGGTCTAGCTTGCTAGACTAGCTCCACACAGGCTGGTGTCCTCAATAGCCTACATACCACAGCTGTCACATATTGCAATCTCCCGCACTTCAACTGTGAGTAATCCCCCTTGTTCTCAGACAGCAAGCTACTCTGCGCCACCGAGGGTGCTTTGCAAGCCTCTTTTCTCATGCCGTGAGCTGCCTGCTTGGCAAACCTGGCTGCTCTGTCTTGGTGGCAATCCTCTGCTTCAACACTGATCACATCGAGGCCATGCTCAAAGGCAAGGCACCGGGACAGGTGACCCTACGCAGGTGTGTGTGTGTGCGCGTGTGGGTGGGGGGTAAACAAGCAAGCTAGTGGCAGACACCACTGTAGGCATTCATGCATTCTATGCACATTTGGACACAGTGCACACCACACAGTAATAAGGACACACACACACACACACGAACAAACACTTTTATATCTTCTACACACATACACACGTACACACACACCACACACACACACACACACACACACACACACACACCACATACACACACACACACACACAGACACACACACACACACACACACACACACACACACACACACACACACACACACACACACACACACACCACACACACACACACACACCTGCCCAGATCCAACATCCTTATCCAGACCAAGTAACAAGGTACAGGAAGAAGAGAGAAAAGAAGTGAACAACGCGACAGTTGAGAGCTGCACACAACGCAGCAGCACTCACCACCACCAGGCTAGTCTCTGTCTGTCTGGCCAGAGCTGCAACTGTCTGCTCCACAAGTGTGCGTGAAAGGGGGGAGGAGGGGGGAGTGTGGGGACTACCGGGGGAGGAGGGGGAGTGTGAGGACTACTGGGGGGAGGGGGGAGTGTGAGGACTACTGGGGGAGGGTGTGAGTGAGGACTACTGGGGGGAGGGGTGTGTGAGGACTACTGGGGGGAGGGGGGAGTGTGAGGAATACTGGGGGGAGGGGAAAGTGTGAGGACTACTGGGGGGAGGGTGTGCGTGAGGACTACTGGGGGGAGGGGTGTGTGAGGACTACTGGGGGGAGGGGTGTGTGAGGACTACTGGGGGGAGGAGGGGGAGTGTGAGGACTACTGGGGGAGGGGGGAGTGTGAGGACTACTGGGGGGAGGAGGGGGAGTGTGAGGACTACTGGGGGAGGGGGGAATGTGAGGACTACCGGGGGAGGAGGGGGAGTGTGAGGACTACTGGGGGGAGGGGGGAGTGTGAGGACTACTGGGGGAGGGTGTGAGTGAGGACTACTGGGGGGAGGGGTGTGTGAGGACTACTGGGGGGAGGGGGGAGTGTGAGGAATACTGGGGGGAGGGGAAAGTGTGAGGACTACTGGGGGGAGGGTGTGTGTGAGGACTACTGGGGGGAGGGGTGTGTGAGGACTACTGGGGGGAGGGGTGTGTGAGGACTACTGGGGGGAGGGGGGAGTGTGAGGACTACTGGGGGGAGGGGTGTGTGAGGACTACTGGGGGGAGGGTGTGTGTGAGGACTACTGGGGGGAGGGGGGAGTGTGAGGACTACTGGGGGGAGGAGGGGGAGTGTGAGGACTACTGGGGGAGGGGGGAGTGTGAGGACTACTGGGGGGAGGGGGGAGTGTGAGGACTACTGGGGGGAGGGGTGTGTGAGGACTACTGGGGGGAGGAGGGGGAGTGTGAGGACTACTGGGGGGGAGGGAGGGAGTGTGAGGACTAGCGGGAGGTATGACCCTTGAGACTGCCATCACGCATTGTGCTCCTACAAGATGGCATGACACGACTAGCTAGCTCATTGCTGCATGTGCGGCAATCTATCTTACCACAGGGAGGAACGGCTACCTTCTGTTTAACACATGCTGCACTCCTCCTTCACTGCAGCTACCATCCTCACCTCCTTGAGGTAGTGGAGCTCATGACGCTTCTTTGCTTTCACATGGCGGGTCAGCAGACGAGGGGAGGGTGCCACATCACTCCCCAGCTTCAATCCCCGTTCAGGACACACAACCTGCCCCACCTCTTCACTAGAGACATGCTTCTTCGGGTGTGGCTTATTTTTGCCATGGACATCAGGAGAGCTACAAGGTTTGTAGTCCTGTCGGCTCCGGGGCAGACTGAGGCTCCTAGCAGTCGCCACATAAGCCAGGAGAGACAGAGGCCACACTCTGCACCAGACAGACACAACATAATTCAATTAGAGTATACACAGCATGTACTATCATGTGTGGTAGGGGCTTCCCCGGGGACCTGCAGCTGCTGGCTACAGGAGCTGCCATATATAGTGGGAAGATTTTGTGGAAGGAAGGTTTGCGATTTTGTTCAAAATCAAAGATTTCACAGTATAAATTTCGTGATTTCATTTAAAAGCAGTATCATCCCATTTAGAGAACATTTTGCAAACTAAAATTTCAAATTTGGCCAAATCGCGAAAATTACTGCTATCTTGTGTGCCTAAAGTACAAATACATTAACCAGTTATGGCTGCAATAATCTATGCATGAAGTTGGATAGGATTATGCAATATGTGTGCGTGTGTCCGGGTTAATGCCACATGCAAGAAATGATAGTAACATGCAGTTGCTGTTCAGACTACACAGCTTGACCCCACGTGCTTGTACTGTGCTGCCAGTTCGATTGGCAGTGTGTATTCAACATACATATACAAGGGGCTGTCCCTTTGCCTGTGAGTTATTCAGAGCTAGGTAGCTGCATAGACCTGACATCTGGACCAACAGAGTGGTGAGAGAAGACAGTGCAGTGCTGCGTGCATGCATCACCCAACACAGCAGCCACATATTGAGGCACCGCGTGGTGGGAACCATTCCATACAGCAGAGTTGTTGTTCATGGTCCCTTACAAATCCTATATGTTAGCTGTGGTATATAAGTTGTAGAACCAGAGAGATATTGAGCTAACACGTAGCAATAGTTCCAACAAGTAAGACGTTTCGACCGCGAAGGTCTTCGTCAGTTACAAAACTGTTTTGTAACTGACGAAGACCTTCGCGGTCGAAACGTCTTACTTGTTGGAACTATTGCTACGTGTTAGCTCAATATCTCTCTGGTTCTATGTATTCCGTAGCATGAGCCTCTACGACATCATATAAGTTGTACATGGCTGGAGCTAAAGGGAAGCAACATGTGTTTACCCTGGCCCAGCCCTCTCCTCCCCTCCCCCCCTCTCCCCCCTCCCACACACATACACTGTCAAACATACACTGTTCGCTTTTGTCTCTGTTCCTTGGACCCGTGGGCTTGTGGGAGAAGGAAGCTGTGGGCCTCCTCAAAAGAACATCCTTCAAACGCAGATCTCCAGGACTGATGCAGTTTCTCCCAATGTCGTTCTGTAAAGAAATCCTACATTGGCAATAACAAGTGCAGTTAACGCTGCACCAGCATTTCAGTATTAATTGACTGGACTGGAAATGGACATACCCTAACCCTAGCCCTAACCCAAAAACTGAATGTACGGAACGTACAATAATAAAACAATCCAGTAATCCGCTGCAGCCATTATTGTTCAGAAAATTAACCAGTCGCTCGGCTGAAGAGTCCATTTTGATAATCCACAATCGCGTTGCATAATCGGAACAAAATGGGCGCCTACTTCTCGGTCAGTCCGGCATTGGACGAAGAGGTTTCTCAGTCACAGACCTTCCCCAGCGAAGTTCTCGACAAGTACTTGGTTGAGAGAGTTATCGGTAGAGGTGCCTTTGGAGTTGTGTACGAAGTTGTTGATCGGCGATCACAGGCGAAACTTGCAATGAAGCGAGTGGACGGCCATTCCGGGGCGTACAGTAAGGAGGTGTGCGTGTACGTGTGGCGTAGGAGTATAGTGGCGGGTCTGTACATACGTGTGTGTAAGTGTATGTATTCATGCATGTTTTTATGGTTTTCTCCACTTAATGTATCAGTCTGTTTCTAATGCCAACATGCACACACGTCACGTGACATATGGTGCATGTACAATGGACAATGATGGTGTCTTACTGTGTGCATGCAGGCTGCCATGCAGAGTGGCTGCGAGAGTGAGCATGTGGTGAAGGTGGTGGAGACCATCCTGTCCAGTGCTCCCAACTCACCCGCACACTCGTCCGTTGTGTTCATTGTAATGGAGTTGTGTGAAGGGGGAAACTTGAGGAACTGGATGCGCCGCGTGAAGACCAACCGGCTGCACAGCGAAATTGTGAGTGCACCAGGAGATGACAAGGGGCTGCTGGTGTGTGGTGCTGTGTGTGACTGACCACACAAGCTGCTGTGGTGGATCCACGTGTTGCACTTGTCCTATTTACCATGTCCGCAGTCTGCAGGTACAGAACAGGTATGATGTTAATGCTAACAGACACAGCTCTCTTAGGCTTCATCTCCTCTTCTTCATCCTTCTCTTCTTGCCTCTTTTCCAATCCTTTTCCTCCTCTTTTCTCTTCTTCATTCCTCTAACTTGCTTCCTCTTCTGCATTCCTTCTCCTGGCTCTCACCTTTTGACACTTTTCATGTCTCGTTTGGTATGCCATGACATTCAACAGGCGCACACTAACAACCAAAGCTCTGCTAGCAGTTGCACGGAGAATGACTGCAGTGGATATTTCGAACGGGGATGTTGAGAGTTTTGTGACTCACAAAGACCCTCTAGGTCGAAATGTCTCACTGCAATTTACCCCCTTGGTAAATGATTGCTCAACAACGTCCATGTTTGGTTTAACGCCGTAGCATGAGCCTCTACCATCATCAATGAATCTGTTCTCCAAATTGTTATCTGCCTCTACTGAAGCACTCATTAGGTACATACATGATATCGTAGAGGCTCATTGCTACTTTGTTGATATCGGGCGAACTGATCGTGAGTAAATGCGTAGCAGAATCAATAACAATGATTGCAGGACGCCTTTGTCAACTGCATAGTACGCAGTTGACAAAGGCTTCGTGGCCAAAACGTCCTGCAATCATTGTTATTGATTCTGCTCCGTATTTGCTCACGATCAGTTTGCCCGAGGTGCATACATGCCTATCTATTTCCCTTAGTCTTCACAAGCAATAGAAGATTGAATCAAAGCCAGATTGCTGTGAGTTGTGTTGCTGCTCTTGCAGGTTGTGCTCCAGATGCTGCTGGAGATCTGTGCTGCCGTGGAGAGCTGCCATCAGAACAAGGTAGTGCATCGTGACCTCAAGCCCGAGAACATCCTACTGGACAGCCAAGGCAGAGTGAAGCTGAGTGCGTGTGTGCATGGTGTGTGCTGTGTTAGGAGGAGGTCAGTGGGTGGGGTTAGTGGAATGGTCCCTATGCATTGCTGTGTCGGTTGTTGTGTTTGCGCAGCTGACTTTGGTGTGGCGAGGCACCTCAAACGAGACGCTGGTGCAAGCACGTTTTGTGGTGAGTACTGTGTGTTGGGCTGTGTCCCTGGAGGTAGGCTGTGTTGGGCTGTGTCTCTGGAGGTAGGCTGTGTTGGGCTGTGTCCCTGGAGGTAGGCTGTGTTGGGTTGTGTCCCTGGAGGTAGGCTGTGTTGGGCTGTGTCCCTGGAGGTAGGTTGTGTTGGGCTGTGTCCCTGGAGGTAGGCTGTGTTGGGCTGTGTCCCTGGAGGTAGGTTGTGTTGGGCTGTGTCTCTGGAGGTAGGCTGTGTTGGGCTGTGTCCCTGGAGGTAGGCTGTGTTGGGTTGTGTCCCTGGAGGTAGGCTGTGTTGGGCTGTGTCCCTGGAGGTAGGTTGTGTTGGGCTGTGTCCCTGGAGGTAGGCTGTGTTGGGCTGTGTCCCTGGAGGTAGGCTGTGTTGGGCTGTGTCCAGGAGGTAGGCTGTGTTGGGTTGTGTCCCTGGAGGTAGGCTGTGTTGGGTTGTGTCCCTGGAGCTGGGCTGTGTTGGATTGTGTCCCTGGAGCTGGGCTGGGTTGGGTTGTGTCCCTGGAGCTGGGCTGGGTTGGGTTGTGTCCCTAGAGGTAGGCTGTGTTGGGCTGTGTCCCTGGAGGTAGGCTGTGTTGGGTTGTGTCCCTGGAGCTGGGCTGTGTTGGGTTGTGTCCCTGGAGCTGGGCTGTGTTGGGTTGTGTCCCTAGAGGTAGGCTGTGTTGGGCTGTGTCCCTGGAGGTAGGCTGTGTTGGGTTGTGTCCCTGGAGCTGGGCTGTGTTGGGTTGTGTCCCTGGAGCTGGGCTGTGTTGGGCTGTGTCCCTGGAGCTGGGCTGTGTTGGGCTGTGTCCCTGGAGGTAGGCTGTGTTGGGTTGTGTCCCTGGAGGTAGGCTGTGTTGGGTTGTGTCCCTGGAGCTGGGCTGTGTTGGGTTGTGTCCCTGGAGCTGGGCTGTGTTGGGTTGTGTCCCTGGAGCTGGGCTGTGTTGGGCTGTGTCCCTGGAGCTGGGCTGTGTTGGGTTGTGTCCCTAGAGGTAGGCTGTGTTGGGCTGTGTCCCTGGAGGTAGGCTGTGTTGGGTTGTGTCCCTGGAGCTGGGCTGTGTTGGGCTGTGTCCCTGGAGCTGGGCTGTGTGGGCTGTGTCCCTAGAGGTGGGCTGTGTTGGGCTGTGTCCCTGGAGCTGGGCTGTGTTGGGCTGTGTCCCTGGAGGTAGGCTGTGTTGGGTTGTGTCCCTGGAGGTAGGCTGTGTTGGGTTGTGTCCCTGGAGCTGGGCTGTGTTGGGTTGTGTCCCTGGAGGTAGGCTGTGTTGGGCTGTGTCCCTGGAGCTGGGCTGTGTGGGCTGTGTCCCTAGAGGTAGGCTGTGTTGGGCTGTGTCCCTGGAGCTGGGCTGTGTTGGGTTGTGTCCCTGGAGGTAGGCTGTGTTGGGTTGTGTCCCTGGAGCTGGGCTGTGTTGGGCTGTGTCCCTGGAGCTGGGCTGTGTTGGGCTGTGTCCCTAGAGGTAGGCTGTGTTGGGCTGTGTCCCTGGAGGTAGGCTGTGTTGGGTTGTGTCCCTGGAGGTAGGCTGTGTTGGGCTGTGTCCCTGGAGGTAGGCTGTGTTGGGCTGTGTCCCTGGAGGTAGGCTGTGTTGGGTTGTGTCCCTGGAGGTAGGCTGTGTTGGCTGTGTCCCTGGAGGTAGGCTGTGTTGGGTTGTGTCCCTGGAGGTAGGCTGTGTTGGGCTGTGTCCCTGGAGGTAGGCTGTGTTGGGCTGTGTCCCTAGAAGTAGGCTGTGTTGGGCTGTGTCCCCGGAGTTAGGTTGAGGTGTGGGTTACCTCTCCCAAACCCAAGTGCATGGAGTCAGTGTGTCCTGGACTCTGCTCTGCTGCCCAGGCACACCTGCCTACATGGCTCCTGAGCTGTACCTGAATTACATCTGCAAGATGGAGGGGTCACAGACTCACAGGTGAGGCTGAGGGTGTGTGCGGTCTGTGAGCCCTATGTCAAACTCGTCAAGCTGTTTGCAGCTCATCCCCTCCACAACCCTTGTGTAGTTCTCCTTGGGACACTGGACTTCTTCCTGCTAGTCAGCTAATCTTCTGTGTTTTCTGCCATCACTCTCTCCAAATCCACTCGGCACCTGTCCTCATTTGCCTGTGGTTGCTGTGCCAACTCCTGGCTCTCATCCAAACTGAGAGGGTTGTTTGCGGCATCCTTGTTCTCCACTTCAAGGGATACTTTAGTTGTTTCTTCCCTACTACCAGTTAAATGTTGCTTGAATGCTAATAACTACACATGTGTTTGTGCGTGCGTGTGCGTGCGCGCGCGCGCGCGCGCGCGCGCGTGTGTGTGTGTGTGTGTGTGTGTGTGTGTGTGTGTGTGTGTGTGCCAGCAAATTTCTGCTGTTTTTCCTTTCTATCCTTATCTCTCCTTCTGTTATCACCACGACAACACCATGGAGGTATGACTACAAGTGTGACGTCTGGTCTATCGGCTGCCTACTGCTGGAGATGGCAGCCAAGACAGACATCAGTTTATTTGTGAGTATCGACCCATAGCTGATTGCACAATAATCATAGGTCACCGCCCTATTATCAGGTAGGCCATCTTTTAATACATGCATCTACTCAATGGCATGTGTAGAAGGTGGCCTGTGTGCCGATACATTTGAATCCCTAGACTGTAGGGCCAGAGGGTGGAATGGTCAAGGAGAGAGTGCTTTGGAAAACACTCTCTCCTTGTTCATGTCCATTCTTTTTCTGGCTTGTTGTGCTGGAGGTGTGTGGGTGGCTTGTACCAGATACCAGCTCAAGCAGTGGACCTCCTCCTCTCCCTCTCCCCTGCCATGTGCAAGCAACTAGAAAGGCCCCCAAGGAGTGGTGGACCAGTCAACCTGGGCTATGACATCTCCCAGGTAACAGGGGCGGAGTCACAGACTCAGCTGGATGCTGTAATTGAGGAGTATGTTCCCAAGGTGAGGGGCTGGTATTCTCTGTGTAAGGTGTACATACGTATACAAGTATATAATTCTGAGCTCATGCTGTGAGTGTATGTGGGAGACAGGTCAATGTGCGTTTACTGTATTTTCTTAACCCCCCACCCTTCTTTCCCCACCCTCTCTCCTCCCCACCCCTTCCCTCCCCCTCCCTCTCCACTTCCCGCTCCCCCCTCTTCTCTCTTCTCCCCTCCCCTCCCCCCAACCTGTAGGATTACACAGTCACGAGGAAGCTATTGAGGCTAATGCTTATCCAGCACCCAGAGAGAAGGATTGATGTAAAGGACATCTTACTGGACTCAGATGTCAGAAGGAAGTTGGAGAACCCTCCCCACAGTAAGGAGTCACTTCACTCAATACAGGGGATATCATCAATTGATATGAACGGAGAACAAGAACCACAACTTGGCGCCCGAACTCGTGGCCTATGTGGAGTTTCAGCCACGCGAGCCACCATCGGCTCTTTCTCCCCAATCTCCGTATATACGGTCACGGGCGAGCCCACAATACTGCGACCACGTAGAACCCGCACCTTAAAGATCTGTGCGATAGTGTACTCAGCGGATGTGAATGTGCATGAGCCCGCAAGCCAGGGGTGGGTGATGGTGCGCCATTCCTATATCTCTCTATGTGTTGTCAGTAAGTGTTATGCAAGCTAGTGTAACTATGCAAGGTGGTGTAACTTGTACAAGATACATCAGCCTGCATAACACTTACTGACAGTATGAGACTTGAAGAATTCAGTCAAGGCTACATCCCTCAGAATACTATCTATGATATGCAGAAGTGTCTGAAGAGTGAGCCTGTGTGGTAGAGTCTTTACTAACAGGCCAGTCTCTTTGATGTATGTCATCTTTATGGGATAAAATGATGTACAGTACTTGCACATTTGACCTGTGTGTACTGTAGTAGTTATGTGTCTGAGTTGTGCCCCTCCCCGCACTACTGCAGGTCATTGGTATGATGATTTATTGGATACGTCGCACGACACATCGGTGTAGCATCGTCCACCATTGCTGTTGTTGGTCAGTCAGTCATCCGATGCAACCAATTGCCATGCATGGGCATGTCATGTGCCCCCATGCATGGTTTGGTGCCTTTGTTTAATTTGCATACTGCACTGTTTTATTCCTTCATAAATTTGACCTTGCCACCTTCTGTAAATCCTTTCCTTGTGCATGATTAATGCTGTTATATACAATTGATTTTAAATGGTTAAAAAAGTACTAAAACAAAATGTAGTTATTAATATACAATTAAAAAATGAAATGTTTATAAATTATACGCATATTTTTTATGATACACTTCTTATACCCATGCATGGTAAATGTAGAGCTGATGTATACGTACATACAAAGGCAGCTATGGTATACTACATGCACATAGTAAATTGTATAAATATACATATACATATAGGGAATCAACATATGCACTATTTTTGAGAGCTCTGTATGACGGTACCTCATGTCGTGTGAAAGTTGACAACAAACAGAGTGACGAGTTCCCGGTGACCAGTGGCCTTAGACAAGGATGTGTGATGTCACCTCTGCTGTTCTCATTATACATCAATACCCTAATAGATACCTTGAAGAAACATGATTGTGGTATCCAATGTGGAAATGGTATCATCCCGGGTCTGCATGGTTCCAGAGATGTACAGCAGAGTTGGGAGACATTGGTATTGGGACATTTAGGAAATTGATGACTTCACTAGTGGACTCCACCATGTTGTATGGAGCTGAGGTTTGGGGTTGTTGTCGGAACTTACAATCAGTACAGCAAGTGCAACTGAGAGCAGCCCGGTTGTTCTTTGGAGTCGGGACTCTCCACCCCCGAACATCACTGCTGCTGGAGCTAGGGGACCTCCCAGTGGTATGGCTGGCGAGGATGAAATGTATGGTTTTTTTGGCTCACGATTCTGACTAGTGCAGCTTATGATGGAAGGTTGCTGAAAAGAGTGTCTGTCGAGGCTATAAGGCTCAACAAAGGTACATGGATAAAGAAGATGAATGCCTGCTGTAACGACTTTGGTTGGCAGAATGTGGGAGTGGAGCAGGTTAAAGATATGTCAGAGAATGAGTCGAAGAGGATGTTGGAGAGTGTGGCGTGGAGGAGAGTAAGAAAAGAATGGAGTCAGGAATTAGAGAACAAACCAAAGCTGTCGATGCTGAAGAAGATTGCGGAGTATGAAGAGGAATCTAGTTGTGCAAATGTGAAGATGAAAAGCGAGAGGAGGATCTTGATAAAGCTGAGGGGAGGAACTGCACCGTTTCAAATGGAGACAGGCAGATGGCATGGATTGAAAAGAAAGGAAAGGGTATGTAAAGAGTGTGACAGTGGAGAGGTGGAGGATGTGGTCCATTGGATGATCAGGTGCCCAGTCTGGATTGGACATCGTGAGGCACTATTGAAACAATGTCATGATCATTCCTCCATTTCTGATGAAGATACCACGGCAAGAATTCTGTGCCTGGCTTGCCACAACCACAAGACAGCATCGGTTATCCACACTATGTGGAAGGCGCGTTTTGGCACGTAGTGCCAGACTGAACTCCCTATGCTCTGCAAGCCCTTGACTGAATTGTAAACTGAATTGTATACTATATATGTGAAGGACACATTATCTAAACCAACAGTTTTTTTTGTGTGAATATATGGTTTGTTTGTGTTATAGTGCTGCTTTGGGCCAGCTTGTGCCCTAGTGCCGTGTGGCATGGATGCACTCAAATATTGATTGATTTAATTTGATTTATAATGTACTGAGTGCCTCCCCTTCATCTGACACATTATAGTTGAGTATCTGTGCCATTTCTGTATATATGAATACTAACCTAATCCTTGATTTGGAGATTTCCTTCGTCATTATACTGCGTATTGTATTATCAAATTGTACCCTGTTGTATCAAAGTAAATGTACATATCATAAAAGGTAAGCATAATATATAATTATGTGTATTATTAAGGCGTAAAGGTGTGTTTCTGGGCAGATGCTATATACATATATATATATATATATGTATATATATATTATATATAATAATTTATATATTGTGTAACATAAAATTACAGTATATGGATTGGAAGACATGTATTATAAACTTCATAATTATATCATTTAATGATGGATTGATGCATGCACATTGATATTAATTTTACAAGCATTAGTTCATTAATAAAACACGCGGCTGTCATGACGTCAATGACTTGATACCAGCTTTAGTCTGTTCTTGATTGATTGCTTCCTCCTTTGACACTGCTAGCAAAACATGCAAGATGTACCCTGCACAGCAGAGAGTGAACAGCACTGTGGTGAGGGTGATGTACAGTGTGGCGTGTGGCGTTCCACACGGCACCCTCCCCACCCACTCCTGCGGACTGTTGGGTAGAGTGAAAGAAACTTCCCTCCAGGGACACTGAACACTTGGTTGGGCTTGACCAATGCCTGTCCCACAAGTATCAATGCCAGCCAACATCTCTGCACCGGACACTGACTGCAGGGAGGTAGGATCTACAGGGATATATGATATATTGTAAATACACACACACACACACACATTGTGTGGTCTCCCCCCAATCGTGTGAGCATTCAGGTTTCTTCATCTGAAGGACTCACTTGATTCACAGTTTACAAGAATGTGCTGGGGCTCAGGTAGGCGGTGAACGCTAGCGTGGCCCTGTTCACAAGGTGGTTGATACCGCATGTGAATTGGTAGTTTGACGTCAAACCTGCACACACACACACACACACACACACACACACTCACACAGACGAGTGACACAAGGAGAATGCTTAGCTTGCAACCACACATGCAGTAGAACCTCCCTTGCCACTGCACACACATAGTGGGAAAATTTTGCCAGTTGAAAGTTCATGATCTTGCGATTTGGCCAAATTTGCAAAATGTTCTCCCCTAACAACACAAGGCTGATATTTTGAATGAATTGCAAAATTTTAAGCACAAATCTTTGATCTTGATTAAATTCATGAAATTTTCTTCTGCGAGACTTTCTCACTATAAGGTATGGGCAGTGTGCTACTACCAGCCACCCTGGCAGCAACAACAGGCACCTTTGCATGGGCTGCAGCCACCTGCCTACAGCAGCCATACAGCAAATCAGCTACTGCATTCGAGCTATACTACGCACGTGTGCTCCTTGTGCCCGGAGCACTTCAATACCTCAAATACATGAAAAAACTGTTGACGATGTTAGCAACTTCGTGATACGTTGGTAGGTCCTATGCATGCACCTTTCTGCTTGTATTCCAGCAAACATCCACACCACACTCTCCTCCACTGCATCCACTGGAAGCTCAGTTGACACTGGATGTCGCGAGTACACCTGTTCACATGAGGAAGGGATTACAATATGGTAACTCGATTAGGGAACTAGACTAATCTAGACCAAGCTCGCTGTAGGTCAGATGGACGTTGCCCGCACAGCCGAAGGTGAGGACTGCATGTACACCTTAATGGTGTGTTCCTGTACTCCAGTAAAGAGGTGAAGTAGATGAGTTGTATGCAGACTTACTGTAACATGTTCATCACTGTTCAACATGGAAATCTGTAGCATTCAACAAAAGCAGGTTGAAATGTACTAACAATGGGTATGTATGTATGCTTCTAGTAGGAGTACCATAAATTTAAACTCACGTAAGTAACATCGAAATATCATGTACATAGTGTCATCCAGAAGACCTTGCAAATGCAACTCTTAACGCAGCACTGCTGCATACTGTTACACATCACTGTTGCACAGGCCTGTAGCTACCCTGGAGCAGCATACTGCACTGCATCTACCCCCACACTGCAATGCTCTGCACACCAGAGGGTTGGTGCAGTCACTTCAGGGTTTGCAGCCCCACTGCACATTGCATATACATTACAACAATGCATAATTATATAATATATGACTACAGCCCTTTGGGAAGTGTGGAGTCTCACGCCTGACGGTGTAGAGCGTGTGAGAACCCACCATTCCAACATTGTAACTATGCCATTGCAGCATGATGCACAGTGGAGACTGGAACACCTGCACTGCAATCCTCCGGTACCTTGACACACTTAACACCTTGCATGCCTTGCGTGAAGTATGCCAGGTATGGCTTGTGCAGTGGTTTTTGAAATGGGTGAATTCGTGAGCAATTCACGTGGCATAGAACGTCAATAACAGAACGTTTCGGCCTTGAGGGCCTTCTTCAGCTGTTACACTGAAGTACTACAGAGTGACGCACTTTATAATCGGCCGCTCAGAGCTTGTGCAGTGGTGTAGGTTACCTGGCTATCACAATTGCTGCACATGCACACAATAGCTGCCAGACCCAGAACAAGAAGGAGAACTCAGAGACATCTACCACACTGTCTGCATGACAGTGAGCTTGTATGTCGTACATACATAATGCTGCAAACCTGGTCAATGTCAAAGTACATCTCTCTTGGCACCTCCAGCTGCACAGCAAGATGGCAACCAGCAGTCCTGATGCCAGGAGGAAGATCAATCTGACATGTGAAGTGCCTGAAGACAAACATGAGAGGACAGAAGAATGCATGTTACCTTTGTCAATCGGTCAGTCATCAAATCTGTTTACGAACACAACATTGGTACATGCAAGTGTGTTGACTCAGTGTCACGATCGGATGTGAGGCTGGTCTCGTGTGGCTGCCCCTGTTCCTGCCTACAGTTACAAGCTGACATCATCGGCCCGCCCGCAGGGATAGCAGGGGAGGCAGGACTAGGGTTGGCCACGTGAGACTAAAGTGAGGCCATGTGGTCATGAGTGCATGTGTAGCACTGCCACATGCACGTTCCTGAATAGCCTCAACATAGCATAGCCCTGCCTCTGCAGCACCTGTGAAATCCTGTCCCAGTCACATTTCTTAAAACTGTTGCTGTCTGTTTATTCCTTGCATCTCCAGAGTCCCGGTAGTTTGAACTGCACGAGGTGTGATAACATCATTACTGTGCACATAGACACTATGCTGCGCTCAACACAATAGGGTTTGTGAGAGAATATAGCATTCATGGGATCATAACCACCTTAACCTATGGAGAGTAGAGTAGGGTAGCTATTTATGATGCACAGGGGGTTGACCATGGGAGTGTCACATCATGCACTTTTGGTGTGTGTCAAAAGTGTATAAGTACCTTTCTGTGATGTGGTGCAGAATGCACAGGACAAGGAGGACGGACCTCTCCTTTGCGTTCATCTAGTCACTAGCCGGTGCCGTGTCGTGTTGGCTTTCCGTTCAAAGATATATATAACACATGATCAAATATTTACTGATTAATAGTATAAATCACGTATAAATTTCTCAATGTTGGGTCGTTTGGCATTACAAAATGTCTTCTGGCTCCGCGCTCAACGGGCACCAACAAGTTGAACAACGCACCAGTAGCCAAACACCCTCTTCTCATCGGGATGCGTTTCCATTCTTCTACAACGCCACAGTCGTGGAGGATGACAGCGTCATGACGGACGAGGAGAGATCCATCCTGGATGAGCGACGCCGGCAGATTGAGGCCTACTGCCCCCCCTTCACCACCGGGCTGGACCCGAACCCGGTATCAGGGGAGGAGCCCCGCATAGCCATGAGCACCAGGGCGAGTATCCTTCTCAGTCACTCGCTGCATGTAGCAATAATAGCTTTCTCGTGAGGTGGAAGGTGATGCAGGGCCAGAAGCTAGCTAACACGTGACTGGGCTAGCACGTGTATTGAGTGTGTGTGTATGAGTAGTGGAGGTAGGGGAGGGTAGAGTTGTAATATGCTATAGATGCTACCACTGCTGGAAGTTCCTGTTGCTAGTGCCTCACGACATGGCTATTAATGTCTGGCGCCCCTTGCATATGTACGTGTATGTAGTCAGATGTAATGGTAGCATTGTCAGATGTTTGAGAAATGCCATCTTGCCCTCAGCTGTCCACTGCTGTGTGTTGGATCCTTAACAGTTTTGCTGCAGACATTGTGTTCATTGGTCCGACAGGGACGGGGAAGTCCTCCCTCATTGGGAGCTTGTGCCGCTCCGTCACACAGCAAGAGCACTTCCCAGACAAGATTCGACAGACCTTGAACCATCCTGACAGTGGACACGGCACACTGCACTGGCTGGAGAGCCCTCTAAACACCAAGGGGAACATTGTCCTCCAGGACACGCGGGGAGACCAGTCTTTTGACGCTGGTGAAAGGACGCTGCACAACCGTGCCCTGCAAGGGTTCTACCAAGATGGGACACTGATGGGAAGTGTGGCTCCTCTGTCTAAGGACTGGTGGAAGCAGAGGTGGTTTTGGCAGAGGGGCAGTCTGAGCGACTCACCCCACTGTGTGGTGTTTGTGTTTGACGGGTCCGTTGAGCCTTTCCTCGATGGGGAGAGCTTGGCTCACTACAAGGAGCTCTTTCAGTTGTGCACAGAGTATGGTGGGTTGGCCGATGCAGTGCCGGGGGGAGTGGGTGCACGTCCGGGATGCATGCCGCTGGGCATTCATAGGACCCCTCCCCTCCACACGTCTGTCTGCCTGCCCATCCAGCTTTACACTCAATGCACTACAGTGCTGTTTTATGGAAGTTTGGGGAGGTAGGTAGAATCACCGAGTTCAAACCTTGTAAATTTACTGTTTTGTTGCTTGTCATATGCTAACATTGAATTGTGTCAGTCCTGATTGGGCTGTATGCTCCTTATGGGAGTGGTCCCCTTCCCTCACCCTAGTTAGCTACCCTCCCCTTTCCAGCCTCCCCTGCTTAGCTCCCCCTCCTCCTCCCTCATTAACTCCCTCTCCCCTCCCCTCCACATTCCTACTGCAGGTTACGAGCCAGTCATTGTGATCACATGTGCAGACCTCATGCACCAACAGGCACAAGACAGAGGGGAAAACTTCCATGTGAAAAAGAACCGAAAGCTGGACAAGATTCTCTTTGAATTTGAGCGGCAGAACCTCACACGCCAGAGCATCTACCTGGTGACCAACTTCCACGAGGGCAAGCGAGGCCGTCGAATGTGGACCGCCAGTGATGAGGGCTTTCAAGTGGCCAACAAGATCTTCGTGGACCTGGCCAGAGACCTTGTGAATATTTGTGACAGATACATCAAGAGAAAGCACAGCCTGTCTCGAGCAGCTTGCTCTGTTTTATGACCCTGTTGTTTAAGTGCCTGGACCCCTTCAAATTGATATTTGTATTGTACTCAATGCTAGCGTCCCATATAATGTTATGTAGCAAAAATTGTAGTAACTGTTGTTATTGTATTCATTTATATAAAATATTTGAATTCATTGGTGCCCATGCATTTTAATTTGAATTTGAATAGCTATATGCTCTATAATAATTACACAGCCCCTTGTACTTGACTGGCTGCCATGCACATGCTGTTAATTAAATAAGCCATTGCAAGAAAGTTGGCTCAAGCATGCTAGACGTGCAAGACGTGCCATCAATACAATTTTCTGCATATAGCATCGTGTATTGGGTTCAGGAGCGAGGGAGGCTTGAGAGTGACGGTCATGATGAAGTCTCTCGGTACATAAAAGAATGATATAAATAGGTACATATATATGCACATGTGCAGGGGATGGGGTTCTTGCATCCATCTTGGAGGTAGGCTAAGGGGGTCAGTAGCTGTAGAGCTTGGTCTTGTGCACCTCTCTGTCTGGGCACTCGCGGGTCTGGTCGTAGTAGTAGAAGCAGCCGTCCTTCCTTTTGAGCTTCTTCACAAAGCCATTCTTACCGCCCCACCTCTCCACCTGGATAGAGTTAGAGTCAGGGATTGAAGTGTTTTACATATGTACAATCTATTGCAGGAATGCATAATACAATGGACTAACACGTGGCTAGTTTCCTTAATGGTCGCCAGGCGGACACTAGTGTGCTGCATCGCTCGTCGGATAACATGCAATGCACGCGTCTATGGCTTGGACTGCACTGCAGCATGCATGGCCCATGCTCCCTTACAGAATCAACTTTCTGTATGGAGATGTAGTCCTTTTCGTCGCGATAACCAGCCAGCTGAAATCTGTAGGCTGTGTGCACAGAGAACGCAAACAACAGCACAGTGCCACAGCCTAGCTAGTAAGGTCGCGCTCACTGCGTCAGGATCGATGGAGATGCCTCCCTCACTCTCGCAGCGAATCGAGTCCCCACCTTCTTCTACCTCTTCGCTCCAGCGAGAGGCGCGCTTGACGCTCTTGGGCTGAGACATTCTAGTCTGTATTCTGTTCAATAAGCGGAGCACTGACTAACTTTCGTTTCGATCTGCCGAGCTGTCAATGTATGTCGTCTGCTTTCGCGTCGCTGAGCAACTAACACTCAAATTTCGCGTTTATCCACGTGTGCGACGAATAAGATAACATTACGTCATAGCCAAACAGTTGTGCGTGCATATACTGTACGGGCCGCGTGTGGGTCATGGGCGCTGCTGTTGCTGCTGTGGAGGCGGCTGCTGCTGCATGGGAGGCGGGCGCATGTTGAAACCTGGCGGAGGTCCAGGGGGGAATCTTTGCGGAGGTGGCATCATGCCTGGTCTGGGAGGGGGCATCCCGGCACCGTAGGGCATGGGTGGTGGGGGGTATGGTGGGACTGCATGGGGGCAAAAGGGTTAGCTAAAGGATGGGCTTTAATGTTGATGTCATGATTCTAGAAACGTCAGACAGTCTACAACTGGAGTGCATGCGTGATTTATGTCAACAAAGCCCCCCTCAGAGCTTCAGTGCTCAAGCTAGTGACCGACACAGTGGGGCTGTGACCGACACAGTGGGGGTGTGACCGACACAGTGGGGGTGTGGCCGACACAGTGGGGGTGTGGCCGACACAGTGGGGCTGTGGCCGACACAGTGGGGGTGTGGCTGACACAGTGGGGGTGTGGCCGTGTATGAGGGGACACACACCTGCTCCTCCAAAGCGTGGTGGCGCTCCTTGCAACCTGGCAGGAGTGGGCATCAGAGTCCGGCCTTGGTTGACTCGTGGGATATCCGGGGGAAAGTCTACACCGCAGGGGGCAGTCAATAACACAAGGCTAGTTCAAACAGCACGGTAACTCACTGTGAAACCTACATACGTACGTAGGTGCTCAGCAACAAAGATCATAGCAGCGAGACAGCTAGTCTAGTAACATAGGCCTTCTTCCATTTCTTTTTAGCACTCCTATTTACGCCTTGCCTCCTAATCAGACGTTACATGCAGGGGGGGCTAGTGGACAGGCTGTAAGACAGTGTGACAAGTGCACGCACGCACGCACGCACACACATGCTCACACACACACACACACACACACACACACACACACACACACACACACACACACACACACACACACACACACATGCACATGTGCATACGTACATACACACATGCACATGCGCATAATACCCGAGTCAGCCGTTAAACTTACTCATAGTCTTCATTCCTGTCTGTGCCTCAAACCACATTTCATAGTACCTTCTCACCTCATCTCGATGTTTCCGTCCAGTATTGTGCGTCCGCCGAACAGAAGGCTGTGAGGAAACACATGACACGGAAGTGACATGCACCATGACATGCATAGTCCAGTACTTCAAGAATAAGATGGGGTACAAATCTGACAAACTCTAGAAGTGAACATGTCATGTAGCTCTGACAAATCTGATGCTAGTATCTAGCATATCCTCACACATGCATGTATATGTGCACAAATACACAGTGTTTCGTCAAACAGAATCCCAGTCAGTAGCAACTGCTAGGGCAGTTGTTAGGCACTGTTGGGTGGTAGGCAGTAAGAGCTGTTAGGCACTGTTGGGTGATAGGCAGTAAGAGCTGTTAGGCACTGTGTTGGGTGATAGGCAGTAAGAGCTGTTAGGCACTGTTGGGTGATAGGCAGTAAGAGCTGTTAGGCACTGTTGGGTGATAGGCAGTAAGAGCTGTTAGGCACTGTTGGGTGATAGGCAGTAAGAGCTGTTAGGCACTGTTGGGTGATAGGCAGTAAGAGCTGTTAGGCACTGTTGGGTGATAGGCAGTAAGAGCTGTTAGGCACTGTTGGGTGATAGGCAGTAAGAGCTGTTAGGCACTGTTGGGTGATAGGCAGTAAGAGCTGTTAGGCACTGTTGGGTGATAGGCAGTAAGAGCTGTTAGGCACTGTTGGGTGATAGGCAGTAAGAGCTGTTAGGCACTGTTGGGTGATAGGCAGTAAGAGCTGTTAGGCACTGTTGGGTGATAGGCAGTAAGAGCTGTTAGGCACTGTTGGGTGATAGGCAGTAAGAGCTGTTAGGCACTGTTGGGTGATAGGCAGTAAGAGCTGTTAGGCACTGTTGGGTGATAGGCAGTAAGAGCTGTATTCAAAAACATTCAAGGGTGGAAAGTTGGTGCTTTCAAGAAATAAAGGGGGGGGGATTGAAGTGAGATCATCTAGTGATCTAGACGATGATATCCACATAGAGGGAGAAAACAGTGCTCCCCCTAAATGTAACCCGTGGTACTAGTTGTATTGCCATCACTTGCACAGGGACAGGAGCACGGCAGCTGTGACCAACACATATGGAAAGAAAGAGTAAAGGGTCCCTGCCTCACACCGGGCCATTGGCATTTACAGTAGAACCCCTCTATATTCACATATCCATATTCATTACTATTCAAGTGCATTATGTGACCTGCACACTAGGACTATATATTGTCCCATGTAGGCCCATGCATAAAGACTGAAGATGGATAGAATTGAGTTAAATCAAATGATCGACTCTACGCTGCCACAGCTTCTTGATGGATTTGCCAACATTAACATTCCTCATGCTTGATCTATAAAGGACACTCTGAATAAAGGCTACTTCTCTAATGAGGACACTGTCTGCACACCCAGCTACATAGAGCTGTGTACAAGTCTACCTCTGAATTAGGGACACCTCTCTATACAGAACACCCAGCTGGGTCCCAATGGTGTCCTCTCATGATAGAGAGGTTTCACCGCATGCAATCGCACTAGCTGCCATAGAGCATGACCTTCCCAAGCAACTTTTCTATCGATGTTACAGCATGCACACTCAGCCCGCACGGCTCACCGAGTCATGTGTGAGGTAGGTGTCACAGTAGTCACAGAAGTACCTGAAGGTGGGAGATAGAGAACACAGTCAAACGCAAGGCTCCGAAAGCATTGTTACAGGCGACGGCCATGCAATATACAACCAAACACACACGCTATCAACAGCAAGGCATCTACCGTTCAGGCAAGCACAGAGCGCAGCTTACGTACTTCGGCATACTGATCTGCTGCGCCACAGCCGTCGTGTTGTAGAATACTCTAGACCCGCCACCTGTTAATGGCAGGGATTTACTCTTGATAGCTCCACCCTCACTGCAGCCGGAGAGGAGGCTTGTTTCAACATGGCCCGGCGCGGTGGAGTAAAGGCCCTACAGGAGTGGTGTCGGCGAGCCACCGCGGGCTACCGCGATGTGGAGATCACCAACATGACCACCTCCTTTAGAGACGGGCTGGCGTTCTGCGCCATCATTCACAGATACCGTCCAGATCTCGTGTAAGCCACTTCTGCACGCACGCCCGCTCACCCAAAGCGGTATGCAGCCAATTTCAGTGCATCTGACGTGAGACTCGCTTGTATTCACCTGTGTAGACCCTATGAAAGACTCAAGAAGGAAGATATATTGAAGAACAACCAGTTGGTAAGTTTCCGGTTGTTTTAGAACGGCCCTGTTGTTCCCCTGGTGCCAGTTACTCCCTTACTTTCCTGGTGCTAGTAGCGCATTTACTGCCTGCTTGGGGCCACACTGCCAATGGTGCTGTCGGAGGCCCACTACACTATACCGTGTTGCACAGCTTCCTGGGTGTGCTTCAGATGTAGTTATGTAGTTATGTCATTTTAGTCAATTTTATGTTAACTGAAAAGAAAACTTTTTAGGCTAGAGGCCTGTTGTAGTGGCTGTACAAAGGGGAAGCACATTCCATGCTGTAACAGTGTAAATGTCCTTGCTCGAGTAGACCAGTGCGTGAGGGATTTCTTCTGGATGCCTCACATAGCTGTGGTGAGCAGCAGAATTGCTTCAGAGCAGCACAGGAAGCAATAAGTTGAATATGATGCCTCATATTTTGAATTATTGCAATATACATGCGTTGCTCAGAAACGATTTTCCTGTTCCTTTAGAACAAAGCTATGAGCGAGCCTCTGCCAGATTGTAGCTGTGGTGGTGGAGGCTGCTGGTTGGTTGCCCTGTCTCACTGATGTGGCAAGCATCCCGTCAAAGCAAGTAGATACAGGTGTTATTACAGGACAATGGTGTGGACAGTGAGAGTGTATGCGGCCTACGGTTACATTCATGTGTTACGGATATATTGTTATATACAGACACTGAAGGTAGCCTTTACTTCAAGAATAGGATCAGAGTTGCTGTGTGAACTGCTTGTACTTTCTGGTGGCTTCTGTGTTAGTTAGTCCACAGCTGTACAACAGCAGGTGTTCCCCCTGTGAAGAATCGTTGAACTGTGCAGTTTCATTAGAGTTTGTGATGTCGTTTGTCTGTGCTAAATTGACCATGCAAAGTTGCTGTGTTGGTGGTGTGAGTGTGCAAGTGTGTTGGTGTGAGTGTACTAGTGTGTGGGTGTGAGTGTGCAAGTGTGCTGGTGTGAGTGTACCAAGTGTGCTAGTGTGAGTGTACCAAGTGTGCTGGTGTGAGTGCGCAAGTGTGTTGGTGTGAGTGTGCAAGTGTGCTGGTGTGAGTGTACCAAGTGTGCTGGTGTGAGTGCGCAAGTGTGTTGGTGTGAGTGTGCAAGTGTGCTGGTGTGAGTGTACCAAGTGTGCTGGTGTGAGTGCGCAAGTGTGTTGGTGTGAGTGTACCAAGTGTGTTGGTGTGAGCGTGCAAGTGTGCTGGTGTGAGTGTACCAAGTGTGCTGGTGTGAGTCTGCAAGTGTGTTGGTGTGAGTCTGCCAAGTGTGCTGGTGTGAGTGTACCAAGTTTGCTGGTGTGAGTCTGCAAGTGTGTTGGTGTGAGTGTACCAAGTGTGCTGGTGTGAGTGTGCAGGTGTGTTGGTGTGAGTGTGCAAGTGTGTTGGTGTGAGTGTACCAAGTGTGTTGGTGTGAGTGTACCAAGTGTGTTGGTGTGACTGTACCATTGTGCTGATGTGAATGTGCAAGTGTGTTGGTGTGAGTGTAGGTGTGTATATGCAGGCATATGTAGAGTCGGTATTGTGTTGGCACATGTGCTACCATGTGCACCAACTACTCCACATGTGCTTGTACATTAGCAACATGACACCTGCTCCTTCTGTGTGGCTGCAAATTCCCATGTAGAACCCCTACACATTAGCTGTTACAGGGTTTTGCAAAGGATTGTCTCCATGGTAATTTGACTCACGACTCACCTTTGAACTTAGACCCTACTTAGCTAGCTTGTAGTGTGTCCTAACTGCTGAAAGTGGTTCAAAGTTCAGAGTTCGTTTGTGACAGCCATTTTGCAAACCCTGTACTTTCTCTTATAAGGGGTAGGTGCCGTTCTGTTTAACTGTTTCCTGTTGTGGTAATGGCTACAAAGAGGCTTAGTGCCAACCACCAACCGGCACAACACTGTGTTGAGTGGGAAACTTGCCCATGCCCCATGCCAGCCCATACCTTTACGGCGCTATTATTACACAATCCTTCACAATAATTGTGCAATAATGCAACGCAAAGGTAGGAGTTGGCATGTGAGACTAGCTGGATCCCCCTAATGTAGATGTGCGTCCGTAATGAGAGAGCAGTGACTGCTGTTCCAACTGCTTAATGCGCATGCTAAACTATGCCATTGCATACAGCCACATCTCCTTACTGAGAACAACTGCTACCATCCTAATGTCTCATGCTGGGTACTTTGTGGTATCCTCACCTTAGCTCACTGTGTGTCTTTCAGTGTTTACTGAAATAATAAGAAAACTACCGTGTTTTATGTTATTGTCCAGTCTTCTCACTCTCTGTAGGCATTTTCAGTTGCTGAAAGTGAGCTTGGAATTGCCGCTCTGTTGGATGCGGAAGACATGCTAGCCTTGACCGTTCCCGACAAGCTCAGTGTGTGCACTTATGTCTCACAGTACTACAACTACTTCCACACCATGCCGCCGGCAACAGGGCCACTCGGCATCCCTCCCAAGGACACCACTGTAGCCAAAAGGCCCAGCATACTGGAAAAATCAATCAGTGCATCCGCTATCCAAGCTAGCAGTGGCGCAAAGGCACGTCCGCCACTGCCGAGGGCCAACTCAACAGACCAATGGGCACAGCCTGCGGAGGTTCCACAGCGCCCACCACCTGCGAGAGAGGCACAGGCTCCTCCAGTCAGCCAACTGCAGCCCAGGGAACCTGCACCCCATGCTGTGAGACCTCCTACTGCTCCTTCTCCGCGAGCCCAACCTCACATCCACAGCAAGGCAAATGCTCCAACGGGACGAAAGTTGCCACCTGCTACTACAGCCGTGTTCACTGCCACCTCAAACAGTACTCGTGCACCTGTGGCTGATGCACTGACTGTACCAAAGGCCACTATAGAGCATTCTGAATCAGTTGCCAGCAGACGGAGCCTCTTTGAGCCACAAGGCCCCCAGCAAGGCACTCCTGCTGTTCCTGCACCAAAGAAGCCACCGCGGCCAGCACCACGCTCCAAGCCTTCCACTCCCCCTTCACACAATGTCGCAGAACCAGGAGAAGCAACAACCGAGTCAAAGGTAAGCCGTCCATGTATGCACATTCCCACTTGCATTGATAATACACAGTAAGCATACTGAAGTGAGGGCTTCTCAGCTGGCTCAGGCATGAGAAAGGGTAGTTCTCAAATACCAGCTTCAAAACAGGGTTGAAAACCTTGCCGACGTTTCGACCAGATGCTCTGGCCTTCTTTGCCCTGAAGAAGGCCAGAGCATCTGGTCGAAACGTCGGCAAGGTTTTCAACCCTGTTTTGAAGTAAGCATACTATATGGATACATACATGTAACGTGGCAATCACTGACCAGGCTTGACCAAGCGTCTCATGCTTACCAATCCAACATTGGACATGCACAACTTGTTGATCCTCAGTTAAGCGCTACCAGGCCTCTCTGTACATCGCTGCAGGGCAGTCTGTTGTGTATACACACACACCTACCAAACAGAGACGAGTTTCAATTTGCATGTCAGTTTATGGTAGTGTCACATGACGCATGTTATGTGTATGCAATGTACACATAGTCTATACTACATACGCAGTCTCTTTGTTTGCTGCAGCCTGAAATGCTGCCCTCCTTCCTGTTGTCTGTGCCCCATCCTAGTGTGTGAGTGTGTGGTGCTCCGTGAGTTCTTCTCTTCACTGCCCCTGCAGAGTGGCACCAAGAGGAGGATGGGACAGGAGGAGTGCGCAAACTGCGGGCGAAGAGTGTATCTCGCCGAGCGCTTACAGGTTGAGAACTGCGTGTTCCACCGCAGCTGCTTCCGTTGTATGGTCTGCAATATATCTCTCCGTGCTGGAGCTCATAGGTTTGATGGGGGCCGTTTCTACTGTGCCTCTCACTATACAACCATGAAGCGATCGAGGAACATTAAGAAGGTCATTGAAGAAAGGGGCATTTCAGAGGATGTGCTCTACACTGCGATGAAGAAACCAAAGGCGGGATCCCCTTTACCTCTACTATCAGAACAGCAGCAAGAACCTGCTCCAGCGCTGCCTCTGAAGAAGAAGCATCAGTCACCGCCGCCACCTGAACAATCTGAGGAATACAACGACCCCATGCCTGCCTATGCTGCAGTGGTAAAGGAGAAGTCCAGTGAGGAGGGTAAGTCACGACCGAGCAAGTTGGCCCTTTCAAAGGCCCTGTTGGATGCCGCTGCAGCAAAAGCAGTGAAGAGTGGTGAAGAAGCGAGTGGCAAACCTACTGCCGTACAATCCAAGCACCCCAAGGATACGGCGCACCCAGTCACTCTGGAGGACCTGCCAGAAGGACACTATGAGATAGACCCACAGTACATGGACTCTCGCAGGCAGAGGAAATCTCAACATTTCCACGATGAGCCTACAGCTGCGATGAAGTCTGGTGAAGAGAAGGAGCCTACATTGTCTGCCCTGTCAAAGGTGCTAATGACAGATAGATCTGCAGTCAAAAAGGGGAAGAACGGGAAAGAGGCACTTGGCAATGCTGCTCCTGCACTTGCCATGGACACAAAGGATGTGGTGGGCCGTCAAGTCACTCTGGAGGACTTGCCAGAAGGACACTATGAAACAGACCCACAGTACATGGATACACGCAGGCAGAAGAAATCCTCGCCTCAGCTGGACGAGAATTTGTATGTCATTCCACAGCAAGATGGGAGGGGTGATGGTGGTGAAGAAATTCCACCAGCCTTGCCAGCCAACCCCCCTCCAGTGAAGAGCCAGTTGGTAGTCACCTCCAAAGTGTCTAAGCCAGCTGAGAACGGCAGCCGGCGTGAGCCCTGCCGACCCGACAACCTTACCCACTCAATAGCTCAGCGAGCAGTAGAAACAGCTGAAGATGCAAAGAAGCGGCGTCCTCCTCCACCCCGCCCTGCTCCATTCAGACGCCCTCCCCCTGTCCCACCTGGTGTAGTGAATGCCCCGCCCCCTATTCGCAAGCCACCCCGTCGCAAAAAGAAAAAGATAACTATTGAGCAAATTGATGACGTTCTGCAACAGATCAGTGACAGACAGCAACAATTGGAGGAACGGGGCGTGGCACTTGAGCAAGAGATCAGAAAGTCCTATGACAGTAAGTTGATGCTGTGTGTGAAGGACTAACCTTTTTGGCTCACCGTTCTGTTGGAGCCCTCTTCTTTCCTTTGTTCTGCAAGGTAGGGGGATCTACGTCTCCCCAACTCTGAACGTACACACACACACACACACACACACTGTATTTAGGATGGCCCTGGGGTTGTATGTGGCATGGTCACCAACAAGAGAGTCAGCTCTTTCAGGGATTCCTGTCCCAGCTACGAACTGCATGCCTCCCTTTCCCTCTGTTTTGGAAACACAGTACTTCTCGTGACTTCTAAAATCATATGTAACTGACCATATGTATGACTACTAACCACTCCAACTTATCTTAATTGTGACTGATTGCAGTGGCCGATTGCAGTGCCCTATGGTCGTCTTAGAGCTGTGTGGTGTAACACAGGACACCATCATATCCTGGTACAGTAGGTGCCGTACGTACTATACGTAGGCTATGCTGCTTGCATAAGGTCATTACTTGCCCAGACTTTGTGTACTCACTGTATGTGATGGGTGCACGGTCGTTGAACAGCCACCTCTCCAAGGGCTGCGAGACCATGCTACTTGTGCCAGTGGCAGCATGAAGCTTGTGGCCAGACTCTGACTGTGTTCCTTTCCTCCTCTCCCCCTAGCAATTGACAAAGAAGATCGTTTAATGGACGAATGGTTTGATCTGATCAAACAGAGGGATGAACTCAACTCCAAAGAGGAGGAATTTGTGTACATGTAAGCAATCATACAAAGTTGGCATCATCAACGATATTGCACTGAAAGAATTGAGTGATGTCAAAGCACAAGAAGCCCAATTGATGAGGCTCCCCAGGTCCAAACACCAATTCAGATCATCTAATGGAAGATAATTTGTGCCGTTACTGTCTGAAGACCTTTGAAACGGCAAAGGAAAGATGATCTCTATCAGTCTTTGGACCTGGGGAGCCCCGTCCATCAGGCGTCCATGTGCTGTGATATCGCTCAGATTCTTTTCAATCCACAACGCAATCATCACCTGTCTAACTATATTGCAGTGAGTTTCAGATGTGAATGCAGGCACTTTGCACTGCACTTCGACCTAGGCAAGAAGTGGTCTGCAATCATGCTCAAACCATACAACTGTTGTCTACAGGCCTAGATGGCAGTTGCAAAAGTGTGTAAAGCCACCGTTTTAGATTTTTCTAAGATTAATGTGACTGTCATGTGACAACTCATGTGACTGTCATGTGACTAACCCATATGATAGACATGTAGCAATGAGTTATGTGAGTAATGTTAGTCATACCGATAGCACCACGGAGTGCATATTCATGTGTAAATGTGTAAATGTGTAAATATCACCATACAGTGTAAATGCACACACATCAAAGTCATGTATTTCATTCAGTAAAGATGAAACTGCAACTGTGCATACATACATCGTGCATACATACATTGTGCACACGTACATCCGTTTCAGAGTTTCTAGTTCTGTTTGCCCATTGCACACTGCTATCACTCACTGTGAGTAATGTATTGGAACTGCAGTGCCTCATGTGAATTCCAATGGCAATTAGCAAAGATTCAGCAGTTCTGGTACTGTATAATTACACAAGCGACTGCAGTGTGCTAAGTGCAAACAGGACTAGAAACCTTGAAAGGACTGTACCACATGCATCTCACTGTTTGTCCACTTCTAACATAGCAACAGTGAGCGTGAATCATTGCTCTTGTAAGCAGGACTAGATGTGCTAGTGACACGTGATTGCTCTTAGGTGTGCCCAACAGCCCGAGTGGCACAGGCAAGTTGTGCCCATTGCACTGTGTGCATGTTTGTCTTCTGTGCAGGAGGAAAGACCTGGAGCTCCTGAATCAGCATGCAGAATTGGAGAAAGAAGTCAGAGAGCGTCTCGAGGTTGATGGTATGTGTTCTTCTGTCTCGGTGGTTCAGGCATGAGAAAGGGATGGTTCTTTAGGTACCAGCTTTTGAATCGGTTAGCAGTCTGTCGTTGTTTTGGTCAGATGCACTGGCCTTCTACCTTTGCCATGCAAGCAACAGCGTGTCTGACCAGAATGTTGGCAAGACAGTTGAAAGCTGGTACCTACCTAGAGAACCACCCCTGTTCTTTTGTTGACAGGACTGGCGTGGTGTGCAGTGGTGGTGTGGTGTGGTACTAGGAATACCCGAGGCTGCCTCTGTTGCTGCACTGTGGATCTCACCTAGTGTACCTGCAGCTGTCTCTGGCTCTGATAAGACTGTTGTTGAGTGTGTGTTGAGCAAGTGCTGCCTAGGTGCGGTGCACCGACCACCCTTGCTCCTTGCACTTGCTGATGTATGGGAAAGTGGTTTAGCTGCTTCTGTTTACGAAGACAAACTCGCTGTAGTCTTTATTACGTTTGGAGGATGCTTTGCTGATTTCTCGAAGGGCTGAGAAGACCAGTTCACCGGTGCCTTTAGAAATGTTTGGGGTGGGCTGTGCATCTGTTGCTAAGGAAGCAAGACATGGTGTACGTATATCTAGTGTTCAATGAAGGCAGTGAGGTGTGCATATGTGTAACCTGCTGTGTGTGTGTGTGTGTGTGTGTGTGTGTGTGTGTGTGTGTGTGTGTGTGTGTGTGTGTGTGTGTGTGTGTGTGTGTGTGTGTGTGTGTGTGTGTGTGTGTGTGTGTGTGTGTGTGTGTGTGTGTGTGTGTGTGTGTGTGTGTGTGTGTGTGTGTGTGTGTGTGTGTGTGTGTGTGTGTGTGTGTGTGTGTGTGTGTGTGTGTGTGTGTGTGTTTTCCTGCAGATGCGAACAAGACCATGCTGGAGAAGCTGGAGGAAGAGGCAATGATTAAGGAACTAGTTGAGCTTGTGGAGAAGAGAAACCAATTGGTGTTGGAGCTGGAAGAAGAGAGACTAAAGTGTGTTGAGAGAGAGAGAGAGTGTGTGCAGCAGAGTTTGATAAAATGGGGGTGGATGGGGGATAGTGTGGAAAGCTTGAAGTACAACTTTGTTTGCTACTGTGGGGAGTTTAGCTCGGTGGTTCTGCGTACGACAAAGAACAGCATTTATTGTCAGTGACAGTGCTGCGTAGTGCGCCCATCTTCTGCTGCTCCGGAGTGCGCGGCTGGCTTCGGAGACGGGTACACAACAAATGATGGCACTATGGTATGTATGTCTATACATTGTGCAAGCAAATGCCACATTCCCTCTAATCCTGTGCAAATTGGATTACCACCGATACTCGTTTTTTAGATCTCCAGATGCGTCCACAGGTCACGAATGACTGGTACCCATAGGTGGTCTTTGCGAAGCGCTCTAGAACCACCCCTGTTCTTCTGTTGACAGAGCTCTAGAAGCTTGCAAAAATTTGGAGGCAAGAAAGAAGAAGAATATACGAAATGATGAAACTAGTCTTGTGTAACCAGACAGTTTCTTCCCCGAAGATGATGTCAGTATGTAAAATGGAGGGGAGGAAGCGGTCTGGCTACGCGAGACTGATATGCGATACGCGATGAAGCAGGATAACAGTGACTTACGACAGTTTCCCTTACACAAACTACACCTTTGGGCATGCCGTCACACTTAGCACCTTGAAAGAAGCCTATCCATGGTCTTCAATTGTTCCAGTTTGGGACCGTTTCACCAATTTTATTTAATCATGCTAATACGTGTGTGTGTGTGTGTGTGTGTGTGTGTGTGTGTGTGTGTGTGTGTGTGTGTGTGTGTGTGTGTGTGTGTGTGTGTGTGTGTGTGTGTGTGTGTGTGTGTGTGTGTGTGTGTGTGTGTGTGTGTGTGTGTGTGTGTGTGTGTGTGTGTGTGTGTGTGTGTGTGTGTGTGTGTGTGTGTGTGTGTGTGTGTGTGTGTGTGTGTGTGCACATGTGAGCTAACCTACCAGGCAGTATTGGTGTGATAGTCTCTCATTCTTGCCTGCCTCCCTTTCTTGCTCACTCAGGGAGGAGGAGGAGAAGGAGAAAGGAAGCCAGAAGCTAATGAGTAAGCTAATAATCGTGTTACCTGTTACATTGTTAAGTCTAGTCTGCACAAGGTTTTAACAGCAGCCATTTTGCTCATTAGCAAGTAGTAGCAGGTAAGATAATCACAGCAGGTATATGTGAAATATATGTTGCTAAGTATGCAACATTCTTTGTAGGTTTGTTTTCATGTGTACTATTTTCATTGCTGGAGACAATCGCAAACATTTCACGGAAATAAATGTCAACAACTACATACAGTAACCTGAAGCGGGGGCTTCTCAGCTGGCTGTTGCATGAACCATCTCGAAACGGGCTGAAAACCTTGCTGACGTTTGTAGCTGGTATAGAAGAACCCTATACCGTTCATACAGTAACTTGTTGCATTATGCAGAGGTCTCTCTACCTCCTGTGCAGGCCCCCTTGATGCTCCCATTTTTGGACAATCTAGCTTTTTTGTTTAATTTTGTACGCGTCGAACCTGTTGGGGGTTGGCAATTACTTGTGTTCCCTTGTGGGAATGCAAGCACAGCATGCATGGTTCAATATGTCCAATTGCTTTTCACTGTACAATTTGAATACTTTTGCATCTCTATATAATAAGTATTAGTTTTGCCTAAAATTTCATTTTATGCCATGCAAGTGAGGTTTTGTTAATGAGTATGCCTGTGTGATTTCAGCCACGGTGCGTATCCATGGATACGTCATACTGGCTCCAGTGCCCAGGCTGCATGGTATAACTATGTTGTACATAATCGATAGATCATTTTATGTAATATATCAATTAATATTGCAATTGTGTGTGGCTTGTGTACTAAGCACATGCTGTATATATCGTGGTTGGGATTGACCATGATGAATGGCCTGCATGAGTTTCAAATTTTTGACGCGATTAATATCCATTACAGAATTAATTCTTCATAATTACATTATATAAAAAAAATAATTTCCATGATCCAAGCCAGCTATAGTAATTATACAAAGTGTGGTACCCATTTAATGTATTTCTTGTCAATATAAATACAATGAATATATAAAATTAGTATCACATGATCATGAATTGCACACATCAATTCATACGTATCTTATATTAATTCACTCGACAAGTCATAGTTACTTGCAAGACCGGGCGACAAGAACCACATTGTCTCCCCTAATGAACAGCAGTTCTGAGTGCTGCCACAAGGGAGGGGCCCTCATAGTGCTCCTCCCACACTGATTGTGAGCAGCAAAGAGCTTTGACAGGCCACGACACTCCGGTGGGTACCTCTGTGAAGCACAAAGGTCCTCTCCACTTTGACCTACACTAGAGCTGTGCTGGCTATGTCTGCATAGATGTCCTGGCAGCTTGCACTCAGTGTTTTTACAGCTTGACTTGTTTGTACAACTTTCCTCTTCTATCTCGGAGTCGTCTGTTCTGTCCTTGATTTCACTGTCACTTGAACTGCTGATGGCCTCAGCAGGAGGATCCAGCACATGTGGAGCTCCAATCTGTCTATCAATCGCAGGATCACTGCTAACATCCTCTGCCATACCCGGACACTCCTGGTTACTTTGCCCTGTCCATCGTTTGCTAACTCCCAGCAGATGTCCACCAGTGGTACACGACTCACCAGAATGCTCTTCTGTCACGAGTTGTCTGTTTTTGTCCTTTCTTTTTCTCTTTGGCCTTTTTCTCTGTCTACCTTGAGGCTTAAAGGGAACAAACACCTCCCAAGCATTTTGAAGTACCACGTTGAAGTGATGGTCAAACAGAAGCAGCACACCCTCTGCAATTCCCCTTAGTCCTGCAATGTGTCTTGTCCAAACTTGCACCCGGGATTCATCCTGCACACATTCTTTAAGAAGCACAAATGGTTTCAGATGTGGCTCTGCAGAAAGACAGAGAGGTAAAATACCACAACAACTTTACTATAATTATACTCACAATCACAAATAATTAAGAAGTGCATGAGCGCACGTACACCGCGACCTATACAATCGTAGTACCTTTCATGAATTTGACAACCGTCCTCACTTGCTTCGTCGCCTTATGGCCCGAACTTTCATTAGCATCTGCCGGACCACGCACTGGATCAGAGACAACAGCCTGCGCTTCACCAAATGCACTACCCTCGCCGGAGCGCTGCCCCCGTCGCGCCGTCTGTGCTCGCTCGCTAGCTGTGCCCTTGACGATAGCTTCGTACTGTGCCAAGTTGTCCAAAGGTTGCACTTCCGGGCAGGGTAAGTTTACGGTGGCATTCAAATTTGAAAGAGCTTCCAGAGGGTCGAAATTGGCAGAAAGTAGATCCAAACTGGAGCTGTCTGCAGCTTTTCCCTTACTTCCACGTTCCGAATTCGTAGAGGCGGCCATTTTGCAGTTTAGATGTCGATTGTAAATAAATGGCTGCTGTTGGACTCGGAGCTACCCGCTACCGACTCCCGCGCTCTAGCTCTACGTCAGCAGCGGAGGCGAAGGAAGACAATGGAGCGACACCTATGGAAGAACGTGCAGAACAAAACAGTGCTTCAATGGCAGGAGAGGACGAGCCAAAGGATCGGTTTTATCTGGTCTACATTTCCATGGTTGTGACTGGTGCGGGGATCCTCTTTCCTTACAACTCGTACATAGCTGCCGCAGACTATTTCTATTACATCTATCCTGATAAGTATCCGGAGACAGTGTTTCCGTTCACGTACATGTATGTTACAGTGGCCTGTGTACTGTTTACTGTGGCCACTTTGGACATGTTACCTCTGCACGGGCGCATATTCTTTGGTTATGTCAACTTCTCCATTGCTCTATTGTTTGTGCCACTCCTGGACATCGGTGTGTCTGGCTGTACTCTGGACACTAACGTGGCCTTTGGGTTAACAGTCTTGAGTGTGGCCATATACGCATGTGGGAATGGAGGTGAGTGGAACTGGCTGTGTGGGAGTGGTCAGGGGAGCAAGGGTGTGTGGCAGCGGTGGGAGACGTGAGATGAGAGAGTGGCTGACTGGGGGTTGGCAGGAATGGTAACATTGGGGAGGGGCGGGCATGGAGGTGGAGTGAGATTGGAATTCACTTCCTCAGCCCAGTCACAATAAGTTATCGCCTTGTCAAAATGTCACCCAGTCACTATGTCATCCTGTCACATTGTCACTTTGTGTTCTTGTTACCCAGTGCAACAGTCCAGCTATTATGGGCTGGCCGGTATGCTCCCTAAGAAGTACACACAGGCTATTCAAGCTGGTGAAGGTGGGCACGGCGGTGCATGCACGCGTGCAGTCCCACTCCTGTCCCATGTTAGCTGCAGTCCCACTCCCGTCCCATGTTAGCTGCAGTCTCACTCCCGTCCCATGTTAGCTGCAGTCCCACTACCGTCCCATGTTAGCTGCAGTCCCACTACCGTCCCATGTTAGCTGCAGTCCCACTCCCGTCCCATGTTAGCTGCAGTCCCACTCCCATCCCATGCTAGCTGCAGTCCCACTCCCATCCCATGTTAGCTGCAGTCCCACTCCCGTCCCATGTTAGCTGCAGTCCCACTCCCGTCCCATGCTAGCTGCAGTCCCACTACCGTCCCATGTTAGCTGCAGTCCCACTCCCGTCCCATGTTAGCTGCAGTCTCACTCCCGTCCCATGTTAGCTGCAGTCCCACTCCTGTCCCATGTTAGCTGCAGTCCCACTCCTGTCCCATGTTAGCTGCAGTCCCACTCCCGTCCCATGCTAGCTGCAGTCCCACTCCCGTCCCATGTTAGCTGCAGTCCCACTCCCGTCCCATGCTAGCTGCAGTCCCACTCCCATCCCATGTTAGCTGCAGTCCCACTCCCATCCCATGTTAGCTGCAGTCCCACTCCCATCCCATGTTAGCTGCAGTCCCACTCCCGTCCCATGTTAGCTGCAGTCCCACTCCCATCCCATGTTAGCTGCAGTCCCACTACCGTCCCATGCTAGCTGCAGTCCCACTCCCATCCCATGTTAGCTGCAGTCCCACTCCCATCCCATGTTAGCTGCAGTCCCACTCCCATCCCATGTTAGCTGCAGTCCCACTCCCGTCCCATGTTAGCTGCAGTCCCACTCCCATCCCATGTTAGCTGCAGTCCCACTCCCGTCCCATGTTAGCTGCAGTCCCACTACCGTCCCATGTTAGCTACAGTCCCACTCCCGTCCCATGTTAGCTGCAGTCCCACTCCCATCCCATGTTAGCTGCAGTCCCACTCCCGTCCCATGTTAGCTGCAGTCCCACTACCGTCCCATGTTAGCTACAGTCCCACTCCCGTCCCATGTTAGCTGCAGTCCCACTCTCGTCCCATGTTAGCTGCAGTCTCACTCCCATCCCATGTTAGCTGCAGTCCCACTCCCATCCCATGCTAGCTGCAGTCCCACTCCCGTCCCATGTTAGCTGCAGTCCCACTCCCGTCCCATGCTAGCTGCAGTCCCACTCCCATCCCATGTTAGCTGCAGTCCCACTCCCGTCCCATGCTAGCTGCAGTCCCACTCCTGTCCCATGTTAGCTGCAGTCCCACTCCTGTCCCATGTTAGCTGCAGTCCCACTCCCGTCCCATGTTAGCTGTAGTCCCACTCCCATCCCATGTTAGCTGCAGTCCCACTCCCATCCCATGTTAGCTGCAGTCCCACTACCGTCCCATGTTAGCTACAGTCCCACTCCCGTCCCATGTTAGCTGCAGTCCCACTACCGTCCCATGTTAGCTACAGTCCCACTCCCGTCCCATGTTAGCTGCAGTCCCACTACCATCCCATGCTAGCTGCAGTCTCACTCCCGTCCCATGTTAGCTGCAGTCCCACTACCATCCCATGCTAGCTGCAGTCTCACTCCCGTCCCATGTTAGCTGCAGTCCCACTCCCGTCCCATGTTAGCTGCAGTCCCACTACCGTCCCATGTTAGCTACAGTCCCACTACCGTCCCATGTTAGCTGCAGTCCCACTACCGTCCCATGTTAGCTACAGTCCCACTCCCGTCCCATGTTAGCTGCAGTCCCACTACCATCCCATGTTAGCTACAGTCCCACTCCCGTCCCATGTTAGCTGCAGTCCCACTACCATCCCATGCTAGCTGCAGTCTCACTCCCGTCCCATGTTAGCTGCAGTCCCACTCCCGTCCCATGCTAGCTGCAGTCCCACTCCCGTCCCATGTTAGCTGCAGTCCCACTCCCGTCCCATGTTAGCTGCAGTCCCACTCCCATCCCATGTTAGCTGCAGTCCCACTACCGTCCCATGTTAGCTGCAGTCCCACTCCCGTCCCATGTTAGCTGCAGTCTCACTCCCGTCCCATGTTAGCTGCAGTCCCACTCCCGTCCCCTGTTAGCTGCAGTCCCACTCCCGTCCCATGTTAGCTGCAGTCCCACTCCCGTCCTATGTTAGCTGCAGTCCCACTCCCATCCCATGTTAGCTGCAGTCCCACTCCCGTCCCATGTTAGCTGCAGTCCCACTCCCGTCCCATGTTAGCTGCAGTCCCACTCCCATCCCATGCTAGCTGCAGTCCCACTCCCGTCCCATGCTAGCTGCAGTCCCACTACCGTCCCATGTTAGCTGCAGTCCCACTCCCGTCCCATGCTAGCTGCAGTCCCACTCCCGTCCCATGCTAGCTGCAGTCCCACTCCCGTCCCATGCTAGCTGCAGTCCCACTCCCGTCCCATGTTAGCTGCAGTCCCACTCCCGTCCCATGCTAGCTGCAGTCCCACTCCCATCCCATGCTAGCTGCAGTCCCACTCCCGTCCCATGCTAGCTGCAGTCCCACTCCCGTCCCATGTTAGCTGCAGTCCCACTCCCGTCCCATGCTAGCTGCAGTCCCACTCCCGTCCCATGTTAGCTGCAGTCCCACTACCGTCCCATGTTAGCTGCAGTCCCACTCCTGTCCCATGCTAGCTGCAGTCCCACTCCCGTCCCATGTTAGCTGCAGTCCCACTACCGTCCCATGTTAGCTGCAGTCCCACTCCCGTCCCATGTTAGCTGCAGTCCCACTCCCGTCCCATGCTAGCTGCAGTCCCACTACCGTCCCATGTTAGCTGCAGTCCCACTACCATCCCATGTTAGCTGCAGTCCCACTCTCGTCCCATGCTAGCTGCAGTCCCACTACCATCCCATGCTAGCTGCAGTCCCACTACCGTTCCATGTTAGCTGCAGTCCCTCTCCCATCCCATGGTAGCTGCAGTCCCACTACCGTCCCATGTTAGCTGCAGTCCCACTCCCATCCCATGTTAGCTGCAGTTCCACTCCCATCCCACGTTAGCTGCAGTTCCACTCCCATCCCATGTTAGCTGCAGTCCCACTCCCATCCCATGTTAGCTGCAGTCCCACTCCCGTCCCATGTTAGCTGCAGTCCCACTCCCGTCCCATGTTAGCTGCAGTCCCACTACCGTCCCATGTTAGCTGCAGTCCCACTCCTGTCCCATGCTAGCTGCAGTCCCACTCCCGTCCCATGTTAGCTGCAGTCCCACTACCGTCCCATGTTAGCTGCAGTCCCACTCCCGTCCCATGTTAGCTGCAGTCCCACTCCCATCCCATGTTAGCTGCAGTCCCACTCCCGTCCCACGTTAGCTGCAGTTCCACTCCCATCCCATGTTAGCTGCAGTCCCACTCCCATCCCATGTTAGCTGCAGTCCCACTCCCGTCCCATGTTAGCTGCAGTCCCACTCCCGTCCCATGTTAGCTGCAGTCCCACTACCGTCCCATGTTAGCTGCAGTCCCACTCCTGTCCCATGCTAGCTGCAGTCCCACTCCCTTCCCATGTTAGCTGCAGTCCCACTACCGTCCCATGTTAGCTGCAGTCCCACTCCCGTCCCATGTTAGCTGCAGTCCCACTCCCATCCCATGTTAGCTGCAGTCCCACTCCCGTCCCATGTTAGCTGCAGTCCCACTCCCGTCCCATGCTAGCTGCAGTCCCACTACCGTCCCATGTTAGCTGCAGTCCCACTCCCGTCCCATGTTAGCTGCAGTCCCACTCCCGTCCCATGTTAGCTGCAGTCCCACTCCCGTCCCATGTTAGCTGCAGTCCCACTCTCGTCCCATGTTAGCTGCAGTCCCACTCTCGTCCCATGTTAGCTGCAGTCCCACTCCCATCCCATGTTAGCTGCAGTCCCACTCCCATCCCATGTTAGCTGCAGTCCCACTCCCATCCCATGTTAGCTGCAGTCCCACTCCCGTCCCATGTTAGCTGCAGTCCCACTCCCGTCCCATGCTAGCTGCAGTCCCACTACCGTCCCATGTTAGCTGCAGTCCCACTCCCGTCCCATGTTAGCTGCAGTCCCACTCCCGTCCCATGTTAGCTGCAGTCCCACTCTCGTCCCATGTTAGCTGCAGTCCCACTCCCGTCCCATGTTAGCTGCAGTCCCACTCCCGTCCCATGTTAGCATGTCCTTTCTACACATGTGCTTGTGTCCAAGCTGGCTCATGATGGCATGATGGCACTACACTCTGCATCTGTAGTAACAGTGAGAGTTTTGTTAGTCTGGGTGTAGTACTTAGGTGGTTCTGTTGCAGTTAGATGCTACAGCTATGGCAGTGGATGGTGATGCAGTGGTAGATCCTCCCTTGGCCCAAACCACGAGAGTTGGAAGCAAGGAAAGTGTTAACTGTTAATAGCCTCTCCTTTGTGTGAATGGGTCACTTAAGGCTTAATTATGACACCTCACTGATGACCCCTCGTCTTTACTACTGTCCTAGCTATGTACTTACAATGATCTGTGCAGCTGTCCCCCAAGTAAGAGCACCTCTGTATGGCAATAAGTAGCTGTTGCTTGGAGGTTTCATGCTTCCTTCTTCTCATCTGCTCTCTCCTCCAACTTACTCTTTACTCTCCTCTCCTCCCTCCTCCCTTCCCTTCCTCCTCCTTCCCTCCCCCTCCCCCTCCCCTCCCCCTACCCACAGGTGTGGCTGGGGTGGTAGTAGTCCTGAGCAGAGTCCTCACTAAGGCCATCATCCCAGAAGAGCGCATCAGTGTCATTGTATTCTTCATTGTCTCCCTTCTCTTTGTGTGGGTCTGCGTTGGGTTCCACGCCTTTCTGCGCTGGTCTCCCTTTGTCAGACACCACATTCGGCGGTGCACGGTGGGAAGGAGTACTGTGTCAATGAAGGAATTGCAGGATGACCAGGAGAGACTGATAGACAGTGATGGAAATAATGTTGATGATGATGACAATGAAGATGGTGATAGCGCTAGGAGAGTTCAAAGGAGTCTTGATGGGAAGCAAGATGGACACATTGCAGTTAGCCATGTTGATGAAGCACGGTGTCACAATTTGAGAGAACCATCTCAAGCATGTGACAAAGAAGAGGAATCACTTTTGTCTGGCTTGTCACCTTGGAGAAGACATGCCATTGGTGACCTTCAGGAGTACAGCCAGCCAGGACGGAAGCTGAAGTTCAGAGGTACTTCAAAATGACTGAACTCCAGGTGCATACACGTACGTATGTACACACACACCTGTGCAGCTGGGAGTCTTCTCTTTGTCGTGTTTTGGGTGCCTTGTTTCTGCCTGACTGCACATTATTCATACACACATTAGTCATTGACCAATCCCAGCCACGTATGTACCGCATGTGTGCTGTGACACCACCTTCACTCAATGTAGAGAAGGTCCACTACCGCTGGTTGCTGGTGAAGCTCTTGTGGCAGCACATTGTTGCTGTCAGCTCAGCCTACTTTGTGACCCTCCTCCTGTACCCCGGCATCTCCACTCTGGTCCAGGACTGCAGTCTGGACGACTGGACACCCATCATCTTGGTCCTGCTGTTCGGCATCACTGACCTCCTTGGAAAGGTGTGCTGTGCTGTGCTGTGGTGTGGTGTGGTGTGTGGTGATGTGGTATGTTGTGTGTGTGCTGTGCTGTGCTGTGGTGTGGTGTGGTGTGTGGTAATGTGGTATGTTGTGTGTGTGCTGTGCTGTGGTGTGGTGTGGTGTGTAGTGATGTGGTATGTTGTGTGTGTGCTGTGCTGTGTGGTGTGTGGTGTGTGTTGTGTGGTGGTGTGGTGTGGTGTGGTGTGGCGTGGTGTGTGTGCTGTGCTGTGTGGTGTGTGTACTGTGTGGTGTGTGTGCTGTGTGGTGTGGTGTGGCGTGGTGTGTGGTGATGTGGTATGTTGTGTGTGGTGGTGTGCTGTGGTGGTGTGGTGTGCTGTGCTGTATGGCATGGTATGTGGTGTGTGGTGGTGTGTGGTGTGTGGTATGTGGTGTGGTATGTGATGTGTGGTGGTGTGTGCTGTGTGGGTGTAACATTTGCTATGCATGTTCTATACTTTTCATGTGCCATTTGCGTTTCTGTATTTGCACATGTATCTGTGCACATACACACACACACACACACACACACACACACACACACACACACACACACACACACACACAAACACACACACACACACTCATACCCCTCCACACACACACACACAGTCACTAGCCGTCATCCCTGTGAGGTGGAAGGACTGGCTGCTAGTGGTGTGCTGCCTCTCTCGTGTGACCCTGATCCCACTCCTCCTCCTGGCTGTGTCTCCCTCCCCGACACACCCCACTATCCGGAGCCTCATTTATGCCGGGGCCTTGGTATCCTTGCTGGGCCTCACTGGGGGCTACTTTGGCAGCATGGCCATGGTGCTGGCCCCAGGACGGGTGCCGAGGGCTACCAGGGAGGTGGCAGGTGGGTGGGTGACACTGCTTCATGCAATACTTCATTATGTGTGTGTGTGTGTGTGTGTGTGTGTGTGTGTGTGTGTGTGTGTGTGTGTGTGCGGATGTGTGCTTGCGTGTATGTGCAATGTACAGTTCACAGCAGATTCATTAGTGACTGCAGCACCTGCTATTACTTCCTGAATACTATTAGTGAAGACAATATGTAAGGTGTGAATTAAGAGTGAAGAAATTGGATGAGACGTTGACAAAGTAGGAAATGAAAATGAAAATGAATTGGTCAAAGATGGAAGTAATGAAGGTGGGGAGAGAGAGAGGGCATTGCTGTGTGGCGGTCGGGGACAGGAAGTTGGAATCGGTGGAGGTAACAAAGTATTTGGGGATCATGATAAGTGGGGATGGAAGGATGGAGGAGATCAGGAGTAGGATTGGGAAGGCAGCTAAGGTAATAGGGGTGTTGAATGAACCAGTATGGAAGCAAAAGGAATTGAGTACGAAGACGAAAATGAAAGTGTACAATGCCATCGTAGTACCCGCACTAGTGTATGGAAGCGAAACGTGGGTACTAAACAAACATGAGGAGTCAGCGATACAGGCAACAAAAATGAGGGTGTTGAGGCGAATAGCAGGGAAGAGAAGGGTGGACAGGGCGAAAAATGTGGACATTAGAGAGGAGCTGAGGCAGGAGGGGATGTTGGAGAAAGTGAGAAGGAGGCAAGTGAGTTGGAGAGAAGCCCTGGCAGAGATGGGTCCAGAGAGGTTTGTAAGGAGAGTGTATGAAGCTGAGATGGAAGGAAGAAGAGGAAGAGGGAGGCCCAGAAAGAAATGGATTGATAATTTTAAGCAATGACACAGTAATACTACATAGCTATCTACATATAACGTATACCTGTCATAGTTATTGTAAGGACAACCTCCTGCATAGGAGATACTGTCCATTGGTTGATTGATTGATTGATTGATTGAATTAAGAGTTGACAAGTAATACCAACATGCCCATCGCCTCAACTGTGTCCCACCCACTCCCACTCCTACTCCCACCCCAGGCACCCTGATGACACTATCTCTGCTGGCTGGATTGGCATTAGGTGCTACCCTTTCCTATGCCCTCATTCCCCTGACCCAGCTGGCCCCGATGGAGGCATGCTCCAATGTGACTGCAGCTGTCCGATGCAGTATCGCTAACAGCAGTGTGGCGTGAACTGCTACAATCAATCCCATGGGATGAAAGCTATTTACAATAGGATGTATTATTTTCATAATGAAAAGGCTTTTAACATTACATTTTCCTGTTTTGACGGCTGATTCAAATTAAGATTTTTAAGTATATGTAAATTAAGTGTACATATGATCTTATGTATGTATGTATATATTTACATGTCTGTAATGACCACTGTATGAACCAGCTTCAAATTTCTTCCTGCTCCCAAATACACCAGCACACTAAAATACTACAGTCTATACCTCTATAATGTACGCCCACCCCCTTCCCTCCCCTAACCCCTCTCCCTCCCCTCACCCCCTCTCCCTCTCCTCACCCCCTCTCCCCTCACTCCCTCTCACCCCCTCTCCCCTCTCCTCACCCCTCTCCCTCCCCTCACCCCCTCTCCTCCCACTCCCCTTCCCTCCCCTCACCCTCTCTCCCTCCCCTCACCCCCTCTCCCTCCTCTCACCCCCTCTCCCTCCCCTCACCCCCTCTCCCTCTCCCTCCCCTCACCCCCTCCCTCCCCTCACCCCCTCTCCCTCCAACTCCCTCTCCCAGTAAAGCTGGCACCACTGGCTCTGTATGAGTTAAGGCTAGTTCACACTAGAGCTGTAATGTGCAATTAAATGTGCATTAGGTTAAGATCCATTCGCTCACAGGTGTATTCCTGTGAGGCATGCATGCAGGAGACATTGCATTGAATGAGGTTGTTAGGGCCAGGCTATGTGCAAGTATTCTTGGCGATCTGCTAATGTTTACCCCTCAAATCTTGAGACCTGCTGTGCATGATTTAGTTATGACCAACAGAAGGCTTCTAGCTGCACATTCTCCTGTGAAGAATGCCAGTCGATTATGAGCTCATACGTATGTACACGCAGGGTGATGCTGAGCTCTGTGTATGCAGCACCCACACACTGTGTGCTGCCACATGACACATGACAGGAAGAGTGCTTTGCTGCTGGGAACGGATAAGTGTGCATGCATGGAATGTACCGGTACACATGAACATTCATGCATTTGTATAGGTTTGTGTACATGTAGAAGCTTATCTGCCACCTTACAAGTTTGCCCAGCATGCGAATGTAATCACCTGTGTGTGTGTATGTATGTACGTACTTACCATACCCACACAATGGCTGCATGCAGGAAGTTACCTGCAGGGTGGAGTGTATAGAAGGTCTGAACAGGTGCAGGGCACCCTCCAACCAATCAGCTCACAATGCATGTAAGTGGGTACAAGTCTCTTGCATGATTGCTTGCAGACTGCTAGAGCGGGATATGTGCATCTCCACGCTCTGCTAAAACTGGGAAAGTGATCAAACACTCGATCACCTCATTCACATGTAGTAATGAATCGATCACAAGGTATACATAATATAAAACCCACTTTATTTTCAGGCACACATGCTCTAAGGGGGCGGGGGCTCAACTGCCACACCTACATAATACTGTATATTACGTATGGAGGTCTGTTGCTGATAACCTGCCACATACGTACGTATGTATGTACTTGCACACAACAAAATAATGCAGTGTCACAAACTGCATCAAATGCATAGTAAATAATACTCTTGTATATTGTCACTCTCAGACACTTTCTTTCCGTTGCTTATTTTGAATATTTGAAAAAACAAATGAATATAGCTCTGCAGTCAAAAGATTACGGCAATGTACACATACAATAGACACTCACAGCCCAGCGATCAAGAATGTACAATTTATCAGAAATGTGATTCACACTGGGAAAGGGAACAACGTCCCATCCACACTGTCACAGCTGTACTGTAGCCACTCCGGCTGCAGCTCGACACGTTTCCATGGTAGCGACAAAATCCCACACATTTTTACGTGGGTCGTATATCTCAGTGGTCTTCAGATATGAAGTACCATTGATTCCACCGACTGCCAATAGGTTCCAGCCAAGGCTGGCTAGGGAGACGCCGTCACGCGCAGACTTCATCTTTGCAATAGTGTGCCACTTGCCCTCACGGATATCCAAACGCTCCACTGAGTCCAGACGCGAGGTCCCGTCATTACCACCCGCCACGTAGATGCACTGTTCCAGCACAGCTACGCCCACCCCCGCCCTCGGGTTAGTGAGGGGTGTTATGTTGCACCAGCGATTGATGTGGGGGTCATACAGCTCAACAATGCTGAGGAACGAAGAGCCGTCGTTGCCACCAAACATGTACAGCTTATCCTTCAGCACCGCCACTCCTGGGAAGCTTCGTTTGATGCTCATTGGTGCCACAGGGCACCACACGTTCTTCTCCTGGTCATACCTTTCAACGCTGTTGAGACAGGAGCGACCGTCGTACCCTCCAGCAGAATACATTGCTCCACCAATGATGCCAACCCCCACACCTGAACGGCAAGTGGCCATTGGTGCCACAAAGGACCAGCTCTTGGCACTTGGGTCGAAGCACTCTACACTGCTGAGGCGAAGAGAACCGTCTGAGCCACCAACAGAGTATATTTTGCCGCCGAGCGACCCCACCCCCAGCTGCTGCCTCCGGACAAGCAGCTCGGGAGCTCTCTCCCACCGGTTCTCGTACAGGTTGTAACATTCGACCGTACGGGTGATGCTGTCCGAGGACTCCTTCCCTCCCACCACAAACAGGGATTGAACGGTGGACTCGCGAGGGTACATCCTTTCGTTTGTAGTCACTGACGAGTGTTCGTCTGGCATCAAGTGGTAGCGTTTTGACTCGATCACCTCATTCGCATGTAGTAATGAATCGATCACAAGGTATACATAATATAAAACCCACTTTATTTTCAGGCACACATGCTCTAAGGGGGCGGGGGCTCAACTGCCACACCTACATAATACTGTATATTACGTATGGAGGTCTGTTGCTGATAACCTACCACATACGTATGTATGTACTTGCACACAACAAAATAATGCAGTGTCACAAACTGCATCAAATGCATTGTAAATAATACTCTTGTATATTGTCACTCTCAGACACTTTCTTTCCGTTGCTTATTTTGAATATTTGAAAAAACAAATGAATATAACTCTGCAGTCAAAAGATTACGGCAATGTACACATACAATAGACACTCACAGCCCAGCGATCAAGAATGTACAATTTATCAGAAATGTGATTCACACTGGGAAAGGGAACAACGTCCCATCCACACTGTCACAGCTGTACTGTAGCCACTCCGGCTGCAGCTCGACACGTTTCCATGGTAGCGACAAAATCCCACACATTTTTACGTGGGTCGTATATCTCAGTGGTCTTCAGATATGAAGGACCGTTGATTCCACCGACTGCCAATAGGTTCCAGCCAAGGCTGGCTAGGGAGACGCCGTCACGCGCAGACTTCATCTTTGCAATAGTGTGCCACTTGCCCTCACGGATATCCAAACGCTCCACTGAGTCCAGACGCGAGGTTCCGTCATTACCACCCGCCACGTAGATGCACTGTTCCAGCACAGCTACGCCCACCCCCGCCCTCGGGTTAGTGAGGGGTGTTATGTTGCACCAGCGATTGATGTGCGGGTCATACATCTCAACAATGCTGAGGAACGAAGAGCCGTCGTTGCCACCAAACATGTACAGCTTATCCTTCAGCACCGCCACTCCTGGGAAGCTTCGTTTGATGCTCATTGGTGCCACAGGGCACCACACGTTCTTTTCCTGGTCATACCTTTCAACGCTGTTGAGACAGGAGCGACCGTCGTACCCTCCAGCAGAATACATTGCTCCACCAATGATGCCAACCCCCACACCTGAACGGCAAGTGGCCATTGGTGCCACAAAGGACCAGCTCTTGGCACTCGGGTCGAAGCACTCTACACTGCTGAGGCGAAGAGAACCGTCTGAGCCACCAACAGAGTATATTTTGCCGCCGAGCGACCCCACCCCCAGCTGCTGCCTCCGGACAAGCAGCTCGGGAGCTCTCTCCCACCGGTTCTCGTACAGGTTGTAACATTCAACAGTACGGGTGATGCTGTCCGAGGACTCCTTCCCTCCCACCACAAACAGGGATTGAACGGTGGACTTGCGAGGGTACATCCTTTCGTTTGTAGTCACTGACGAGTGTTCGTCTGGCATCAAGTGGTAGCGTTTTGCTTCATCCACCAGATCCCGGCATTCCATGCACGATCGCACCAAGTCACAAGTGTCCACCTGGCGCACAATGTACTCCTTTGGGAGCATTGGCAGGCGAACATGCTGCAGCAGTTTGGACAGCATGGGCTTTCGGGTCTCCTTGTCATGTGTCACCCATTGAATGACAGCCTCAAATACTTCCTCCTCCCTGGTCACACGTAGCTGGTCGTCGCTGATGAGGTGTATGAGATTCTCACATGAGTGCTGGAGAAACTCTGGGCCCTTTGCCACCTCAGAGAAGTGCAGTTGGACAAAGCTGTCGATCACTTGAGACAGTTCTTGGCATCCGTGGGCCTCCGCAAAGGTACGAATCCCAAGGCAGTTGTGCGGATCAAGCTGGTTCTTGAGAAACGCGCAACACAGTTCTATCACCTCCGTCACTTGGAGTAGAGAGGCCGCAGAAAGAACGTCTTGTACATCATCAACGGAAATGTCTATCTTCCCCGTGTAAGCAAAGTCGACGAGTCGTGACAGGATGTCCTGGTCCATGTCTTTCAGATCCACCACACTCTGGGAACTTTCTTTGAGTTCATGCGTGAACATGGCCAGAAAGTAAGGGCTACAGGCGGCCAGGATGGCTCGATGTGTCGGTATTTCCACTTCATTACATCTCAGAACGACGTCACACAGCTTCGGGTGCTCCCTCAGAGAGTGAACGCGGGATAAAACTTTGGAACAGTGATCCTCTTCCTTTTCTTCTGGAGGAGGTGCCTTTATGGGACTATCGCACGCCAGGAAGGACGAGCCTCCCGGTCCCGGCTGGTCGTCTCTTTCACAGTAAGAGGACATTTGGTCAGCCGGGCGTGGTCCTGCATTAGGCTCTAATGACAGGGGTCTTTAGTTAGTTAATCCTGGCCACGCCCATTCTTGTGGGTGTAGCGTTTCCTGTTTGGTAATTTATACCATACTCGTACAATTATACTGGTTATTGAATAGTATAAATACACAGTCTTACCGAAAGTGCCTTCTCATAGTGTACGTAACCACACGTTTCTTCTGCACTAATTACGCTTCACGTCGAGTGGCGATATTCATTAGGTGGTTATTCTCTTGCCCATTTTGCGGTGGCGAGCACATTTGTCTATCCACCCGAGAAGGCATCAACTCAGTCAGACGGGCGTTCGTGTCTACCAAATACACGAGGAAGTGAAGTGATCGCCTAGTTTAAGAGTACCCTGGCTTTGCGTTGATACTTTAGACCCCTTTCCGCGGGAAGATGGGAAACTGTGCTGGAGGTCCGCAAACGGCGGAGGAGAGGGAGGCGAAAGCTAGGAGTGAACAGATCGACAAGGGACTCAAGAAAGACAAGGACATCATTGAAAACACAATCAAAATCTTGCTTTTAGGTGAGCTTCTGGCGTGCCCGTGTGTTGCAGGTGTTCCGTGTGCACCACGGTACAGAGGGCGTAACGTGATAACCTTGAGCTGTGTGTGAGCTGTGTGTGAGCTGTGTGTGAGCTCTGTGTGCTGCCCTTCGTAGGCGCGGGCGAGTCGGGGAAAAGTACGGTCGTGAAGCAGATGAAAATCATCCACGGAGATGGTTATCAGCGAGAGGAGCTGGAGAGCTACAAGGTAAGGGGGTGGTTGGTCCGACGGGCGCCAGTGAGTCTGGCTTGGGACCGTGGTACGTTGTCTGTGGGATATGGTCCGTACAGGGTAGCCCTGACGTTGCGTCTTGCTTGTGTGACGGCATGATGATGCAAAGAGGTGCATCTCTTTAGGCAATTTCAGCCATACTGTCTTGCCATTGCCTTTGTGGCGGTGTGTGTGCACATGGTGAATTGCTTGGTATTCTAACCGAAAGTGACCGGTTTCATTCCTGAACGGCTAGGGTGCGTCAGTGAACAGAGAAAGAGCTAGGCTGTTTGATAAAAAAGTGCCCTCCCCTATCTTTTGTACACACACGTGTATGTATGTATTGTATTGGGTTGGTGCGTGTTGTTAAATGGCCATTTAATACTTGTGTGAACTGTTTGTGTGATGGCTTCAGCAACACTGAGGAGGTGTGGTGGGGAGGTGTTGGGAGGAGGAATAGTGTTGGTTCTGATGGCCTAGATGGAGAATGGTGCTAGACTGAGTGAGATATGGCATATTGGTGGGGATTTGGGGACTCTGAGTGACCTGCCAAGAGTGTGGAACGAGGTTTGCATGTTCTTGTTTGGCTGTGGCCTGTGTGTACTTGACTGTGTGTGTGTAGTCTCATGCCCTGCCCCCATACATAATGTGTAGTCCTGTTTCGTGCAAGTGTGAGCTCATCAAATGCTTAGGTGTGTGCACATGTGTGTGTGTATGCATGCGAGTGCAAGTGCAAATGCATGCATTCACGTGAGTGCGAAGTGCGTGCATGTGTGTGTGTGTGTGTGTGTGTGTGTGTGTGTCTATTGTGAGAGTTCACCATTTTCTCTCATATAACTGTTTGGACAAAGCCTCCTGTAAGAGCTGTCTGAATCTACCTGCGTAACTGCCATAGTTGATTCAAGCACAACAGAACACCATACTGCTGGAGGTAATTCAAGTAATGTCTTGTCAGTATTTGTCTGAACTTCAACTTCAGTGATGCGTTACTTCCTCAGTGATGCTAGAATGATGCAGTATGACCAAAAGCACTGTAATCCTGCAGCTGCCAGCCTTGATTGCTATTGGCAGTGGTTCTGAGGTGTAAGATTGCAAAATGCATTATTAGTGTTGGAAGCCTGTGTAGTGTGGCACAAGCCCTTTGCCAAGCAGCAGAGGTGGCAACCAGTTGAGGCCTAACAAGTGCAGGTGGCACTGTGGAATGAATTTCTGGAGAGTTGGAATGAGTAGCGGGATCTTTCCCAGAGGAGTGTGGGCATACATGACCCAGGGTGTGGCCTTTTGACTTGTTAGGGACTTCATTTCGCATGAAAGGACACTGTGTGGAGCGACCACTTTCTTTTGAACCAAGTTGGTGTTGTGTGGACTGTATAATGTGGTTAGTGTTTAAAGGTCACCTGACAAGGCAGTGGGTGGCTAGTTCTCCGTATTACTTGACAACACTACATGGGATGTGGTAGATGTGCTCATGGCTACCGCTTTAAATGGCAGTAGTGATGTCGAGCATCTCACATATACAGCACAGTGGATTCAAATGTGAAATGCTCAACATCACTACCAATAATTCTTCCTGTGTCAGAGTGCGTAGTCAGTTTCTGTACCGTGTGACTTTGTCAGCCAAGATGGCTTTGTGACTGTGTGCTTGTGCCATGTTCACCCGTCTTCTTCTGTTGTGTTCAGTGTGTGTGGTACGCGCCTTTTGTGTACAAGCTGTGTGTGTCAGTCTCCCAACCAGTCTCAAACCGCCCCAACCGGTCCCTACCAGTCTAGCTACTGTGCTGTAGTGGTTGGCTGTTCGTAGTTGCATGTGGAGGGAGGGGAGGTGGAATGGGAGGGCTAATGGGACAGTTAATTAATGGCAGAAACAAATGCTTCGACCGTGCATATTCACTGACAGCAGCGATTCAAACACATCCGGACCTTTAATGACTTACCCAGTGACTGTACCGTTAGTGTTGCTTGATTCGACACTAACATGATATGGTTAGGAGACAGACTATCAAATTGTTGCATAGCCGAGATGCATTATGCTCAAAGTGTGACGATTGTGACTACTTAGCATTGTGAGCAAATCTTGTGATTTACTGTGTAACGAGTTTAGCCAGAACAGAGCCTCATTCTGTGCTGTCTTTGTCCTCACTCCTCAGAGCACCATCCACGACAACCTCCTCACCTCCATGCGGACGGTCATCAACGGTATGAATATGTTGAGCATCGCCCTGGCCAGTAAAGGAAATGAGGTAAGTAGGGGGTGTGGTAGTGCCCTCATCCTGTGTGCACTCCACTTCACTCTCTTTCCTGGAGCACTGCTCTCTTCCTCCGCTCCTGTCACTCCTCACACACTGCCTTTTGTTGTATCTTTCCTTCTCAGTGTGTAATGCATACCTCAATGCCTCCTTGCCCCCACCCCTTCGCTAGTGTCCACTGCACACGTTTACACGCTCACTGCAGGCAGTTTACACTATGAAAGTGTGCAGGATGTTGTTGTGTGGTTTGTTGGTTGGTTGCCAATAGTGGTATGTGCCTAGCCTATGATGTGTGTGGGTCAGTGCCACGAATGTTGGTGTGTAGATGCCCTCTTCTCTCTCGTGGAGGTGTCGTGTGTTTCTTGTGAGAAGGTGTGCTGCACATTTCCTTGGATGTGTGTGCGTGTGTGTGTGTGCTTCTGTAGGGGGTGGGGCATCTCAGTGGGATGTGCTGGGTTGATCAAGCAAGTAGACTTGTGCCCATACTGTCCTATCTATCTATCTATCTATCTATCTATCTATCTATGTATCTATCTATCTATCAATCAATCTATCTATCTATGTATCTATCTATCAATCTATCTATCTATCTATGTATGTATCTATGTATCTATCTATCTATCTATCTATCTATCTATCTATCTATGTATCTATCTATCTATCAATCTATCTATCTACGTATTGACTGTCCATTTGGGTTGGCTAGTGTGGGGCAGGCACTTCATTCATAAGTGACTCACTGTAGTCCTTGCACACATGCTCCTAGACACCTTAGCTGTTAACTGGGTAGATAAAGGACATGAGAATAGGGGTTGTGCACTTTCCCAGGGCTAACAGAAGGCGTAACTCGTTGTGGGGTTGTGCACTTTCCCAGGCCTAACAGAAGGTGTCACTTGTATTTGAAGTGATTTTGCATGGGCCAACCCGAGTGAGGTAGTACCAATCTTTGGTGGTTCAGGGTGAAGGTGGCACAACTGGGGTGGTACTGATGTGTGGGGAAGGGGCCAGAGGGTATGCGACTGGGGTGGTACCGATGTGTGGGGGATTGACCAGAAGGTATGCATGCATATTCTGGTTGATATAACATTGCAATGCAAACAATAACAGCTTTGCACTGTTGTTAGCTATTGATAAGTCAAGGCTGTCCACTCCTGGCAAACCTGCAAGATGCAGTAGCTTTTGAAGAGCACTGCAGATATCTTGTTCCTCCTTCCTCCTCCCTCTGTGTACAAAGGTGTGTAGTTGCCAGCAGAATACTTTGGCTGAGTGTCTTAGCATGAACTATGACTCTTTCCCTTGTCTCAAGGTGCCTAGAATAGTACCCACTGGCTAAAGGCTTCCCCTGATTAAATAAGCTTACCAACCAACCAACCAATGAACTCGATGCACTGGTTACTACCTAGGTGATTTTAACTGCGTATCGTTGGTCTACCTCCGGCTATGTAATTGCTGTCATCAGGCCCTGTCGGTGGTTGGCAGTGCTGGAGTAGTTGGGCACTCGTACTAAGTGGCCGTGACTCCAATCTGGAGGGCAATCGCTCGAGTACTGCTCACCCAGTAGCGTTGGCCGTGCTTCTCCAGTCGGCAGTCACCGTACCAGGTGCACTTGTTGGGCTCTGGGGTGCGGGTGTCATGGTGTGGAGGAAATGCATTTCCTAGACAATATACGTAATTAGTGACGCTACTGTTCAGCCTCTACATGTGTGTGCCTTAGGCAGGACCTTCACACACGTGAGGTTGTTGTATCGCTCTCAATTCATGCAGCTAACGTGTTTCTCAATTTGTCACAGGGAAAAAAGGCACAGACACTGAGTGCCCTCAACTTAAATAGAACATCAGACAAGTGTGCACACTGCAGCCAACATATACGGTCAAGTGTACATAGTTCAGTAAAATAACAATCAGTCACTCAGTCATGTCATGTCCATGCAAGCCACATCAAGCCACTACAGAGGTTAATGGCACTGAGTGCCTGTGTGTGTGTGTGTGTATGTGTTTGTGCCTGTGTGTGTGTGTATGTGTTTGTGTGTGTGTTGACAGTCTGACATGAAGTAGGCTGCCACCTGCCCTTTGTGTTAATTTAATTTAATTATGCATGAATGTGTGACTGGGTAAGCCTTATACACACGTGCACAGCAACTCCTGAAGCCTAACATGTTGTGTGTTGTGCTGTGCTGTGTTGTGCTGTGCTGTGTTGTGCTGTGCTGTGCTGTGCTGTGCTGTACTGTGCTGTGCTGTGCTGTGCTGTGCTGTGCTGTGCTGTGCTGTGCTGTGCATATGGTCTGTATTTTGTTGGTGGTTGTCAGTAGCACCATGTTACTGTGACTCCCTTCTCTGCCAAGTGTGCAAACAAGAAGAGCCACGCTGTACTGTACTGTACTATGCTGTGCTGTGTGTGTCCATGTGTGCTGCTAGTTCCAGATCATTAGGGACGTCTGCATGTGTAGTTCTTCTTTCTGCCTTCTCACTCCCCGCCTACTCACTCCCCGCCTTCTCACTCCCCGCCTACTCACTCTGTGCCTACTCACTCTGTGCCTACTCACTCTGTGCATACTCACTCTGTGCCTACTCGCTCCCCGCCTTCTCACTCCCCGCCTTCTCACTCCCCGCCTACTCACTCCCCGCCTACTCACTCCCTGCCTGCCGGAGAGCATGTACAGGCAACCTCTCACAAAGAAACTACCGTATTCTACACAATTATGTACACGATCAGATCCTGCTCTTCGTGACCACCTAGGCATGTTACTAGACCTCCACTCCACTACTCTACTACATGTATCTACGTACATTGTATGTACGAACCATACAAGCTATGTGCATCAACCTCTCCTCCCTCCCTTCCTGTGCTCCCAGCAATACGCCGAGGCTGTTGTGAAGTACCCCACGCCCATCCCCACTGGTGGCTCGCTGCCTGAGGAACTTGTGGAGGCCATCAAGACGCTATGGGGAGACGCAGGCGTGCAGGAGGCCTTCCGGAGGGCTTATGAGTACCAGCTCAATGACTCCGCACCATAGTGAGTGGCAGCTGACGGTGGTGGAGTGTGTGTGTGTGTGTGCGTGTGTGTGTGTGTGTGTGTTTTGTGTGGATACATGAATGAGGCAGTCATTATCGGTGTCGGTTGTGGAGTAGAGGTCCACTAACTGGTAATCTTCAGCCATTTTCACTGAGGCAGATTGTTGTCTGTTGTAGTGGTGGTGATTGGTACCAGCTGGAGCGAAGCACTGGCCCTTGGTGCTGCTGCTGTGTGGTAGTCTTGTGAACCAGACCCACCTGTACACTGGGCCAATTCTTTGTGAGGTCACACTCGCTGACTGGTGGAATTTCCACTTGTGGTGTCACTTAAAGTGCCGGTAGACGAGTGAGTGAAGTAGTGTGGTTCACAAGATGAGCTGTGGTGGGGCTGTATGCGGCAGCATCCTTCTGTGTCCTGGCATACATGCAGGTAGTGAGGCACTGCTTCCCCTCCTGCTAAACACTGAACCAGCTAGTCTTTGTATTGTGCTTTATATGTATTATTGTTACTGTAGTGGACACATTATCAGCCATGTAAGCTTTCCCCAGCTCACCTGTCTCCACAACTGATTGGCCTGCCTTGACATTTGGTGTGTGCAGAACGATTGGCTGGTGTTGTGAAGGTGTATGGCCCTCTTGGTGCTGTGAAGGTGTATGGCCCTCTTGGTGCTGTGAAGGTGTATGGCCCTCTTGGTGCTGTGAAGGTGTATGGCCCTCTTGGTGCTGTGAAGGTGTATGGCCCTCTTGGTGCTGTGAAGGTGTATGGCCCTCTTGGTGCTGTGAAGGTGTATGGCCCTCTTGGTGCTGTGAAGGTGTATGGCCCTCTTGGTGCTGTGAAGGTGTATGGCCCTCTTGGTGCTGTGAAGGTGTATGGCCCTCTTGGTGCTGTGAAGGTGTATGGCCCTCTTGGTGCTGTGAAGGTGTATGGCCCTCTTGGTGCTGTGAAGGTGTATGGCCCTCTTGGTGCTGTGAAGGTGTATGGCCCTCTTGGTGTTGTGAAGGTGTATGGCCCTCTTGGTGCTGTGAAGGTGTATGGCCCTCTTGGTGCTGTGAAGGTGTATGGCCCTCTTGGTGCTGTGAAGGTGTATGGCCCTCTTGGTGCTGTGAAGGTGTATGGCCCTCTTGGTGCTGTGAAGGTGTATGGCCCTCTTGGTGCTGTGAAGGTGTATGGCCCTCTTGGTGCTGTGAAGGTGTATGGCCATCTTGGTGCTGTGAAGGTGTATGGCCCTCTTGGTGTTGTGAAGGTGTATGGCCCTCTTGGTGCTGTGAAGGTGTATGGCCCTCTTGGTGCTGTGAAGGTGTATGGCCATCTTGGTGCTGTGAAGGTGTATGGCCCTCTTGGTGCTGTGAAGGTGTATGGCCCTCTTGGTGCTGTGAAGGTGTATGGCCCTCTTGGTGCGTACATACTCTTGTGGTGAAGTCACTGTAGTCTGTAATTGTGCCTGGTTAAGTTCAGCTGTGGGCAAATTAAGGTAGTTTAGACTTAAGCTGTGGGTGTGTTGAGATAATGCATTCTTGGTGGTGATGTGTGTTGAGTTGGGTGAGGTAATTCATAACTGGTTCACAATAGTAGGCGTGTCATAAACTGATAGTCTGCGGCTGAAATTGAATGCAGTGGTGCCTCATTAAAAGGACAAACTGAAATTCAGTACACCTCTCTGATGTCAATAAGGTTTAACTTCCTTGAAGATAGATCAGATGAAGCAACTGAGGTACGTAGCATGTGTTTGGAGGAAGTTTGTAGACAAGGTACGGAAATTTGCAAGTTTGTCCCACCCACTACTGTCATTGCGCTGTACTGCGTAGTTCAGTGCAAGACCCGCCCACTACTGTCATTGCACCGTACTGCATAGTGCAGTGCACGATCCATTCAGCAACAGTCAAAGGAAGGACAGTACGAGCTGAAGATGTGTTACTAAACCACACTTGGTTATTTTCTGTAGCGAGAGTGTGTCAAGAATTGTGAATACTGTTTCCAAAGCTGTATTGTGCATGCATATAAAGTTCTCATTTGTCACATGAGGAGCATTTTGGGGCGGGATGTGGAGCATTTCTGACCAGTACCTGTTCTGCAACTGAAAGCGAGCAGTGGCTCTGTCTGCCACTGAGAGGTGCTTGGCAGACTTGGCCTGGTAGTCCAGCTTCATCCAGAAACTGTACCCCACAGTGACAATGTCTTGACACAATGCCACACATTAGGTAAAGTTTAGGAACTCTGAACCCTTTTAGCTTCAGTTTTTCTCTGTAATGATATTCATCTGCATATGAATATTATTAATTTCTTGTCTAGACCAAACAGTCCAGCTATGGAGGATATTTGTACAGACAACCTGTCCACTCTCCCTGTATGTGGCCACCTGCAGTAATGTGATCACCAAATTGTTAAGTTGCACCAATAGTCAGATCTGTAATTGAATTTGCTGTAATGAGCAGTGGACCATTTCAGTCATTTAGTGGTAAGCACTACTTGTTACATAAGACATTTCTGCGGATCACCTGTGTTGGTCATGTGTGTCGGTCATGTGTGTCTGTCACATGTGTCTGTCACGTGTCAGTCACATGTGTCTGCCACATGTGGTGTCTGTCACATGTGTCTGTCACGTGTCAGTCACATGTGGTGTCTGCCACATGTGTCTGTCACATGCATGTACACTGCACACATGATGTGTTGAGTACATGGTTGAAGTGAAGTGTGGTACATACTCACATAACCTCTGTACTACGTAAGTGTCTTATTAGGAAAGCAATGACTGTGTGCACAATTGGGGTATTCTGTGGCGAATCAGCTGCCTCCTCCCCCCCATTTTGACAGCATTTTTTTTTTTGCAACACCTTTTAGTTTTGAATATGTTTTAAAGTACATGGTACAAACTGTAGCAGTTGGCTCTTATGTATGTAATATGTACATACGTATGCGTATGTGTCAAACATCATTCATCTGACAGTGTGTGCGTACATAATTGCCTTAACTTCTCACTCAATGCTATGCTCTGTTGTACCTCCATACCTCAGTTGAGCATGTACATATACATGCATACTATGTCATATAATGAATGAGAGGCATTGAGAATGAGTAGCTCATTGGAAACTCAGCTCAGCAGACCATGTAGCACTCTGTATATTTAGTAGCACTTCTCACTTGCATGTGGTGTGCATATAGTGCATTTAGTGCTGAGTCCTGTGCACTGGCAGTCTGCCCCTATGTCCTGTGTGTGCACACTTGCCCTATCTCCACTTCCATTCACACATGACTGGTCACTTCTCCCGCTGATGGCATGCGTTAAGTCTTGTTGTGATGGTTGCTCGCTGCAGCTTCTTCCAGGAGATGGGCAGGATCTTGACTGCCGATTACCTCCCCAATGAACAGGATGTTCTGAGGTCTAGAGTGCAGACGACAGGTATCATCGAGACGTCATTCCGCGTCAATAAGCTGATCTATCGGATGGTGGATGTTGGAGGGCAGCGGTCTGAGAGACGAAAGTGGATCCAATGTTTCGATGATGTCCGAGCTGTGCTGTTCATCTGTGCTCTCAGCGGATATGACATGACTTTGTTTGAAGATGGCAAGACGGTATGTTATCCCTGCCTGTGTCCCTGTATGTATGTATGTATGTATGTATGTATGTATGTATGTCTGTGTGTTAACGGTCACATTTGGTATTGATTGGTTTGCGGTTGGGCATAATATTGTTTTTGGTATAATATTACGATGACATCATTGTAGAAGGGAGTGCTGTTTAGCCCATGAATGGTACGTACTTACTGGGTGGGTGAGGGTGCAATGAGTGGCAAATTGACCGGAAAGTATTCAGCTAATTCATGGGACCTTTGCTCCTACCCACGTTAATGGTATTGTCTGTGGTGAGTCTACCAAGTGTAGAATGTAAGCTGATAGCTGATAGCGTTAGGTGGTACTAGTGACACTGGTGTCGTGTGTGACAGGTCTGTCACTGGTAGTACAAGTGACAATGGTGACAGGTTTGAAGCACACATTTGTGCCTAGTTAGCTTGAACTTCTGCCTTATAGACACACACGCACACACACACGTACAGATAGTCACTTGGTTCATTACCTGTGTGCTGTACCGTGTCCTATTCCTAGAACCGGCTAGAGGAATCACTGAATCTGTTCCAGGCCATTTGCAACAATAAGTTCTTCACAAAGACATCAATGGTAAGAGCAGAGGGAAATACACCCATACTTGGGTTGTTAGCTCTGTACTATTTTTAGTAGCAGCTAAGTGTATTCATGGACAGTGTCCAAGAAGGCTTGTGGGAGGGTACAGAGACCCACTGCTTGTCCCTTTGTACCGTCAGGCATGCTGTAGTTGTGTGTGTGACCGCCTTGAAGAGGAGGGGGGGGGGCTAGTGAGCACGCTACTTGTGGCTCCTTCCCGTTAGTGCAGCAGAGTGCACTGTACTGTCTTCTACACCGGGCTCCAATTGCAGATACCCCCCCCCCCTCCACCACCACCACCACCACCACAAACACCATGCGACAGAGTAGGCTGCAGCGGAGGATAGCATTAATAGCTTGTTGCGTGTACGTACCTATCTTCTTAAAACACTGCACTCCTTGCCCTCTTGTCCATTGCACTCATCTCTATTGGTTGGAAATTGCCAAGACTTGCTAGCACAGCTAGGGCTCTAAGTGTTGTGTAGGGAGCAACTCGCAATGTGTGGGTAAAACACTTGGTGCGTGGTGCCTACGAGTGCTCAGCAGTGGCAGTGTGAAAGAGTCTAGCAGCCCATGTTGTGAAATTGTGCTATGATAATGTATTGTGTCTGCTTATGTGTATACTTGTGTGTGTGTGTGTGTAGATCCTGTTTTTGAACAAAGTGGATCTCTTCCGGAGCAAGATCATGAATTCTGAGCGCCACCTCAGAACATATTTCCCTCAATATCAAGGTGTGTGCATGTGTGTGCCTACGTATGTGCATGCAAGCGTATGGTGTGTATGTCCCATATGGATGCATATGTGTGTGTGTGCATATGCATACAGTATACGTATATATATGTAGTTGTGTAGTGTGTGTTACAGTGTACTGGCGTCTGTTTCTTGCCCTGCTGCATCTTGCCTAGCTGTTTCAACCTGCGTATTTGATTGATATGTTATTACAACACCTCTGGCGATTATCACTTTATACGTAAGAATCCACGCGAAAAACAGTTTTGTGCATAATTGCATAATGTTCTCGAAGGGGAAAAACATAATCACACACGAAGTCTTTCGCCTCGACGATATAGTCCGTACTACAATTAATGGACAGAGTGAAAGTTTTATTCCCTGTGAGACCTTTGTTTGATACCTCATTTGCTTTGTATTGCTCAGAAAGATGAGATTCAGTTAAAATTTTACGTAAGAAGAGCTTCTATCCACTGAAGATTAAACAAAGCTTTCAGTGAGCAACAAATGATAGCCACAGCTTTGATCAACAATGGAGAAACTGAAATAGCTCCTCTCCGCTCTATTTTCACGGAAGAAGAGGCTGATGTGATGGCTGATGCCCATAAATGAGAGGAGGAAGGTCTCGGTTCACAATTTTGAATCACTGTGTAGAATAACGGTCCAGCTATAACAGGAAAAAAAGGCACACGCAATTTGTTGATTTACCGTGCGATTCAACAGGTCATAGAGTAGAAAGGAGCTTTCAGGACAAGGAAGATTACCTCACCATGTGACCTTTACAGCTTGTACTCTTAAGACATTAGAGTTGCCATGCTTCATCTGTCCCAAGGCAACCATCGCCCTTATTCACAATAGCTTAGTCTGCAGTCGTGCTGCTTCTTAAGGATTATCTATGAGAGGCGAAGATGTGCACAACGAAAATGACTAATAGTAGTAGACAACCTTGAAATCACGTTGGCATGCCTGTGTGAACTGTGTGAGCACTTCAGAGAACCCTTGTGCACACTAGCCAAAAATTGGCCAAGACTCACTGATGAAGGTTGTTGGCTGCCGAAAGGGCTGAACAAGTAGTAGCAATATCAATGATTTGGCTAGTGTGCACCAAGTGGTACATACGTACATGTTCAGTCCCTGTGGCACAAACACCCACCGCGCCTGTGTGAAGCTGCATCCGTATATGTACGTATGTGGAATGTGCTGCCACTGCTTTGTCCTGTGCTACTATGCAGGGCCTGACCGTGATGTTGACTCGGCTGGCAAGTTCATTGAGGGCGAGTTCAAGACGCGCAACCACAACAAAGACAAGATCATCTATGCGCACTTCACAACGGCCACAGACACCAGCAACATCCAAGTGGTCTTCAAGGTGGTGCTTGAGACCATCATCAGGGAGAATCTGGAGGCAGCGCAGCTTATCTGAGGCTGCTCTCTGCCGAGCTGTTGCCTGTATGGATGCCTGTGTAGAATGACTTGGTTTCATGTGTAGGGTGTGCAGTGAACGGTGCGTATGCATATCTCCATCGTGTATTGTAAAACTAACTAATTTGTGGCATGTGTTTAATTGCCTGTAAGAGTTAATTTAGCTTACAGGTACTTTCTGTGTGGCTATTTTCTTTGATTCCAAGTTTTATCATGGAGTTGCGCATGCAATGTATGGTATAGGTGTGTCACTGTTGCTATAGTTACGTTGAAAGATGGAAGATCAAAAGGATCCTGTGAGTGTTTGTACGTTGCCGCGCACGAACGGCTGCAGCTTAGAACTGCACTTCAACTGCTAGTGGCGGATCGCGCCTCGTCTGTGTACGGCATGGTGCACACCAAATAGAGACGGTTACACTCTGCTAGATGCGCCGCTTAGCTATTGAGGGTGGAAATTTTGTCACGTCAGACGACCGGGGACGGGTACGTAGCTAGGCAGTGCTTTAGAGGAGGCGAAATGGTGAGCCTCCGTCGCGCCACGCCGCACGTATCGCTGCATGGAGCCTGTGTGCGCACGTCACTCATGGCTGAATAGTTTGCGATCCGGTCCTCCAGACCAACCTCTATTGCACCCTGCTAGTCAGTGTGTATCGGTGCTAGTGAGTGGTCGTCATCTGTTCTTTGTCGCTATCCGATCGCAGGAAGACAGCAGCACGCGACAAGAATCAGTGGGCGATGATCAACAGAGCACAAGGTGAGCGCAGCACCCGGTACAGCTCGGCTAAAGGCGCGTATGCACGTGTGGCATGCTTCACTGCTATTCCACAGCAGCATAGATGGGTACTAGCTATAGAGCTGTGATGTTTGCAGCAGTTGTGCGAAAGTGCATGAATACACGCATGCAGCAGGGCTGCACTGCATGAGTCTATGGTCTACAGCGTGTGCATGTGTATATGTGCAACTTGAACACAGTGACAGGCTGTCCACTGAGGCACCCCTATACACTAACACAGAGCAGCTATATATAAGCCCTGGAACTTTTCGCAGAGATTGCCAGGCGGGTCCGCACAGTCACACAAGAGGTCAGGGCACGGGCCCTCCTCCTCCAGCAGGTGTCCGTAGCCCTGCAGTGTGGCAATGCCGCATCAGTGTTGGGGTCAATGGGCTCTGCTTGACTTTTAGTGTTAGGCCATGTGATCAAATTAGCTCATCATTTAAAATAGGGACAAATTATATAATTATAGATATACCACAAATTATTATATATTATATATTATTATTATTATTATTATTCTATTATAATGTTGTATTATGAGCTATATATTATATATTAACTTCTAGCAGCCATATATATTAGCTTCCTATCTGCTCCCTCTGTCAGTCTCCCCAGGGGAGCCGCAGCTGCCCCTATTGAGGACATGTTGACCTTAGAACACCTACGTGAGCTGAAGCAAAGGCTCGCACTGGGCTCTAGCTCCACGCAGGGCAAGCTGACTAAGGAGCAGTTCCGCGAGCTGCTCACTGACTTCTTACAGGAGAGGGAGTTGGAGAGCCATTTTGGACGCATGTTCTCCAAGGTTTGCCCTGCTGCTACTGTGGGTGGGTGGGTGGGCATCTGAACATGCACACGTACATAGGGTCATCTACTGTGTTATCTCTAAGTTTTAAAATTTTGGTGGGTGCATGTTCAAATCTGAGGCACACAACTACTTGTGGTTGGTGCTTCAAGATCTGGTCTGTTGCAGGATGGTATAAGTGAATGGTAGATCTCAAGATGGAGGAAAGAAGTGCTTGCTGTCGTAGAGGTTCGCGCTACAGTAGCAAACTTCTCTGGAAGTTGTCTTAATTGAGCAAGTCACATAGCAAGAAGCGAATAAGACTTGATTGAGTGTAGGATGTTTCAACCATGGAAATCTTCATCAGCTGTAAAGCAGTTATGTATGTGATGAAAACCTTGTGGTCAACCCCCTTCTTCATTCATGTGATTTCTCAAGGTATCTCCGTGACAAGACACTGAATCTCAGCATCTGCAACTTAAGTTTGTGTTGTGAAACTGTGCAATGTGTACGTATGTATGTATGTACGTATGTAAGTGCATAATTTTCACACAGTCACAGCAAATGTGACACTACCCTACTCTTCGCACATACATAGTTTAAACCTACCATTTTGACTCCTCAGCCCTCCCCTCTCACCCTTCCCTGCTCACATCAGATGAATGTCACTGGTGACGGGCTGGTGGACTGGGAGGAGTTTTGTTCCTACATGTTGACACAGTACCTGGAGAAGGACAGCCTGAAGCAGAAGATGCTGCCTTTCCAGGACCCCCCCAAAGTCAGGAGCATGTTCTGCAAGGTCAGCCCTCCACACTCGTTACTGTCACTCCCATGTACGTCCAACCAGGCAATGTGGTAATGCACAGAAGGGGTGCCTAGCAGCATGTACGTATGTACGTATGTGCGTATACAGTGTGTATAGGCCTAGAGTGTTGCAGAGCGGAGGTGTGAGAATGGGCTGATCATGACCCTAGTCTCATCATACATACATGCACTTACTCCAGTAGCTATGGTCTCTCGTGAAACTGACCCCCCCCCCTACCCCTGAATGTTGGGCATTATTTGATTATGTTATGGTTTAAGAAGCATTGATTACCTGCAGCTGTGGTAATATGCGTACAAAGAGCTGTGCTCCCTTTATCTTCTGTTTGCATAGGAGACCATTTGTAGGGTCCTGTCCATTAGCGGACCAGCCAGGATACTGTCTGTGTGTAAGGTGAGTATGTACATAGGTAGGTGGATGCATGTGTGTGGGGGGGAGGTTGTGGGTGGGTGTGGGTGTGTGGGTGTGTACAACATACCTATTCCTCTGTGTGTTACTTGATATCCCTGTATCTAGACAGATGCTAACCGTGTACTAATCCAACTTGTTACTTACTAACGACCTGGGCCCTACCCAGCCACCTTAGTCTTTGTTCCATTGGTGTGAACTGCTCTGCCCACGCTGTACCTGCTCTGTTTTGTGGAGTTGCTCTAGAGACAGTGAGCAGAGTTCACTTAAAGGTAGTTCTTGTTCAGACCACAACACAACATGCATAAGACAGGCATGTACGTACGTACATACGTACATACATACAAACGTACATACGTATGTACTGTATGTATGTATGTATGTAATGCATTCTGGTGCACATGTGCTTTGTGGGAGCATACATATGTATGTACATTATGGCGTGTGTGTGCATACATGTTCTTGTACGTATGTGTGTATGTACGTGGATACACAGCTAGTGTTCAATGGGGTATCATGAAAGCTGGCCTGTCCTCCTCCCCTCCCCACCCACTGTGACCCAGGATGCATCCGTTGGAGTGTGGTCACCCTCCCTCCAGTTCCAGCAAGGCTTTGTTGCGTGTGAGGAGGATGCATGCTCAGCATCTGGCCTGTACGGTGCTGGCGGGAGCAGTGGGCGCCGGAGCAAGGTGATGGTGACTGACTGTGTGCTGATGGAGAACTGCTCCAAGCTGGTGTTGGCTCTGACAAAGAGAGAGCTGCAGTTCCATGACATACCTTCGGGTTCCAACACTGGGCAGACAATGAAGATCAAGGTGTTTGGTGAGTCTATAACTGCTGTGTGTGAGGCCACCACGAAATGTTTTTTCTAGGACATCCAACCTTGGTTCATCTTATATACCTTCCTATACATCTTCTTTACCAAACATGTACACACACACACACACACACATTGACATTTCCAGACCTTCCCTGTGTGCCTCTGTGCCTGGATTATTATGGTAACGTAAGTCGCTGAGAGTGCATGAGAGAGATGCATGCTGTGAGCAGTTAGCGAATGTGAGACCACACCTGTGCTGTCACCATTGCTTGTCCTCAGGTCCCCGGGGAGCCATCACACCTGTTGTATGGAGATGACAACGGCGATGTCCATGTGATGACGTTTGTCAACCCCTGTACTCACTTGTTTGTAGCAGACACCAGGAAGTCCAGTGGGGTCTCTCCACGGATTAGCTACAATGTGAGTGTTGACTTGTACAGGTCCATAGGCTTGCATGATGCAAGCCTGTGCAAGTAAAGATGAAACAAGAGAATGTTTGTGCATGTGCAAATCTGTCCCAAGTCTCTACTTCAGCCTACTTGTCTATCCCATCTCCTTCTTCCATTTGATCCTCTCCCCTCTTCTCCCTTCCCCTCCCCTCCCCTCTTCTCCCTTCCCCTCCCCTCCCCTCTTCTCCCTTCCCCTCCCCTCCCCTCTTCTCCCTTCCCCTCCCCTCCCCTCTTCTCCCTTCCCCTCCCCTCTTCTCCCTTCCCCTCCCCTCCCCTCTCCTCTTCTCCCTTTCCCTCCCCTCCCCTCCCCTCCCAGCTCCTCCAGGACCAAGCCCCGCATGTGCTGCACCAGGTGGTGTCAGGGCTGCACTCGGACTGGGTTCACCGTGTGCAGTACCTCCCTGAAAACCACGGCTTCCTGTCCTGCTCCTCCAGTCAACCTTCACTGATCATCAAAGACCTTCTCTCTAGGCAGAAGGCATACACCTTCAGGATACGAAAGGTGTGTGTGTGTATGTGCATGTGTGTGTGTTGTGTGTGTGTTGTGTGTTTTTACATTCCAGTTTGTGACGTTTGAACCATAGACAGTGTTTACCATGCCTGAGAGAGTAAGCTAGTTGCTGCTGTTGTCTCCTGCTCTTCAGGGAGTGGAGTGCTTTGCATATGACTCTGACCTGGCAGTGCTGGTCACCGGAGGCATGGACCACGCTGTGAGACTGTGGAACCCCTACGTCACCTCCAAGCCCATTGCCCACCTCCAACAACACACCACCACCATCCTTGACCTGGTCATGTACAGAGAACTGGGTCTGCTCTTCAGCTACTCACAAGACGGGGTGGGCAGACACAGCGCGCGCGCACACACACACACACACACACACACACACACACACACACACACACACACACACACACACACACACACACACACACACACACACACACACACACACACACACACACACACACACACACACACACACACACACACACACACACACACACACACACTGTGTACACACACACACACACACACACACACACACACACACACACACACACACACACACACACACACACACACACACACACACACACACACACACACACACACACACACACACACACACTGTGTACGTACACACATTACTGTCTCTGTTCCAGTTGGCTCTTGATTGTCCTTGAATTTCAGTTCAGTGAGTAATAGCTTCAGTTCTCATTAAGGCCCAGTGCTGCATAAGGGTAACTGAAGGTCAAAGTTAGTGTTGAGCAATAGTGCAGCCACTGGAGTTCACAGGCAATCTATACGTACCTCTAGAGCAATCTATAGCTCAACTGGTAAGGAGCCAACTGTCATTAAGATAAAGTAAAGTATGTAACGCCAGTTGATGGATAGAAACTCCCTTTGATATAGCTACATTGTTTGTGAACCCCAGTGGCATTTCTGTCACTCAATAACTCTGACGTCAGTTCTCAGCTGACAAAGATCAATCTGAATTGCAATGGACAAAAGACAGTATTGACTCTAACATTCATGATAGCCATGGCTAGTCACAGTGATCACAGCTGTGGCCAGTTGTCTCACTGCGTGTTTGTCCCCTCCTCATCCCCTGTAGGTCATGTGTGCCTGGGACCTGTACGAGCACAGCTTGGTGCAGATCATCTGTGTCAAGTTTCCCTTCATCCAGCGTCACCTGGACCACGGAAGCAGACCGCTCATCCGAGGATTCCGGTCCTTTCTGCCTTCTCTTATCGTCACTTCCAATGAGTTCCTGGCAGAGTATGAACTGGGCACACTCGACAGCACCAACACTGGAAGTGTGGTCACAACACACCCCACATCCATCACAGCTGCCGTGTACAGCCCACTGTTCAGACAGGTATGTACGTACGTACATACGTACATGCGTATGTGCGTGCATGTGAGCCTGTGGTGTGTTCTCCCATGTTAGAACAACCTACCACCTGGCCAAATGCCCAATCTACAGCGTGTACACTGCTACGTACATGTTTGTGCTTGCTTGCACTCTGTGCTAGACTATTACATAGTCCAAAGGCACACGCTGTGTGTGGTGGTCCTCAGCTAGCAGACCTTACAGTAAACCTTACACACAAATATATGTACATATATATGTTTGTAGTGACTGATATCAAGCTAGGTACAGTACGTTAACGGTACAATGTTACTCTCCCAGATTATTGTTGGATGTGAAGGTTCCACTGTGACAGTGTGGGACATTGACAGCGGGAACAAGGTGCTCCATTTTCCTCGTTGCCATGGTAACACTGAGATCACATGCCTGCAGTTGGACTCCAGTGGGCGGAGACTAATCACTGGCTCTCGCTATGGCGATGTGAAGGTGTGGAACTACCACACAGGGGAGTGTCTCAAGAACCTCCACCACGCCCACAAGACAGAGGTGACCAGGGCCGTCAGTATTGCAGACAAGGGTCTCCTGTTCACTGTGGGCTGGAACAAGCAGATCACAGCCTTTCGTGATGAGGAGGATGTAAGTCAAACATAGAGCTCACCATGAGCTCCCCATTCTTCTCTGTCCATGCAAATGAATGGACTCATTTCTCAAATTAACTTTTCCCCTGTAGGTCTTTGATGCCACTCCCATGGGGGGGTGGGAGGGGCGGGGGATGCATAGCGAGGACATCCTCTGCCTCAGCTATCTTCCTCCACGGTTCCTGGCCACGGGGAGCTTTGACGGTGTGATCAAGGTGTGGAACATTGAGAGCACACAGCTGGTCAGGCAGTTCACCTCTCCCTCCCTCGCTCTGCCTGTCTTTGATCCCACGTAAGTGTGCCTCCTGTTGTGTTCACACATGCACACACACACACACACACACACACACACACACACACACACACACACACACACACACACACACACACACACACACACACACACACACACACACACACACACACACACACACACACACACACACACACACACACACACACACACACATACACACACACACACACACACACACACACACACATGCATGAATGAACACACTGCATTGCAGTCTTTCAAAGCAAACTCATTTGTGTCATATGTACGTAGTTAATTGTGCACCAGGTCATCCTCATTCATGTAGAGATTCTATCCATTTTTACTTGCATTACATGTGCTGCTTCCACTATATATGATGAATTTGAGCCTGCGCTAAGCTTGCAATTCTTGAGCATATGTACATGCTGATCCAAGCTGTGCTTGCATGTGTTATGCTCCTATGTAAGGGCTGTAGGCTTGCACCAAGTGCTGGTTGGTACAGTGCAGCCATTGGTAGCCCAACCAGTGTGGTACGAACTGCACACTGCATTGCAGTCCTTCATAGCAACTTTCATCATAGGTAATGGTTACACATACATTTTATCCACTTGCATTGTGCTGCTTACACCATGATGTTGAGCCTGCGCTTGCAATGCTAATAATGTCATGCGCTAAGCTTGCAATGTTAAGGTCATTCTTCATTGAACCTCTCCTGAACTTTCATTGGTGTCATACGTAGTTAATTGTTCACCAGATCATCCTCATTCAAAGAAGATGGAGAGATTCTATCATTTTTTTACTTGCATTACATGTAATGTCATTCTTCGTTGAACCCCTCCCTCCCCTGTCCACCTTTCCTCCCACGAAGGAGGAACCTGAGAAAGTCCAGCTGTGCTTCCTTCAGGGTGGGCACTGGTTCAGTGAACAGCAGCCACCTCTCAGGCCCAGCCTCCCGCCCAGCTAGCAGGAGGAGGTCCTTGTACAGATTGAAGCTGGCATCGTGAGTCGGCCTCTCTGGTGCACACATGCACTGAGAGGTGCTTGTACAGGGCATTATACGTATGTACATTTGTACCACTGTCTCCTGATGTGCACACATTGAGAGGTTTTGTGTGGTGCATGTGCTAGTGTGTGTGTGCATTGCTACGTACGTTTATGCAATTGTACCACTGACTCATCATCTCAGTTATTGCTAGGAGGTCTTTTCTGCTGCACTGTTGTAATTCTCATGCTGCTTTATGTAACACAGGCAGTACCAGTGACTGTTTGTCATTCTCTCTCCTCCTCTCTCTCTCCCTCTGCTGCTGTGCTTGTGTAGGACGCAGTTCAAGAGAGCTCCAGTGGACCAGATCCTCTTCCTTCGTAACCGCGCCAGCAGTAAACTGCGAGGCTGTGGCACCTTGGTGACTAGTGACCATGGACAAGCGAGATTCTGGGACCTTTTTGGCCCAGATGAACCCCTGGGGTCCTTTCCTCTGACCCAGAACCCCGAGGAGCAAGTGGTTGCCCTTTCCACTGACAGGGAGAACCACGTGCTAGTGGCAGGAGACACTGCTGGTCTGATAGCAGTGTTTGACATGAAGGACTACTGCATGGTGACAGGAAAGGTGAGCACCACCACCAGGGCAAAAGTGCTTCCTTCTACAATTACATTGCTGACTATGCAGAAAGTACATATTTAAGTATGTATGTACAACTGTTTTGTGTTGAAACATTTGGTGAGGCATATTTGGGCCTTATTTCCATTCAAATCATGACATTGGGCGCTTGTTTGATATTCTGTAGCTGCTGGTTGGTAAACGATGATGCCTGTCTACGACCAGCTGTGAGTACATCTCTTCCCTCCCCCTTCCACCCCCTGCAGTCCTACAGCCCTCTTGTCCCTATCCGCACCTGGATGGCACACGGTGCGGAGGTGACCTCCCTGCAGCTGATTGGTCTGGAGAGGGAGCCACTGGTCCTCTCAGCCTCGGCGGATGCTACCGTGCGTCTTTGGACTCTGAAGGGACACTACATCGGCACCTTCGGGCAGGACAAGGCTTGGGACCTGGACCAACCCTCCTCCTTTCAGCATCCAAAGTGAGGCGTGGAAGGGCATACACTGTATGCATACATACATACATACGTACGTACATGTGTAGGCCTGTACATTGCACTGTACGTGTACATGTTATGTGCGTATGTGGCAAAATGTAGTGTTTTACTGGCTATGTTTGCATGCATACGTACATATGTACACAATATTATAATTATTGGAACTCCACTAGCCAAAAATTCACAGGACGATGCCAAGGTCACCAAGGTGTACAAAACGCCTTCCGGTCTTGTAACATTATCTTTTCTCACTGATGAGGACCCAGGACCAGAAGGCATTCTTACACACATGAATTGGGTCAAAATGTCTGAATCAAGTGACCTCTACATCGTTCTGTGAGCTTTTGACTAGTGAAGTTTCAGATCATTATAATGCAGCCACACAGAAACCTTCCATATATACACAAACAGCCCCAGTACTAGTATTGCTACTCTGTAGTCTGTATATAATACATATGCATATAAAATGTTGATTGTGTGTGGGTGTGGGTGAGGGGGGAGGACTCCGCATGCTGACGTGAACATGAGACCCCGTCTCCCTCTTCTCCCAAGGACTCCGTGGGGAGACATGCAGCAGCCGAGGCTAGCAGTGTCTAGACTCTGTGAGTGTGTGGGCTACAGACTACGGACATACTGGTGGTGTGACTGTGTGCATACGTACGTACCATGTCATGTGTAAGAGCCACCTCTCAGTAGATGCACTGTTTCTAGCTAGTGTACAGATCAGTTCTTTAGCACTTCCATGTACGTGTCACTGTGTGTATGTAAAAGCAGTAGAGGTCTTGCCACTTCTGATCAATGGCATAACATGCAAGAACAGGTCTAGCTCAACAGACTATGGACTAGCCCTTTACTGCAGTCAGACATTCAAGTGGTTTAGAAGTGGGTGCACGTGAGTTGCTTAGTGAGCACTCCTTCACCATTCACCTCCACCTATGCATCTCTGTTGCTGTAGCCACCTCAGCTTCCTCCAGCTACAAGTCCGTGTCTGAGGCAGTGCGGCCTGCCCCGCCCACTACTGCTGGAGACACTTGTGCTAATGACAGGGTCAACCCCATTGCCACCATCCAAGAGGGTGAGGGTGAGCTGGTCGGAGACGAGGCACCGAGCATCCCAAATGGAGTCACAGACAGCACCATCATCTTGAAGGACCAGGTGAGTGAGTTGAATAAGCTTCAGGAGGGGTACAGCAAGGCGTGCATGTCTACCTTACCAACCTGTAAGGGGACCACTCTGTCCCATCCACCCCTCTTCATGAGGGGTACAACAAAGTGATGTCTACAACCAGGTGTGCATGTCTACCAACTCTATTCCCACCTACCTACTGATGTATCCGCCCTCTACTGCAGAATGCCCTCTGCCAGCGTTACAAGAAGCAGCTGGTTTGTCGCATGAGAGGACGGAAGGAGAGGAGGGAGGTCTACTCTGAGATTGACCTCAGGTCCACACAGAGGTTTGGAGCAATCTGCTCGCCATTCCAAGCACTGCAGCTCACAGTGAGTGGTCCAGTCCTATGGAGTGTGCAGGTACATACTGTACGTATGTGCATCTGTTGATGCAGTGACGGAATGGATGTGATGTGTGGGTGCATGCCACAGCCTTTTCTGTAGGGAAGGATCGAGGGTATTATGACAGAGAAGTGCGGGATGTTAGTTTGCGAGCCAGCCCCTACCTTCGCCTTGCTATTATTCCATGTGATTGTTGCACAATAACAGCAAGACAAAGATAGGGGCTGGTGTATGAGGCTAGTGAGATGTGTGTATGTGAGATGTGTGATATATGTATGTATGTAGAAGGGACATTCCTTTCAATGGCTAATTTTCAATGATATGTGCTTGTGTACACATGTGTGAAGAGACATGCCTTCACCCCTCCCCCTTGCTCCCCCCTCAGTCTGTAGATGACCTCCCTGTGTTGTCAGACAAGGGGAGAGTGGCGGGGGAACATGGTACAAAGAATGCAGTAAAACTTCAGTTGAACTGATTCAAGTTAAAGTTGCATTGTCTCTCATGACTTGTCATTGTCTGTCATTAGTTCATGCACGTGGCAGAAATGATCAAAATTCAAAACACAATATCAATATGACTGCCATGCAGTTGCAAACCTTGCTACATAGAATCGATCGTCTAACTACTTAACCAGACCAAACAGCATAATATGCAATGTAAGTATTTATAACTATTCCTGTATAATATGAACTACATACAAAACCAATCCTGGAAATGTCCAAAACACCTTACTTGTACAAGGTCAGTAAAGTGGACTGACTGTGTGTGGCAGTTAGAATATCTCAACTTGTCCGCCTTCAGCTACAAGCAAGTCTCCATTTTGATCAAAGCAGATAGCGCAAGGGGTACTGCCCACATTGAGTGTGTGCACCAGCTGTCCTTCTGGGTTGAAAATGGACACACGCCTGTTGCCATAACTCGCTACCACAACATTCCCCTGGGTGGTGAAGGTAAGCCCTATAGGATAATTGAGTTGGCCTTGTCCAAACGCCCTGATGTACGTGCCATCAGCAGTGAAGACTTGCACTCGTCCATTACTGTAGTAACTGACATACACCTGCCCGTCTGGTGAGACAGCAATGCCAAAGGGGTTACTAAACTGTCCAGCACCACTGCCTTGTGATCCAAAGGTGCGAACCAGCTGACCATCCTGAGTGAACACTGTCACACGATGATTGCCATTATCTGCCACATAGACTTGGCCATTTGCATGTACTGCCACATCCATAGGGCTGCTTAGTTGACCTTGCCCAATTCGCCTGACGAAGGTGCCGTCTTCTCTGAAGATGTCTACACAGTGGTTGCTGTAGTTGGCAACAAACAGCAGACCATCAGCAGTGGTGGCAAGACCACTAGGATAACTCAGCTGACCTGCTCCTGCCCCGTGTTGACCAAACGTCCTAACATGATTCCTTTCAGCATCAAACACATGGATTAGGTCGCTGTTACGAGCTGCCCTGATCAGATGATGGCTGCTATGATCAGACACAAAACAAGTGCCATTGGGAGACACTGCCATGCCCCAAATATTATTAGGCTGCTGTGGAAAGTTAAGAATCCCTTTGCTGGCCTGCAATTTTTGAATTTCTTGAGTGCTCTTATTAGACACCCACTGACCTTGAAGGAACACAGCTGGCTCAACAAACCTCACTGTAAATGGGCTTCCCTTGATGTGCTCCCCATTCACCAGCACGCTAAGCTCACACTTCTCAGTGTACACCACACGGAACACCACCTGGTACTGCCCACCACCACTGTCCTCCATCTCGGCTCTGATGGCCACCCCAGGAAGTGGTCGAGCTGGACGAAGGAAGGCCTGCACTCTCTCCCCACCACCACTGCATGCCACCCTGCTGCTGTCCAGAGTGGTCAGAGTAAAGGACACCGGCTTGGGATCCAACAGCACTTTGACTCCAGCTAAGGTGCACTCCTTAGGGCTTGCTCCCCGCTGAACATGGCCAAACTCCTTGATGGCTGAGAGGAGGGCCTGTTCATTGAGTGGGACAATACACACCACAGGAGACACGTGTGGGCGGAGTTGCTCCTCTCGCACTTTGACGGTGGTAGCCAGTGCCTTTGCCTGGACCACACTCTGGATGGAGATGACCTCGTGGTTGCTGCCTTGGGCACGGAGGAGAGACAGGGCAGTGTGGGCTGTGGAGAGTGCATCCTCTTCATCGCTGCAGCTCTTGGCTCTCTCACTTATGAGGCCCTTCTTCTGGTTGCACGCTGCTGTAATCTCCTCACACATCTTCTCTTCACGCTGTGTAATAGCAGTGCGAGCTTGTTCGAACAAGCGATGTGCGTCCTCCAGTGCCTTCTCCCTTGACCGATCCACAGCGTTGCTCTGAGTCTCAAGTTCCTCCTTCCCCTTCTGGTACACCTTCCTGGCAGCACCCACCACTTGCTGGGAGAGCTTCAGTGACTGCCTGTGTCTCTGGGACACACTGGGATCAAGGTGCTTGGGGCAGTGAGGGCCCTTGTCCAGAGCACAGGCGTGGCACATCAGGGTGTCACACCCCTCACAGTACCACTTCAGGACCTCACCGCAGTGCTGGGGGCAGCTGTGGGGGGCAGCGTTCTTCATGAACACTGCCTCCAGGTTGGACGTCTGGTCCAGATCAGCAGAGGCGAGTTCCTCAATGGATTTGACAGTGTGATTACGAGTAAGGTTACCCATTACCTGGTGGCTATCAAGGCAAGCAGAGCAGAAGAACGTCCAACAGTCAGCACAGAAGGCAACTGCTTTGGCTCCGCTAGTCTTACAAGATGTGTTACCACACACCACCGTTGGGCTGCCCCTTCTAACCAGTTGGACGATCTTGCGACCTTCGATGTACCGACATAGTGGTCCATTGCGGACTGGAACACACTGGGACCTCACTGCTTCGCAGGTCTTCATACCACGAGGTGGGTCTTCAAGTGCACATGTTGCGTTGTTGTTGCACTTGGGGCACTGCAGGCGGCCATCTTGCTGCTTGACGGCTAGCAGGCACTCCCTGCACACCGAGTGCATGCAGCAGAGGAGGTGGGGGTCACACAGCTCCTTCTTGCACTGCACACACAAGGTGCCAGGGGGAGCAAGGAACGCCTCTTCTTCTTTCTTTCTTGCTGTCTTCTGTTTCTTGCCTGAAAACGCTCCATTTTCCTTTCTTGTTGGTTTCTCAGCTGGACCAGTTGCCATAGCGAGTCCTACAAGAGGAGATCAATTACAGTCTGGAGTCCTACAAGAGGAGATCAATTACAGTCTGGTGACTCCATGAACAGTCACAGTGATCCACACCCGGTATGCTCATATCAAGTACTCTTATGCTAATGGGTCAATACTCTGGCTTGCTAGCCCCTATATCCTGCCCTCAGCTGGTGCATGGCAAGAGGTGGGGTCAAGCAGAAAACTTCAATGCTGCAAATCGATCCCCTCAACAATCAGCTTGCAGCTGCCAATTAATGTCACACCAGCACCCTTAGCCCAAGGTCCTGTGCACGTTGAAATACAGTGTTGGCAGGATGGTTCTCCAAAATTCGCTCAGTGTTAGAAGACATACAAGCACTTCCTTTTAATAGGCTGACAATCAATGATAGCTATGCACACTTGTCTAGCTAGCTATGAGGTGAGGTTTAACGTTTCTGTCAGAGACAGCAGTTTGCCCACACACCAGCAGTGGGGAGGAGGGGATAGCGGATCAACTGACTTTTACGGACAGGGCGTTTTTTCGATGTTTCTTCCACTCTCCGACGTTTTAGATCTTACCCACACCTTGAAGGGATCAAACCCAACCCCAACCCTAACCCTAACCCTAAAACTAAGCTGTTAGAGCCGGCTAAATATCATTTCCCGAACAGTGAGTGCCCCGGCGCAAGCCGCCATTTTTTATATTCGATGTGTCGCCTGTGCTTCAATTCTGAACGATTAGGCCCGGCTCAACCGTCCTCTACCAACTTTAGAGTTAGGCTTGGGGTTAAGTTTGATCCCTTTAAGGTGTCGGCAAGATCTAGAACATCGGATAGTGGAAGAAACGTCCAAAATCGAATGTATGAAATGGCGGTTTGCACCGGAACACTCACGTTCGAGAAATGATATTTAGCCGGCTCTAACAACTTAATGTTAGGGTTAGGGTTAGGGTTGGGGTTGGGTTTGATCCCTTCAAGGTGTCGGTAAGATCTAGAACATCGGAGAGTGAGAGAAATATCTAAAAAAAAACGCCTTGTCCGTAAAAGTCAGTTGATCCGGGATAGCAAGACAGACTAGTAGCTACAGCTACGAATGAATTGTGTGAGTATTAAAGACTCACTTATAATTAGTTAGTTAGCTACTCCAGGACCAGGTTTGGTAGGTTACACAACCAGGGGGATTGGCTTGACTACTATGAGTTTAAGTGAAAGCACGTCGCTGGCATAGGCAATTGCAGGGAGTCGTAATAAACACGGAGGGAAGACAGCGGTCTGCTCACGCGGGACCAGGGTAGCCAATCAACCACACAACCCAAACGTACACCCATCGCCCTCAAGCTCTACGCGGGAATGTGCATGGTGGGCTTAATTCGTATGCCCACAGGTACACTACTACTTACAAAAGGATGTCTTGTCCAATTTGCGGGTCACACGAGTACGGCACAACGGGCGCAGCAAAGCGAGAAAAAGTGGACGATAGAGAGAGGGGAGAGTTGGAGGATCACGTGTTGCCACGCCCAATATTAAAAATGGCGTCTCAGAAATATGGCTGGTAAGGACCTACAGCTGGCATGCTGTCGCATCGTGTGTGCACCATTACTGTGTATCTTGCTATTGTCTACCTCATGCGTCCTGTCCATCGGAACTACGAGGCGGAGAGGCGCCGAGAGAGCTACCACTTCGAGCCAGCGGACTCTCACCCCCTTGTGACGGTTGTGAAGGTAAGGCTTGCTAGAGTCCAGAGACGTAGACGGTATGACCCAATTGTACAGTCATCTCTCCTTTCTCTCTCTCTTCCTCCCCCTCACCTCTCACCCTTCCTTCCCCTTCCCTCCCCCTTCCCTCCCCCTCACCTCTCCTCCCTCCCCCTTCTCTCCCCTTTCCTCCCCCTCTTTCCCAACCCCCTCTTTCCCCCTCTAATATCTTTCTTCCCTCTTACCCTCCCCCCTCTCCTCATGACTAATGCCACTAACCTACCTATTCACATCCCCCACCCCCACCTTGTTCCCACCTCTCTCTTGTGTGCATTTTTTGACTCCTCACTGCCAGCTACATGGAGACGGCCATCTTGAGGTGCTACAGCTTTCTGGCAGACAAGGAGTATTCGCAGGCACTGATCCGATTGGCCCACATGACTCGGGGCATGGGGAATCCCTTAGTGGCAGCATATGCAAGAACCTACCTCTGTCGAGTTAGTGTACAAGATATGGGTAGTGAGGGATGGGAAGTTATATAGTGAGAAATTACACAAGGTTTAAAGTATGCGATTTTTGTCATTTGGCCACATTTGTGAAGTTTTAACATCGCAAAATGTTCTCTTTTAAACAGGTCAAGGCTGATTTTGAATGAAATTGTGAATTTTATACCGTGAAATTTTTGATTTTAAACAAAGGCATGAAATCTTTCTGCTATACGGTAGGAGAGAGAGGGGAATGATAAGAATGAGAGGAGGTAGATGGAGGGAGGGGAGACACAGGCTGAGTGGAAGGGAAGGGAGGGGGGAGGGAGAGGGAGAGGAAAGAGTACGTAAATCGAAGAAATGAGAGGTAAAAGGACGAGACGGAGTGGTGAGAAACCCATCACCGGTACTTTGTGGTAACCAGCAATGCTGTAAGGAGTGTGTCCAAAGTGCACAGCCCAGCCTTAACTTCCTGTTCCCTGCCACCTTTGTGAGTCCCTCCTCCCTCCCTCCCTCCCTCCCTCCCCATGAAATGCTCAGGTTGGCATGATGGTAGCCCCAGCAACACGGAACCACCTCCTTCCCTGCTTCCACGACACCCTCGCCACCCTCCACCAGTTTGAGTCGGACGGAATCCAGGATGTGATTGCTCTCCAGTGTCTGGTGTGTTTGTAACTTTATGTAACTAGCATTAAGAGTGTTGTCGGGAATGATCACAACTGTCTGTTTGGTAGAGCAGGCATGATGTGTTGAGTGGGACCTGCCGTAGGCCAAGCTGTGTATCATGCACATTGCAGCCTGTTGTGTGGCCAACAGTGTCCCTGGTGGTCTGGTGTGTCCCCCTAGCCCACCCTGCCGCACGTCGCTCTGCCCTGCCCCTGTAGACATGTAGATCTACACTGGCTTGTACGAGTCTGCCTTTGACTGGATCTTCCAATGTCTGGCCCACAGGTGCTCTGAGGTGTGTGTACATGTTCGTATGTACGTATGTATGTGTGTGTGAGGTGTGTTCAGTCTAAGTGCTGTAGCCAGTTGGCGAATGGGACAACTTGCTTTGTATGCACTGTGGAACCGCTGCCTTGCAGTTGCAGTGGTGTGGGTGTAGTCTCGTCCCCGTCCACTTCCGGCCGCCATTTTTAATGGGACTCGAAAGGTGGTCTGGCACTTTTAGTCGAAAAGCTTGGCAATCATAATGTACGTCGAGACATCACGTGACTAGACGACTAGTGACGTGGCCGCCCACGAACCTGGTACCGTCCCGTCTGGCTGCCGGTATGGACTGTGAGATGCAGTTTAAGGAAGTCAAACACAGCTAGTAAGGTGGCGAAACACAGGGATTTGCCTTCGCCTGTTGGTAAGGAAACGAGAACATCCTTGCCCTGTAGGAACTCCCTAACCGCCTTATCTTGGTCGGTCGTTGCTGCATCGTATCCAAGAGTAAGGAAAGCATGCTTGATAGCATCGTTCACAAGCTCTACTGCGACTACCTTAGCGTCAAGCCTCGGTATATCCATGATTGATGCTTGTAGAACGCCGCTTGTTATTATGGAGAGTGACGCGTCATTTTCTGGCAATCTGATTGGGCAGAACGGTAGCGTTCTACAGTGCCAAGCTTTTTGACTAAATGTGCCAGACCACCTTTTGAGCCCCATTAAAAATGGCGGCCGGAAGTGGACTGGGGACGAGACTAGTGTGGGTGTGTGTTCTGACCTGCTGTGCTGGCAGTATTCGAGGGGATTCTGTGGAGCAGCTGTTGTGTGTGTGTGTTGAGTGCGGAGCGGTGGGAGTTCAGTGTGTAGCTCAGTTGTTTGGCTGTGTGTAAGTGTGGTGTGGGCTGTGTTTAAGTGGAGCAGCTGTTGTGTGTGTGTTGAATGGGTAGCCATGGGAGTTCAGTGTGTACCTGTGTAGCTCAGTTGTATTGGTGGGAGTGTCTGGAGGTGTGGGCTGTGTGTTGAGTGAGGAGCACTTGTGCGTGATAAGTGGGGAGTGAGTCTGACCTTGGAGGGTATGGTACATCCTGAACTTTCTGCTGCAGAGTGTTCTGGAGGAGGTACTGATGAAGGTGAAGGAGATGCCTCCCAACACACCGTGAGTGGTGGGTTGGTACCTGCTGTGGGTTGTCTGGAGGTGAAGGGGAGGGGGGGAGTGCCCGCTGCAACACGACCATGTCAGTGTGCAACCTCTGACTGTCACCTACTGTGTGTGTTTGTGTGCGTGCATGCACAGTGATAGCACTGCATGTGCCTAACACATGTATGTATGTATGTATGTATGTATGTATGTATGTATGTATGTATGTATGTATGTATGTGTGTGTGTGTGTGTATGTATGTATGTATATGTACGTATGTATGTATGTATGTATGTATGTATGTATGTATGTATGTATGTATGTATGTATGTACGTATGTACCTGGTAGGCCTAGGTCTGCTAGTGTCATCCATCGGTCATGATTGGTCTGTACGTACGAATGTGTGAATTTTGGTATTCACGGTAGTCCTCAGTCCTCACCCCTCCAGTGATTGAGCTTGAGTTAAGTTGATAGATTACTAAGAATGACTGTCTTGCTCCAGCACTTTCTTCCTTGCACTTTCCAAGCCACTTAACCAACTCCCATTTACCCACTCACCCCACTTCCCCCCACTGCCCCACTCTGCCCCTCCCCCGACCTGCCTTACCCGTTGTTTCGCTCTCCCACCCAATCTATTCACTCCAATACTTGAACCCACGCACCCACCCGTTTTGATGCAGGTCACTGCTGTTTTTGGAGCTGATCCAAGCCGTGGACGACACCAACCCTCCTCCTTTCAGCATCCAAAGTGAGGCATGGGATGGCATACACTCTATGCATACATACATATATACATGCATAGGCCTACCATGTGTAGTACGTACACTGTATAGCTACACACATATATGTATACGTATGTGCACATTGGGTCTGTGTACGTACATACAGGTTCTATGTGTGTACCACAGTACATGCTGTATGTGTATGTGGCAGAGTGTAGTTATATACATTGTTTTGTAGGCTATGTATGTTTGCATGGACATGTAGTATTGTGTGTTGGTGAGGGGGGAGGACTCCGCATGCTGACGTGAACATGTGACCCCGTCTCCCTCTTCTCCCAAGGACTCCGTGGGGAGACATGCAGCAGCCGAGGCTAGCAGTGTCTAGACTCTGTGAGTGTGTGGGCCACAGACTACGGACATACTGGTGGTGTGACTGTGTGCATACGTACGTACCATGTCATGTGTAAGAGCCACCTCTCAGTAGATGCACTGTTTCTAGCTAGTGTACAGGTCAGTTCTTTAGCACTTCCATGTACGTGTCACTGTGCGTATGTAAAAGCAGTAGAGGTCTTACTATTTCTGAACAACGGCATAACATGCAAGAACAGGTCCAGCTCGACAGACTATGGACTAGCCCTTTACTGCAGTCAGACATTCAAATGGTTTAGAAGTGGGTGCACGTGAGTTGCTTAGTGAGCACTCCTTCACCATTCACCTCCACCTATGCATCTCTGTTGCTGTAGCCACCTCAGCTTCCTCCAGCTACAAGTCCATGTCTGAGGCAGTGCGACCTGCCCCGCCCACCACTGCTGGAGAAACTTGTGCTAATGACAGGGTCAACCCCATTGCCACCATCCAAGAGGGTGAGGGTGAGCTAGTCGGAGACAAGGCACCCAGCATTCAAAATGGAGTCACAGACAGCACCGTCATCTTGAAGGACCAGGTGAGTGAGTTGCGTACTCTTCAGGAGGGGTACAGCAAGGTGTGCATGTCTACCTTACCAACCTGTAAGGTGACCACTCTGTCCCACCCACCCCTCTTCATGAGGGGTACAGCAAGGCGTGCATGTCTACCTTACCAACCTGTAAGGTGACCACTCTGTCCTATCCACCCCTCTTCATGAGGGATAGAACAAGGTCAACATGTCTACCAACCTGTAACTCTGTCCCACCTACCTACCCACCGACATATGTACGTTTATGTATCTGCCCTCCACTGCAGAATGTCCTCGGCCAGCGTTACAAGAAGCAGCTGGTTTGTCGCATGAGAGGACGGAAGGAGAGGAGGGAGGTCTACTCTGAGATTGACCTCAGGTCCACACAGAGGTTTGGAGCAATCTGCTCGCCATTCCAAGCACTGCAGCTCACAGTGAGTGGTCCAGTCCTATGGAGTGTGCAGGTACATACTGTACGTATGTGCATCTGTTGATGCAGTGACGGAATGGATGTGATGTGTGGGTGCATGCCACAGCCTTTTCTGTAGGGAAGGATCGAGGGTATTTTGACAGAAAAGTGCGGGATGTTAGTTTGCGAGTCAGTCTCTACCTTCGCCTTGCTATTATTCCATGTGATTGTTGCACAATAACAACAAGACAAAGATAGGGGCTGGTGTGTGAGGCTAGTGAGATGTGTGTATGTGAGATGTGTGATATATGTATGTATGTAGAAGGGACATTCCTTTCAATGGCTAATTTTCAATGATGTGTGCTTCTGTACACGTGTGAAGAGACATGCCTTCACCCCTCCCCCTTGCTCCCCCCCTCAGTCTGTAGATGACCTCCCTGTGTTGTCAGACAAGGGAAGAGTGGCGGGGGAACATGGTACAAAGAATGCAGTAAAACTTCAGTTGAACTGATTCAAGTTAAAGTTGCATTGTCTCTCATGACTTGTCATTGTCTGTCATTAGCTCATGCACGTGGCAGAAATTATCAAAATTCAAAACACAATATCAATATGACTGCCATGCAGTTGCAAACCTTGCTACATAGAATCGATCGTCTAACTACTTAACCAGACCAAACAGCATAATATGCAATGTAAGTATCTATAACTATTCCTGTATAATATGAACTACATACAAAACCAATCTGGAAATGTCCAAAACACCTTACTTGTACAAGGTCAGTAAAGTGGACTGACTGTGTGTGGCAGTTAGAATATATCAACTTGTGTGCCTTCAGCTACAAGAAGGTCTCCATTTTGATCAAAGCAGATAGCGTAAGGGTTGCTGCCGACATTGAGTGTGTGGACCAGCTGTCCTAGGTTGAAAAACGACACACAACTGTTGCCACTACTGTTGTCACTCGCTACCACAACATTCCCCTGGGTGGTGAAGGTAAGCCCTCTAGGTCCATTGAGCTGGCCTTGTCCAAACGCCCTGATGTACGTGCCATCAGCAGTGAAGACTTGCACTCGTCCGTTACTGTATTCACTGACATACACCTGCCCGTCTGGTGAGACAGCAATGCCACAGGGGTGCCTAAACTGTCCAGCACCACTACCTTCTGATCCAAAGGTGCGAACCAGCTGACCATCCTGAGTGAGCACTGTCACACGATGATTGTAATGCTCTGCCACATAGACCTGGCCATTTGCATGTACTGCCACATCAAAAGGGTGTCTTACTTGACCTTGTCCAATTTGCCTTACGAAGGTGCCATTTTCTCTGAAGATGTCTACACAGTGGTTGCCATTGTTGGCAACAAACAGCAGACCATCAGCAGTGGTGGCAAGACCATACGGGGAAGACAGCTGACCTGGTCCTGTCCCGCATTGACCAAACGTCCTAACATGATTCCTTTGCGCATCAAACACATGGATTAGGTGGCTGTTATGATCAGACACAAAACAAGTGCCATTGCGAGACACCGCCATGCCCCAAATAAGATTAGGCTTCTGTGGAAAGTTAAGAACCCCTTTGCTGGCCTGCAAATTTTGAATTTCTTGAGTGCTCTTATTAGACACCCACCGACCTTGAAGGAACATAGCTGGCCCATCTTCAAATCTCACTGTAAAAGGGCTTCCCTTGATGTGCTCCCCATTCACCAGCACGCGAAGCTCACACTTCCCAGTGTACACCACACGGAACACCACCCGGTACTGCCCACCACCACTGTCCTCCACCTCGGCTCTGATGGCCACCCCAGGAAGTGGTTGAGCTGGACGAAGGAAGGCCTGCACTCTCTCCACACCACCACTGCTTGCCACCTTGCTGCTATCCAGAGTGGTCAGAGTAAAGGCCACCGGCTTGGGATCCAAACGCTCTTTGACTCCAGCTAAGGTGCACTCCTTAGGGCTTGCTCCTCGCTGAACATGGCCGAACTCCTTGATGGCTGAGAGGAGGGCCTGTTCATTGAGTGGAACAATACACACCACAGGAGACACGTGTGGGCGGAGTTGTTCCTCTCGCAGTTTGACGGTGGTAGCCAGTGCCTTTGCCTGGACCACACTCTGGATGGAGATGACCTCATGGTTGCTGCCTTGGGCACGGAGGAGAGACAGGGCAGTGTGGGCTGTGGAGAGTGCATCCTCTTCATTGCTGCAGCTCTTGGCTCTCTCACTTATGAGGTCCTTCTTCTGGTTGCAAGCTGCTGTGATCTCCTCACAAACCTTCTCTTCACGCTGTGTTATAGCAGTGTGAGCTCGTTCGAACAAGCGATGTGCGTCCTCCAGTACCTTCTCCCTTGACCGATCCACAGCGTTGCTCTGAGTCTCAAGTTCCTCCTTCCCCTTCTGGTACACCTTCCTGGCAGCACCCACCACTTGCTGGGACAGCTTTAGTGAATGCCTGTGTCTCTGGGACACACTGGGATCAAGGTACTTGGGACAGTGAGGGCCCTTGTCCAGAGCACAGGCGTGGCACATCAGGGTGTCACACCCCTCACAGTGCCACTTCAGGACCTCACCGCAGTGCTGGGGGCAGCTGTGGGGGACAGCGTTCTTCATGAACACTGTTGCTGCATCTGACATCTGGTCTGGATCAGCAGAGGTGAGATCCTCAATGAATTTGACAGTGTGGCCACCTGTAAAGTCACTCATAAGTTGATGGCCATCGAGGCAGACTGAGCAGAAGAACTTCCAACAGTCAACACAGAAGGCAACTGCTTCAGCTCCGCTAGTCTTGCAAGATGTGTTACCGCACACCACTGTTGGGCTGCCCCTTCTAACCAGTTGGATGATCTTGCGACCTTCGATGTACCGACGTAGTGGTCCATTGCGTACTGGAACACACTGGGACCTCACTGCTTCACAGGTCTTCATACCACGAGGTGGGTCTTCAAGTGCACATGTTGCGTTGTTGTTGCACTTGGGGCACTGCAGGCGGCCATCTTGCTGCTTGACGGCTAGCAGGCACTCCCTGCACACCGAGTGCATGCAGCAGAGGAGGTGGGGGTCACACAGCTCCTTCTTGCACTGCACACACAAGGTGTCAGGGGGAGCAAGGAACACCTCTTCTTCTTTCTTTCTTGCTGTCTTCTGTTTCTTGCCTGAAAACGCTCCATTTTCCTTTCTTGTTGGTTTCTCAGCTTGACCAGTTGCCATAGCGAGTCCTACAAGAGGAGATCAATTACAGTTTGGTGACTCCATGAACAGTCACAGTGATCCACACCCGGTATGCTCATATCAAGCACTCTTATGCTAGTGGGTCAATAGTCTGGCTTGCTAGCCCCTATATCCTGCCCTCAGCTGGTGCATGGCAAGAGGTGGGGTCAAGCAGAAAACTTCAATGCTGCAAATCGATCCCCTCAACAATCAGCTTGCAGCTGCCAATTAATGTCACACCAGCACCCTTAGCCCAAGGTCCTGTGCACGTTGAACTACAGTGTTGGCAGGATGGTTCTCCAAAATTCACTCAGTGCTAGATGACATACAAGCACTTCCTTTTAAGAGGCTGACAATCAATGATAGCTATGCACACTTGTCTAGCTAGCTATGAGGTGAGGTGTAACTTTTCTGTCAGAGTTTGCCCACACACCAGCAGTGGGCAGGAGGGGTTAGCAAGCCAGACTAGTAGCTACAGCTACGAATGGATTGCGTGAGTATTAATTAAAGACCCACTTAGTTAGTTAGCTACTCCAGGACCAGGTTTGCTAGGTTACACAACCAGGGGGATTGACTTGACTACTATGCGTTCGAGTGAAAACACTTCGCTGGCATAGACAATTGCAGGGAATCGTAATAAAAACGGAGGGAAGATAGCGGTCTGCTCACGCGGGACCAGGGTAGCCAATCAACCACACAACCCAAACGTACACCCATCGCCCTCAAGCTCTACGCGGGAATGTGCATGGTGGGCTTAATTCGTATGCCCACAGGTACACTACTACTTACAAAAGTGATGTCTTGTCCAATTTGCGGGTCACACGAGTACGAGCACAACGGGCGTAGCAAAGCGAGAAAAAGTGGACGATAGAGAGAGGGGAGTGTTGGAGCATAGACACACTAGATCTATATATGGTTGGAGGATCACGTGTTGCCACCATAGATCTAGGAGTGTCTATGTTGCCACGCCCAATATTAAAAATGGCGTCTCAAAAATATGGCTGGTACGGACCTACAGCTGGCATGCTGTCGCATCGTGTGTGCACCATTACTGTGTATCTTGCTATTGTCTGCCTCAGGCGTCCTGTCCATCGGAACTACGAGGCGGAGAGGCGCCGAGAGAGCTACCACTTCGAGCCAGCGGACTCTCACCCCCTTGTGACGGTTGTGAAGGTAAGGCTTGCTAGAGTCCAGAGACGTAGACGGTATGGCCCAATTGTACAGTAGGACCACCTTCGACCCCGTTGGTGGAGGGATGGGACGCGCATAAGGAAGTGCGTGTATAAGTATAAGTAAGTATTGTGTGCACACTGCACACGTGGTGGTCCCAGCCCCCCTTAAGTGCTTAGTGCACTTTGTCTGGTGCTGTTGCTTGAAGTGTCAGGTGTGTGGCACCATTCCGTGTTCTCCACATTGCCTGTTAGACGGTTGAAGTGAAGACAGTGAACAGCGGAGAGAAGAAGGAAGACAAGCCCAGAGTAGTTGACCCTCTCTCGTCTGGAGGAGGCTTCATTGACCCGTTGAGTGTAGGGACGGACCCCCTGTCAGCATCCTCCCTCCAGGACCCTCTCTCGGCAGCTCTCTTCACTGAGCCCAGTGCTCCTCCACCCAGCACTGCCAGCAGGAGTGCAGTGGGACCAGCAGTGAGTGACTGTGTGTGTGTGTGTGTCTGTGTCTGTCTGTGCCTGTGTGTGTGGTGTGTGTGTGTGTGTGTGTGTGTGTGTGCGTGTGTGTGTGCATTAGGGTTAGGGCGTGCGTGCCTCTACGTATGTCCTTGAACCTGTTCTGCCCACTTGAGTGTCCTCGAGTCCGCATCTGGTCACCTGCACTGCAGTGTGTGCGAGTGTGTACATGTATGAGTGGACACACACATGTTGATCAAAGTCCTGCTTGTATGGCTCATGCTGTGCTTGTAGTTTAGGCCTGTAAATGGTGCTTGTTGGTGCAATGCAGCCATTGGTAGCCCAGCCAGAGTGGTCCACACATACGTACGTACACACATACATACATTGTTGTTGTTGTTGTTGTTGTTGTTGTTGTTGTTGTTAGGATGATGCGAATGTGCTTGCTGATGACTTTGAGCCGTGGTCTGCCAAGAAGACCAGCATCCTAAGCAGGTACACCACCTCAGAGAAGATATCCATCACCACAGTGAGTGCCCATGTCTGTGTCCATGATAGGGAGAGCTGCAAGATTAGTAGTGCTGTGCACTGCCTATCCTTCTGTGGTTGTGGTGATCATTTTGCAGAGTTTTCTGAGCACAGAAGAAAAGGAGAAGTGTAAGTTAAATAGTGTCTGCTGCTGGTAGACTCTGGGGGATGTCTTTGTCATTCTTTGACATGTGTCTCTCTATCTTTGTCTGTGCGTCTGTGTGTCTGTGTGTCTGTGTCCTGTGGATCTCTGTCTTTGTATTTGGTGCAGTGTAGACTAAGGCACAAGCAGCCTCAGCGGACACATTCAAGCATCGTTTGGAACAGCTGGACGACCTCGAGGAGGTGAGCATGTGCGCATGTGCATGACTGTGTGTGTGTGTGTGTGTGTGTGTGTGTGTGTGTGTGTGTGTGTGTGTGTGTGTGTGTGTGTGTGTGTGTGTGTGTGTGTGTGTGTGTGTGTGTGTGTGTGTGTGTGTGTGTGTGTGTGTGTGTGTGTGTGTGTGTGTGTGTGTGTGTGTGTGTGTGTGTGTGTGTGTGTGTGTGTGTGTGTGTGTGTGTGTGTGTGTGTGTGTGTGTGTGTGTGTGTGTGTGTGCATGTCATGGGTGTGCATGTCATGGGTATACACGTCATGTGTGTACATGTCATGTGTGTGCATGTCATGTGTGTGCATGTCATGTGTACATGTCATGCGCGTTGCATGTGCAGGGCTCTGTGAGAGAGACGCTGACAGTGAACCAGAAGGAGTACGTGGCAAAGATTGACCAGCTGAATCGCAACCTGGAGCGGGCCTGGGAAAAGGAGCAGAAAGTGAAGGCCCTCAAGATAGCCATTCAGGTGCCCTGCACACGCACAGTGCACGGTGTGGTGTAGTGGGAGTGAGTGACTCAGCGAAGTGACAGCGAGTGCAGTCCGTCTGTGTATCCTCACTATACACACTATACACAAAAATGTACTGCATGTGTTGTGTGATTTCTCGTGCCCCATTCGCCCGCCCTACGCCCATGACACTTGCTGCAGTGTGCCAAGCTGTTGGCGGACACTGCAGTGATTCAGTTCTACCCCAGCAAGTTTGTGCTCAGCACGGTCATTCTGGACAACTTTGGTCAGTCATCCTCACTGCTGCAGACGCCCACCCCAACCAGCACTGTTGCATTCTCCACCTGATCATGCTAGCCTTGCAGTGACCTCCCTCCACCCCTCGCAGGTAACCTGGTGTTTGGAAGGATCCGTCAGAAGGCAGCTGTCCTAACAGGTGCAGGAAGGCCGCAGTCTTTTCCAGGTGCAGTGGTAGAGCGTGCAGATGGTTGTAGTGTGTGTGTGGGAGGGGGAGGGGGAGGGGTGACACTTGAGCTGTAGTACAACTCTTGTGGCGAGGGTCTGAACGTTCTGCTCTGGTGCTCCCTTGCCCTGATAGAGAACTTCACTCCTGACCAAGTGCCAGATTCAGCCAAGGAAACCTGTCGCAACTGGTTCTTCAAGATTGCTAGCATCAGGGAACTCATCCCCAGGTTGTATCCTTCACCACCCTTTCTTTTACCTTCTCCTCCTCTTCCCCTTCACCTCTCCTTTCTCTCCCTCTTCTTCCTCCCCTCACCTCTCACCCTTCCTTCCCCTTCCCTCCCCCTTCCCTCCCCCTCACCTCTCCTCCCTCCCCCTTCTCTCCCCTTTCCTCCCCCTCTTTCCCGAATCCCTCCTTCCCCCTCTAATATCTCTCTTCCCTCTTACCCTCCCCCCTCTCCTCCACCACTCACATCCTTCACCCCCACCGTGTTCCCACCTCTCTCGTGTGTGAATTTCTTGACTCCTCACTGCCAGCTACATGGAGACGGCCATCTTGAGGTGCTACAGCTTTCTGGCAGACAAGGAGTATTCGCAGGCACTGATCCGATTGGCCCACATGACTCGGGGCATGGGGAACCCCTTGGTGGCAGCATATGCAAGAACCTACCTCTGTCGAGTTAGTGTACAAGATATGGGTAGTGAGGGGTGGGGAAGTTATACCGTATAGTGAGAAAATACACGAGGTTTAAAGTTTGCGATTTTCGTCATTTGGCCACATTTGTGAAGTTTTAACATCGCAAAATGTTCTCTTTTAAACAGGTCAAGGCTGATTTTGAATGAAATTGTGAATTTTATACCGTGAATTTTTTATTTTAAGCAAAATCGTGAAATCTTTCTGCTATACGGTAGGAGAGAGAGGGGAATGATAAGAGGAGGGAGATGAAAGGAGCGAGACACAGGCTGAGTGGAAGGGGAGGGAGGGGGGAGGGAGAGGTAGGGTAAAAAGTAAGAGTAAAAAAGATGAGAGGTAAAAGGACAAGATGGAGTGGTGAAACACCGTCACTGGTACTTCGTGGTATCCAGCAATGTTGCAAGGAGTGTGTCCAAAGTGCACAGCCCAGCCTTAACTTCCTGTGCCCTGCCACCTTTGTGAGTCCTTCCCCCTCCCTCCCTCCCCATGAAATGCTCAGGTTGGCATGATGGTAGCCCCAGCAACATGGAACCACCTCCTTCCCTGCTTCCACGACACCCTTGCCACCCTCCACCAGTTTGAGTCGGACGGAATCCAGGATGTGATTGCTCTCCAGCGGATCGGTGAGTGTCCACGGCAGTAGCAGTGTGGTGGTGGCCTGGTATGGCTGGGAGAGCCGTGATACAGCCAATCTTGAAGAGTCTACTAACCTTTATGTAACTAGCATTAAGAGTGTTGTCGGGAATGATCACAACTGTCTGTTTGGTGGAGCAGGCATGATGTGTTGGGTGGGACCTGCCGCAGACCAAGCTGTGTATCACGCACATTGCAGCCTGTTGTGTGGCCAACAGTGTCCCTGGTGGTCTGGTGTGTCCCCCTAGCCCGCCCTGCCGCACGTCGCTCTGCCCTGCCCCTGTAGACATGAAGATCTACACTGGCTTGTACGAGCCTGCATTTGACTGGATCTTCCGATGTCTGGCCCACAGGTGCTCTGAGGTGTGTGCGCATGTTCGTATGTATGTATGTATGTATGTGTGTACGTATGTATGTGTGTGTGAGGTGTGTTCAGTCTGAGTGCTGTATCCAGTTGGCGAATGAGACAACTTGCTTCGTATGCACTGTGGAACCGCTGCCTTGCAGTTGCAGTGGTGTGGGTGTAGTCTCGTCCCCAGTCCACTTCCGGCTGTCATTTTTAATGGGGCTCGAAAGGTGGTCTGGCACATTTAGTTGAAAAGCTTGGCATTCGTAATGTACGTCGAGACATCACGTGACTAGAGGACTAGTGACGTGGCCGCCCACGAATCTGGTACCGTTCCGTCTGGCTGCCAGTATGGACTGTGAGATGCAGTTTAAGGAAGTCAAACACAGCTAGTAAGGTGGCGAAACACAGGGATTTGCCTTCGCCTGTTGGTAAGGAAACGAGAACATCCTTGCCCTGTAGGAACTCCCTAACCGCCTTATCTTGGTCGGTCGTTGCTGCATCGTATCCAAGAGTAAGGAAAGCATGCTTGATAGCATCGTTCACAAGCTCTACTGCGACTCCCTTAGCGTCAAGCCCCGGTATATCCATGATTGATGCTTGTAGAACGCCGCTCGTTATTACGTGGAGTGACGCATCATTTTCTGGCAATCTGATTGGGCAGAACGGTAGCGTTCTGCAGCGCCAAGCTTTTCAACTAAATGTGCCAGACCACCTTTTGAGCCCCATTAAAAATGGCGGCCGGAAGTGGACTGGGGACGAGACTAGTGTGGGTGGGTGTTCTGACCTGCTGTGCTGGCAGTATTCGAGGGGATTCTGTGAAGCAGCTGTTGTGTGTGTGTGTTGAGTGGGGAGCCATGGGAGTTCAGTGTGTGTGTAGCTCAGTTGTATGGCTGTGTGTATGTGTGGTGTGGGCTGTGTTGAGTGGAGCAGCTGTTGTGTGTGTGTGTGTGTGTTGAATGGGGAGCCATGGGAGTTCAGTGTGTGTACCTGTGTAGCTCAGTTGTATTGGTGGGAGTGTCTGGAGGTGTGGGCTGTGTGTTGAGTGAGGAGCACTTGTGAGTGATAAGTGGGGAGTGAGTCTGACCTACGAGGGTAGGGTACATCCTGAACTTTCTGCTGCAGAGTGTTCTGGAGGAGGTGCTGATGAAAGTGAAGGAGATGCCTCCCAACACACCGTGAGTGGTGGGTTGGTACCTGCTGTGGGTTGTCTGGAGATGAAGGGGAGGGGGGGAGTGCCCACGGCGACACGACCATGTCAGTGTGCAACCTCTGACTGTCACCTACTGTGTGTGTTTGTGTGCGTGCATGCACAGTGATAGCACTGCATGTGCCTAATACATGTACATGTACGTACGTACGTATGTATGTATGTATGTATGTATGTATGTATGTATGTATGTATGTATGTATGTATGTACCTGGTAGGTCTAGGTCTGCTAGTGTCATCCATCGGTCATGATTGGTCTGTACGTACGAATGTGTGAATTTGGTATTCATGGTAGTCCTCAGTCCTCACCCCTCCAGTGATTGAGCATGAGTTAAGTCGATAAATTACTAGGAATGACTGTCTTGCTCCAGCACTTCCTTCCTTGCACTTTCCAAGCCACTTAACCAACTCCCATTTACCCACTTGCCCCACTTTTCCCCACTGCCCCACTCTGCCCCCCCCCCCCAACCTGCCTTACACATTGTTTCGCTCTCCCACCCAATCTATTCACTCCAACACTTGAACCCACGCACCCACCCGTTTTGATGCAGGTCACTGCTGTTTTTGGAGCTGATCCAAGCCGTGGACGACACCAACCGTCCTCCTTTCAGCATCCAAAGTGAGGCATGGGATGGCATACACTCTATACATGCATACATATATACATGCGTAGGCCTGCCATGCGTAGTACGTACACTGTATAGCTACACACATATATGTATACGTATGTGCACATTGGGTCTGTATACGTACGTACAGGTTCTATGTGTGTACCACAGTACATGCTGTATGTGTATGTGGCAGAGTGTAGTTATATACATTGTTTTGTAGGCTATGTATGTTTGCATGGACATGCAATAGCTCTACTAGTAGTATATATTGTAGGTGTGGATGTGAGTGGGGGGGGGCTCCACATGCTGACGTGAACATGAGACCCCGTCTCCCTCTTCTCCCAAGGACTCCGTGGGGAGACATGCAGCAGCCGAGGCTAGCAGTGTCTAGACTCTGTGAGTGTGTGGGCCACAGACTACGGACATACTGGTGGTGTGACTGTGTGCATACGTACGTACCATGTCTTGTGTAAGAGCCACCTCTCAGTAGACGCACTGTTTCTAGCTAGTGTACAGATCAGTTCTTTAGCACTTCCATGTACGTGTCACTGTGCGTATGTATAAGCAGTAGAGGTCTTACTACTTCTGATCAATGGCATAACATGCAAGGACAGGGCTAGCTCGACAGACTATGGACTAGCCCTTTACTGCAGTCAGACATTCAAATGGTTTAGAAGTGGGTGCACGTGAGTTGTTAAGTGAGCACTCCTTCACCATTCACCTCTACCTGTGCATCTCTGTTGCTGTAGCCACCTCAGCCTCCTCCAGCTACAAGTCCATGTCTGAGGCAGTGCGGCCTGCCCCACCCACCACTGCTATAAACACTTGTGCTAATGACAGGGTCAACCCCATTGCCACCATCCAAGAGGGTGAGGGTGAGCTAGTTGGAGACGAAGCACCCGACATCCAAAATGGAGTCACAGACAGCACCGTCACCTTGAAAGACCAGGTGAGTGAGTTGCGTACTCTTCAGGAGGGGTACAGCAAGGTGTACATGTCTACCTTACCAACCTGTAAGGTGACCACTCTGTCCTATCCACCCCTCTTCATGAGGGGTACAACAAAGTGATGTCTACCAACATGTAACTCTGTCCCACCCACCTAGATGTATCCACCCTCCACTGCAGAATGCCCTCGGCCAGCGTTACAAGAAGCAGCTGGTTTGTCGCATGAGAGGACGGAAGGAGAGGAGGGAGGTCTACTCTGAGATTGACCTCAGGTCCACACAGAGGTTTGGAGCAATCTGCTCGCCATTCCAAGCACTGCAGCTCACAGTGAGTGGTCCAGTCCTATGGAGTGTGCAGGTACATACTGTACGTATGTGCATCTGTTGATGCAGCGACGGAATGGATGTGAAGTGTGGGTGCATGCCACAGCTTTTTCTGTAGGGAGGGATCGAGGGTATTTATGACAGAAAAGTGTGGGATGTTAGTTTGTGAGCCAGCCCCTACCTTCGCCTTGCTATTATTGCATGTGATTGTTGTGCAATAACAGCAAGACAAAGATAGGGGCTGGTGTGTGAGGCTAGTGAGATGTGTGTATGTGAGATGTGTGATATATACATGTAGAAGGGACATTACTTTCAATGGCTAATTTTCAATGATGTATGCTTGTGTACACATGTGTGAAGAGACATGCCTTCACCCCTCCCCCTTGCTCCCCCCTCAGTCTGTAGATGACCTCCCTGTGTTGTCAGACAAGGGGAGAGTGGCGGGGGAACATGGTACAAAGAATGCAGTAAAACTTCAGTTGAACTGATTCAAGTTAAAGTTGCAATGTCTCTCATGACTTGTCATTGTCTGTCATTAGCTCATGCACGTGGCAGAAATTATCAAAATTCGAAACACAATATCAATATGACTGCCATGCAGTTGCAAACCTTGCTATATAGAATCAATCGTCTAACTACTTCACCAGACCAAACAACATAATATGCAATGTAAGTATTTATAACTATTCCTGTATAATATGAACTACATACAAAACCAATCCTGGAAATGTCCAAAACACCTTACTTGTACAAGGTCAGTAAAGTGGACTGACTGTGTGTGGCAGTTAGAATATCTCAACTTGTCTGTCTTCAGCTACAAGAAGGTCTCCATTTTGATCAAAGCAGATAGCATAAGAGGCCCTGGCCACATTGAGTGTGTGCACCAGCTGTCCTTCTGGGTTGAAAATGGACACACAACTGTTGGAAGAACTCGCTACCGCAACATTCCCCTGGGTGGTGAAGGTAAGCCCTATAGGTCTATTGAGTTGGCCTTGTCCAAACACCCTGATGTACGTGCCATCAGCAGTGAAGACTTGCACTCGTCCGTTACTGTATTCACTGACATACACATGCCCGTCTGGTGAGACAGCAATGCCATAGGGGCTGCTAAACTGTCCAGCACCACTGCCTTGTGATCCAAAGGTGCGAACCAGCTGACCATCCTGAGTGAGCACTGTCACACGATGGTAGCCACTATCTGCCACATAGACCTGGCCATTTGCATGTACTGCCACATCCATAGGGTACCTTAGTTGACCTTGCCCAATTCGCCTGACGAAGGTGCTGTCTTCTCTGAAGATGTCTACACAGTGGTTGCTGAAGTTGGCAACAAACAGAAGATCATCAGCAGTGGTGGCAAGACCATACGGGGAAGACAGCTGACCTGGTCCTGTCCCGCGTTGACCAAACGTCCTAACATGATTCCTTTCAGCATCAAACACATGGATTAGGTGGCTGTTAAGATCAGACACAAAACAAGTGCCATTGGGAGACACTGCCATGCCCCAAATATTATAAACCTGCTGTGGAAAGTTAAGAACCCCTTTGCTGGCCTGCAATTTTTGAATTTCTTGAGTGCTCTTCTCAGACACCCACTGACCTTGCAGGAACACAGGTGGCACATCTTCAAACCTCACTGTAAACGGGCTTCCCTTGATGTGCTCCCCATTCACCAGTACCCTAAGCTCACACTTCCCAGTGTACACCACATGGAACACCACCTGGTACTGCCCACCACCACTGTCCTCCACCTCGGCTCTGATGGCCACCCCAGGAAGTGGTCGAGCTGGACGAAGGAAGGCCTGCACTCTCTCCCCACCACCACTGCATGCCACCCTGCTGCTGTCCAGAGTGGTCAGAGTAAAGGCCACCGGCTTGGGATCCAACAGCACTTTGACTCCAGCTAAGGTGCACTCCTTAGGGCTTGCTCCCCGCTGAACATGGCCAAACTCCTTGATGGCTGAGAGGAGGGTCTGCTCATTGAGTGGGACAATACACACCACAGGAGACACGTGTGGGCGGAGTTGCTCCTCTCGCACTTTGATGGTGGTAGCCAGTGCCTTTGCCTGGACCACACTCTGGATGGAGATGATCTCGTGGTTGCTGCCTTGGGCATGGAGGAGAGACAGGGCAGTGTGGGCTGTGGAGAGTGCATCCTCTTCATCACTGCAGCTCTTGGCTCTCTCACTTATGAGGTCCTTCTTCTGGTTGCAAGCTGCTGTGATCTCCTCACACATCTCCTCTTCACGCTGTGTAATGGCAGTGCGAGCTTGTTCGAACCAGCAATGTGCGTCCTCCAGTGCCTTCTCCCTTGACCGATCCACAGCGTTGCTCTGAGTCTCAAGTTCCTCCTTCCCCTTCTGGTACACCTTCCTGGCAGCACCCACCACTTGCTGGGACAGCTTCAGTGACTGCCTGTGTCTCTGGGACACACTGGGATCAAGGTACTTGGGGCAGTGAGGGCCCTTGTCCAGAGCACAGGCGTGGCACATCAGGGTGTCACACCCCTCACAGTGCCACTTCAGGACCTCACCGCAGTGCTGGGGGCAGCTGTGGGGGGCAGCGTTCTTCATGAACACTGTTGCTGCATCTGACATCTGGTCCAGATCAGCAGAGGCGAGATCCTCAATGGATTTGACAGTGTGGCCACCTGTAAAGTCACTCATTACCTGGTGGCTATCATGGCAAGCAGAGCAGAAGAACTTCCAACAATCAACACAGAAGGCAACTGCTTCAGCTCCGCTAGTCTTGCAAGATGTGTTACCGCACACCACTGTTGGGCTGCCCCTTCTAACCAGTTGGATGATCTTGCGACCTTCGATGTACCGACGTAGTGGTCCATTGCGGACTGGAACACACTGGGACCTCACTGCTTCACAGGTCTTCATACCACGAGGTGGGTCTTCAAGTGCACATGTTGCGTTGTTGTTGCACTTGGGGCACTGCAGGTGGCTATCTTGCTGCTTGACGGCTAGCAGGCACTCCCTGCACACCGAGTGCATGCAGCAGAGGAGGTGGGGGTCACACAGCTCCTTCTTGCACTGCACACACAAGGTTTCAGGGGGAGCAAGGAACGCCTCTTCTTCTTTCTTTCTTGCTGTCTTCTGTTTCTTGTTTGAAAACGCTTCATTTTCCTTTCTTGTTGGTTTCTCAGCTGGACCAGTTGCCATAGCGAGTCCTACAAGAGGAGATCAATTACAGTTTGGTGACTCCATGAACAGTCACAGCGATCCACACCCGGCATGCTCATATCAAGCACTCTTATGTTAGTGGACCAATAGTCTGGCTTGCTAGCCCCTATATCTTTCCCTCAGCTGGTGCATGGCAAGAGGTGGGGTCAAGCAGAAAACTTAAATGCTGCAAATCGATCTCCTCAACAATCAGCTTGCAGGATGGTTCTCCAAAATTCGCTCAGTGTTAGATGACATACAAGCACTTCCTTTTAATAGGCCAACAATCAATGATAGCTATGCACACTTGTCTAGCTAGCTATCTCTGTTCAACTAATAGGGATGCCAAATGATAGCTTGTCTATAGCTAGCTATGTTGTCAGAGACAGCAGTTTGCCCACACACCAGCAGTGGGCAGGAGGGGTTGGCAAGCCAGACTAGTAGCTACAGCTAAGAACCCTGAGGTGTGTGAGGTTTAAAGACCCACTTTTTTAGTTAGTTAGCTACTCCAGGACCAGGTTTACTAGGTTACACAACCAGGGGGAATTGGCTTGACTACTATGCGTTCGAGTGAAATTATGTCGATGGCCATGGCATAGGAAAATGCAGCTAGTCATAATAAAAAGGAGGGAAGATAGCGGTCTGCTCATGTGAGACTAGGGTAGTTAATTTATCGCCCTCGGGCGCTTCTCGCTCTCGTGTGATAACTGGCTTGCTGCAGTTCAAACTCCTTCTCTGTCGAATCACTACCGAACAAATGAGACCGACGTTTCTATGGATACCAGCAAACACTTTTCATTGAAAAGAAGAGGCGGAATGAGAAAGCGTGTGGCATCAAAAGCGACCTCTCCATGAACAATGATGTTTTCCAGACAGGGTACGAACCAAAAACCTTTCTTCGCAGCATGGACTGGGCACTGAAAGTCCATCTTGCCTAGTCCCGCGTAGCCAGACCGCTTGCGCCTGGCAAAAGCCGTCTGGATACACGAGACTAACTATATCTTGCCGGCAGAAACGCATCACAAGAGGAAAGGGTTTTGAAAAATTACTTCTCCAACATTTCTTCAGTTTGATCACACTGCATAATGGTATAAAGTGAGATTCATCTATTAAAAATCTAGCAATTGTATGAATTGCCACAATTATTATGATCCCTTGGGCATTTTACAGTAGCTACAGTTGCTGAAAGCTTCTTACCTACAAGGATGGTGTGCGGCATGGAGTGAATCAAAATTAATAGTAGAATGACACATGCATGAACATCTGTCATGCTTGCACTATGGGATACATTTGCAACAGAACATTTGTCTACTGTCAGACATTCACGGGGAAAGTCCACAAGGTGATGAACATCAAAGTTATTTTCTTGGAGTGTTTGAATGAACGTTTGCATTAGGTTGGACAATGATTGGACACGTAAATAAGAGCCCTGTTTGCGTTATAAAACAAACACGCACTATACGCTTCCAAATAAGGCAACTGTGCGCTATCCACTAATGCACCATTGCTACCTTTGATGTAACAACCCAAGCTGCAACAACTGGCCTTATAGCCCACATGTCCTGCATGCTGCATGAGAATATGCATGGTAAATTGCATGCCCACAGGTAGGTACAGTACAACCATAGATACTAGGTCTAGTATCCATGGTACAACTTACAAAAGTGATGTACGTACAGTACCAGGGGCGTAACTAGGATTTGAGGAACGAGGCAGGGCCCAAATAATTCTTGCAGCATACAAATGCAACTGTACTTACAAAATTCTGACACATGGAGCACAAAGCATACGTATTAAGGGGAAAAAGCGAGGAGGCACGCTCCTGAGTACAACTTACAAAAGTGATGTCTTGTCCAATTGCGGTCTCACGAGTACGAGGGCACAACGGGCGCAGCAAGAAAGGAGAAGGAAAGGCGGTAGGGGAGTCTCAGAGAATCACGTGTTGCCACGAATGGCTTCTCAGAAATATGGCTGGTACGGACCTACAGCTGGCATGCTGTCGCATCGTGTGTGCACCATTACTGTGTATCTTGCTATTGTCTACCTCAGGAGTCCTGTCCATCGGTACTACGAGGCGGAGAGGCGCCGAGAGAGCTACCACTTCAAGCCAGCGGACTCTCACCCTCTTGTGACGGTTGTGAAGGTAGCTAAGGCTTGCTAGAGTCCAGCTGCAGGAGACGTATATGGTATGACCCAATTGTACAGTAGGACCACCTCCGACCGTTGGTGGAGGGATGGGACGCGGAAGGGACGAATATAATGGAGTGCAAATATTGTGTGCACACTGCACACGTGGTGGTCCTAGCCCGCTCTAAATAAATGCTTAGTGCGCTTTGAAGGTGTCTGACACCATCCCGTGTTCTCCACATTGCCTGTTAGACGGTTGAAGTGAAGACAGTGAACAGTGGAGAGAAGAAGGAAGACAAGCCCAGAGTAGTTGACCCTCTCTCGTCTGGAGGAAGCTTCATTGACCCGTTGAGTGTAGGGACAGACCCCCTGTCAGCGGCCGCCCTCCAGGCCCCTCTCTCGGCAGCTCTCTTCACTGAGCCCAGTGCTCCTCCACCCAGCACTGCCAGCAGGACTGCAGTGGGACCAGCAGTAAGTGACTGTGTGTGTGTGTGCGTGTGCATGTGCATTCCTGAGTGCATACGTACATGCTGATCCAAGCTGTGCTTGTATGTGTTATGCTCCTATGTAAGGGCTGTAGGCTTGCACCAAGTGCTGGTGGGTACAATGCAGCCATTGGTAGCCCAACCAGTGTGGTGCGTACTGCACACTGCATTGCAGTCCTTCATAGCAACTTTCAGTGGTGTCATATGTAGTTAATGGTTCACCAGGTCATCCTCATTCAAAGCAAAGATGGAGAGATTCTATCCATTTTACATTTTATCCACTTGCACTGTGCTGCTTCCACCATGATGTTGAACCTGCGCTTGCAATGCTGAGGTCATTCTTCATTGAACCCCTCCCTCCCCTGCCCACCTTTCCTCCCACGAAGGAGGAACCTGAGAAAGTCCAGCTGTGCTTCCTTCAGGGTGGGCGCTGGTTCAGTGAACAGCAGCCACCTCTCAGGCCCAGCCTCCCGCCCAGCTAGCAGGAGGAGGTCCTTGTACAGACTGAAGCTGGCATCGTGAGTCGACCTCTCTGGTGCACAAATGCACTGAGCGGTGCTTGTACAGTGCATTATACGTATGTACATTTGTACCACTGTCTCCTGATGTGCATACATTGAGAGGTTTTGTGTGTGTGCATTGCTCCAGGTTTGGATGGCACCTGAGAGATTCTATGTGTGTATGTGCTGTGTACCACTGTCTTATCAAATCTGCCATTGCTAGGAGGTCTTTTCTGCTGCACTGTTGCAATTACATGCTGCCTTATGTAACACAGGCAGTACCAGTGACTGTTTAGCACTCTCTCTCCTCTCTCTCTCCCTCTGTTGCTGTGCTGGTGTAGGATGCAGTTCAAGAGAGCACCTGTGGACCAGATCCTCTTCCTTCGCAACCGCGCCAGCAGTAAACTGCGGGGCTGTGGCACCTTGGTGACTAGTGACCATGGACAAGCCAGATTCTGGGATCTTTTTGGCCCAGATGAACCCCTGGGGTCCTTTCCTCTGACCCAGAACCCCGAGGAGCAAGTGGTTGCCCTTTCCACTGACAGGGAGAACCATGTGCTAGTGGCAGGAGACACTGCTGGTCTGGTAGCAGTGTTTGACATGAAGGACTACTGCATGGTGACAGGAGAGGTGAGCACCACCACCAGGGCAAAAGTGCTTCCTTCTACAATTACATTGCTCACTATGCAGAAAGTACATATTTAAGTATGTACGTACAACTGTTTTGTGTTGAAACATTTGGTGATGCATATTTGGGCTTTATTTCCATTCAAATCATGACATTAGGCACTTGATTGATATTCTGTAGCTGCTGGTTGGTAAACGATGATGCCTGTCTACAACCAGCTGTGAGTACATCCCTTCCCCTTCCCTTCCCCTTCCCTCCCCCTTCCACCCCCCTGCAGTCCTACAGCCCTCTTGTCCCTATCCGCACCTGGATGGCACACGGTGCGGAGGTGACATCCCTGCAGCTGATTGGTCTGGAGAGGGAGCCACTGGTCCTCTCAGCCTCGGCGGATGCTACCGTGCGGCTTTGGACTCTGAAGGAACACTACATCGGCACCTTCGGGCAGGACAAGGCGTGGGACCTGGACCAACCCTCCTCCTTTCAGCATCCAAAGTGAGGCGTGGAAGGGCATACACTATATGCATACGTACATACATACATGTGTAGGCCTGTACATTGTACTGTACATGTTACGTATACGTATGCGCATGTGTGTACTACAGTACATATGTACGTGTACGTAGTGCGTATGTGGCAAAATGTAGTGTTTTACTGGCTATGTTTGCATACATACGTACGTACATATGTACACAATATTATAATTATCCGAAACTCCACTAGCCAAAAATTCACAGGATGATGCTGAGGTGTATAAAAACGCCTTCCGGTTTTGTAACATAATCTTTTCTCACTGATGAGGACCCAGGACCAGAAGGCATTTTTATGCACATGAATTAGGTCGAAACGTCTGAATCAAGTGACCTCGACATCGTCCTGTGAGCGTTAAGTGGAGTTTCCAATCATTATAATGCAGCAACCTAGCCACACAGAAACCTTCCATATGTACACAATACAGCCCCAGTACTAGTATTGCTACTCTGTAGTCTGTATATAATGCATATGCAGATATAATGTTTATTGTGTGTGGGTGTGGGTGAGGGGGGAGGACTCCGCATGCTGACGTGAACATGTGACCCCGAGCCACCTCTCAGTAGACGCACTGTTTCTAGCTAGTGTACAGATCAGTTCTTTAGCACTTCCATGTACGTGTCACTGTGCGTATGTAAAAGCAGTAGAGGTCTTACTACTTCTGAACAACGGCATAACATGCAAGAACAGGTCCAGCTCAACAGACTATGGACTAGCCCTTTACTGCAGTCAGACATTCAAGTGGTTTAGAAGTGGGTGCACGTGAGTTGTTAAGTGAGCACTCCTTGACCATTCACCTCTACTTGTGCATCTCTGTTGCTGTAGCCACCTCAGCCTCCTCCAGCTACAAGTCCATGTCTGAGGCAGTGCGGCCTGCCCCACCCACCACTGCTGTAAACACTTGTGCTAATGACAGGGTCAACCCCATTGCCACCATCCAAGAGGGTGAGGGTGAGCTAGTTGGAGACGAAGCACCCGGCATCCGAAATGGAGTCACAGACAGCACCGTCACCTTGAAAGACCAGGTGAGTGAGTTGCGTACTCTTCAGGAGGGGTACGGCAAGGTGTACATGTCTACCTTACCAACCTGTAAGGTGACCACTCTGTCCTATCCACCCCTCTTCATGAGGGGTACAACAAAGTGATGTCTACCAACATGTAACTCTGTCCCACCCACCTAGATGTATCCACCCTCCACTGCAGAATGCCCTCGGCCAGCGTTACAAGAAGCAGCTGGTTTGTCGCATGAGAGGACGGAAGGAGAGGAGGGAGGTCTACTCTGAGATTGACCTCAGGTCCACACAGAGGTTTGGAGCAATCTGCTCGCCATTCCAAGCACTGCAGCTCACAGTGAGTGGTCCAGTCCTATGGAGTGTGCAGGTACATACTGTACGTATGTGCATCTGTTGATGCAGTGACGGAATGGATGTGAAGTGTGGGTGCATGCCACGGCCTTTTCTGTAGGGAGGGATCGAGGGTATTATGACAGAAAAGTGTGGGATGTTAGTTTGTGAGCCAGCCCCTACCTTCGCCTTGCTATTATTCCATGTGATTGTTGTGCAATAACAGCAAGACAAAGATAGGGGCTGGTGTGTGAGGCTAGTGAGATGTGTGATGTGTGATATATATATATATGATATATGATATATATATATATGATATATGATATGATTGATTGATATACATGTATGTAGGAGGGACATTCTTTCCAATAGCTAATTTTCAATGATATGTGCTTGTGTACACATGTGTGAAGAGACATGCCTTCACCCCTCCCCCTTGCTCCCCCCTCAGTCTGTAGATGACCTCCCTGTGTTGTCAGACAAGGGGAGAGTGGCGGGGGAACATGGTACAAAGGATGCAGTGAAACTTCAGTTGAAGTGATTCAAGTCAAAGTTGCATTGTCTCTCATGACTTGTCATTGTCTGTCATTAGTTCATGCACGTGGCAGAAATGATCAAAATTCAAAACACAATATCAATATGACTGCCATGCAGTTGGAAACCTTGCTATATAGAATCAATTGTCTAACTACTTAACCAGACCAAACAGCATAATATGCAATGTAAGTATTTATAACTATTCCTGTATAATATGAACTACATACAAAACCAATCCTGGAAATGTCCAAAACACCTTACTTGTACAAGGTCAGTAAAGTGGACTGACTGTGTGTGGCAGTTAGAATATCTCAACTTGTCCAACTTCAGCTACAAGCAAGTCTCCATTTTGATCAAAGCAGATAGCGTAAGGGGCACTGCCCACATTGAGCGTGTGCACCAGCTGTCCTTCTGGGTTGAAAATGGACACACGACTGTTGTCACAACTCACTACTACAACATTCCCCTGGGTGGTGAAGGTAATCCCTCTAGGTCCATTGAGTTGGCCTTGTCCAAACGCCCTGATGTACGTGCCATCAGCTGTGAAGACTTGTACTCGTCCATTAATGTGGTCACTGACATACACCTGCCCGTCTGGTGAGACAGCAATGCCAAAGGGCTTAATAAACTGTCCAGCACCACTGCCTTGTGATCCAAAGGTGCGAACCAGCTGACCATCCTGAGTGAGCACTGTCACACGATGGTAGACTCTATCTGCCACATAGACTTGGCCATTTGCATGTACTGCCACATCAATAGGGCCGCTTAGTTGACCTTGCCCAATTCGCCTGATGAAGGTGCCGTCTTCTCTGAAGATGTCTACACACTGGTTGCTGTAGTTGGCAACAAACAGCAGACCATCAGCAGTGGTGGCAAGACCACCAGGATAACTCAGCTGACCTGCTCCTGTCCCGCGTTGACCAAATGTCCTAACACGATTCCTTTCAGCATCAAACACATGGATTAGGGAGCTGTTACGATCAGACACAAAACAAGTGCCATTGGGAGTCACTGCCATGCCCCAAATAATATAAAGCTGCTGTGGAAAGTTAAGAACCCCTTTGTTGGCCTGCAATTTTTGAATTTCTTGAGTGCTCTTCTCAGACATCCACTGACCTTGAAGGAACACAGGTGGCCCATCTTCAAACCTTACTGTAAACGGGCTTCCCTTGATGTGCTCCCCATTCACCAGAACGCTAAGCTCACACTTCCCAGTGTACACCACACGGAACACCACCTGGTACTGCCCACCACCACTGTCCTCCACCTCGGCTCTGATGGCCACCCCAGGAAGTGGTCGAGCTGGACGAAGGAAGGCCTGCACTCTCTCCCCACCACCACTGCATGCCACCCTGCTGCTGTCCAGAGTGGTCAGAGTAAAGGACACCGGCTTGGGATCCAACAGCTCTTTGACTCCAGCTAAGGTGCACTCCTTAGGGCTTGCTCCCCGCTGAACATGGCCAAACTCCTTGATGGCTGAGAGGAGGGCCTGCTCATTGAGTGGGACAATACACACCACAGGAGACACGTGTGGGCGGAGTTGCTCCTCTCGCACTTTGACGGTGGTAGCCAGTGCCTTTGCCTGGACCACACTCTGGATGGAGATGACCTCGTGGTTGCTGCCTTGGGCACGGAGGAGAGACAGGGCAGTGTGGGCTGTGGAGAGTGCATCCTCTTCATCGCTGCAGCTCTTGGCTCTCTCACTTATGAGGTCCTTCTTCAGGTTGCAAGCTGCTGTGATTTCCTCACACATCTTCTCTTCACACTGTGTTATAGCAGTGCGAGCTCGTTCGAACAAGCGATGTGCGTCCTCCAGTACCTTCTCCCTTGACCGATCCACAGCGTTGCTCTGAGTCTCAAGTTCCTCCTTCCCCTTCTGGTACACCTTCCTGGCAGCACCCACCACTTGCTGGGACAGCTTCAGTGACTGCCTGTGTCTCTGGGACACACTGGGATCAAGGAACTTGGGGCAGTGAGGGCCCTTGTCCAGAGCACAGGCGTGGCACATCAGGGTGTCACACCCCTCACAGTACCACTTCAGGACCTCACCGCAGTGCTGGGGGCAGCTGTGGGGGACAGCGTTCTTCATGAATACTGTTGCTGCATCTGACATCTGGTCCATATCAGCAGAGGCGAGTTCTTCAATGGAGTTTACAGTGTGATTACCAGTAAGGTCACTCATAAGTTGATGGCCATCGAGGCAGACTGAGCAGAAGAACTTCCAACAGTCAACACAGAAGGCAACTGCTTCAGCTCCGCTAGTCTTGCAAGATGTGTTACCACACACCACTGTTGGGCTGCCCCTTCTAACCAGTTGGATGATCTTGCGACCTTCGATGTACCGACATAGTGGTCCATTGCGTACTGGAACACACAGGGCCTTCACTGCTTCGCAGGTCTTCATACCATGAGGTGGATCTTCAACTGCACATGTTGCGTTGTTGTTGCACTTGGGGCACTGCAGGCGGCCATCTTGCTGCTTGACGGCTAGCAGGCACTCCCTGCACACCGAGTGCATGCAGCAGAGGAGGTGGGGGTCACACAGCTCCTTCTTGCACTGCACACACAAGGTGTCAGGGAGAGCAAGGAACGCCTCCTCTTCTTTCTTTCTTGCTGTCATCTGTTTCTTGTCTGAAAACGCTCCATTTTCATTTCTTGTTGGTTTCTCAGCTGGACCAGTTGCCATAGTGAGTACTACAAGAGGAGATCAATTACAGTTAGGTGACTCCATGAACAGTCACAGTGATCCACACCCGGCATGCTCATATCAAGCACTCTTATGCTAGTGGGTCAATAGTCTGGCTTGCTAGCCCCTACATCCTGCCCCCAATGCTGCAAATCGATTCCGTCCACAATCAGCTTGCAGCTGCCAATTAATGTCACACCAGTACCCTTAGCCCAAGGTCCTGTGCACGTTGAACTACAGTGTTGGCAGGATGGTTCTCCAAAATTCGCTCAGTGCTAGAAGACATACAAGCACTTCCTTTTAAGAGGCTGACAATCAATGATAGCTATGCACACTTGTCTAGCTAGCTATGAGATGTGGTTTAACTTTTCTGTCAGAGTTTGCCCACACACCAGCAGTGGGCAGGAGGGGTTAACAAGCCGGACTAGTAGCTACAGCTACGAATGAATTGTGTGAGTATTAAAGACCCACTTAGTTAGTTAGCTACTCCAGGACCAGGTTTGCTAGGTTACACAACCAGGGGGATTGGCTTGACTACTATGCGTTCGAGTGTAAGCACGTCGCTGGCAGGGAATCGTAATAAAACGGAGGGAAGACAGCGGTCTGCTCACGCGGGACCCATTTATACCGGCCTTGGCTGAAGGGGTTACCTCTTTCATGAAATAATACAACTACAACAACAACAACAACGACCAGGGTAGCCAAACAACCACACAGCCCGAACGTCCACCCATCACCTCAAGCTCTACTAGGTCCTGCTACGCGGGAATGTGCATGGCGGGCTTAATTCGTGTGCCCACAGGTACGTACACTACAACTTACAAAAGTGATGCTTTGTCCAATTTGCGGGTCACACGAGTACGAGAGCACAACGGGCGCAGCAAAGCGAGAAAAAGTGGACGATAGAGAGAGGGGAGTGTTGGAGGATCACGTGTTGCCACGCCCAATATTAAAAATGGCGTCTCAAAAATGCTGCTAAGGACCTACGTAGTATAGAATATCTATGCTGGCATGCTGTCTCAGAAATATGGCTGGTAAGGACCTCCAGCTGGCATGCTGTCGCATCGTGTGTGCACCATTTTCTGTGTACCTTGCTATTGTCTAACTCAGGTTTCCTGATCATCGGAACTACGAGGCGGAGAGGCGCCGAGAGAGATACCACTTCGAGCCAGCGGACTCTCACCCCCTTGTGACGGTTGTGAAGGTAGCTAAGGCTTGCTAGAGTCCAGCTGCAGGAGATGTAGATGGTATGACCCAATTGTACAGTATGACCACCTCCGACCGTTGGTGGAGGGATGGGACGCGGAAGGGACGAATATAATGGAGTGCAAATATTGTGTGCACACTGCAGCTGCACACGTGGTGGTCTAGCCCGCTCTAAATAAATGCTTAGTGCGCTTTGAAGGTGTCTGACACCATCCCGTGTTCTCCACATTGCCTGTTAGACTGTTGAAGTGAAGACAGTGAAGAGTGGAGAGGGTAGTTGTTAGTGTGGTCATTTGAAGTGTCTGACACCATCCTGTCTTCTCCACGGTGCCTGTTAGACGGTTGAAGTGAAGACAGTGAACAGCGGAGAGAAGAAGGAAGACAAGCCCAAAATAGTTGACCCTCTCTCGTCTGGAGGAGGCTTCATTGACCCGTTGAGTGTAGGGACGGACCCCCTGTCAGCGTCCGCCCTCCAGGCCCCTCTCTCGGCAGCTCTCTTCACTGAGCCCAGTGCTCCTCCACCCAGCACTGCCAGCAGGACTGCAGTGGGACCAGCAGTAAGTGACTGTGTGTGTGTGTGTGTCTGTGTCTGTCTGTGCCTGTGTGTGTGGTGTGTGTGTGTGTGTGTGTGTGTGCGTGCGTGTGTGTGTGCATTAGGGTTAGGGCGTGCGTGCCTCTACGTATGTCCTTGAACCTGTTCTGCCCACTTGAGTGTCCTAGAGTCCACATCTAGTCACCTGCACTACAGTGCATGCGAGTGTGTACATGTATGAGTGTCCACCGCAGTAGCAGTGTGATGGTGGCCTGGTATGGCTGGGAGAGCCGTGATACAGCCAATCACGAAGAGTCTAGCAACCTTTATGTAACTAGCATTAAGCTGTGATATAGTGCAGTGTGTGTGTGTGTGTGTGTGTGTGTGTCTGTGTGTGTGTGTGTGTGTGTGTGTGTGTGTGTGTGTGTGTGTGTGTGTGTGTGTGTGTGTGTGTGTGTGTGTGTGTGTGTGTGTGTGTGTGTGTGTGTGTGTGTGTGTGTGTGTGTGTGTGTGTGTGTGTGTGTGTGTGTGTGTGTGTGTGTGTGTGTGTGTGTGTGTGTGTGTGTGTGTGTGTGTGTGTGTGTGTGTGTGTGTGTGTGTGTGTGTGTGTGTGTGTGTGTGTGTGTGTGTGTGTGTGTGTGTGTGTGTGTGTGTGTGTGTGTGTGTGTGTGTGTGTGTGTGTGTGTGCATGTGCATGTGCGAGTGCATTCCTGAGTGCATATGCACATGCTGATCCAAGCCGTGCTTGTATGTGTTATGCTCCTATGTAAGGGCTTTAGGCTTGCACCAAGTGCTGGTTGGTACAGTGCAGCCATTGATAGCCCAACCAGTGCGGTATGTACTGCACACTGCATTGCAGTCCTTCATAGCAACTTTCAGTGGTGTCATATGTAGTTAATGGTTCACCAGGTCATCCTCATTCAAAGCAAAGAGAGATTCTATCCATTTTACATTTTATCCACTTCCACCATGATGTTGAACCTGCGCTAAGCTTGCAATGGTCATTCTTCGTTGAACCCCTCCCTCCCCTGCCCACCTTTCCACCTGCATACGTACCTGTTAATCCAAGCCGTCCTTCAGGGTGGGCACTGGTTCAGTGAACAGCAGCCACCTCTCAGGCCCAGCCTCCCGCCCAGCTAGCAGGAGGAGGTCCTTGTACAGACTGAAGCTGGCATCGTGAGTTGACCTCTCTGGTGCACACATGCACTGAGAGGTGCTTGTACAGTGCATTATATGTATGTACATTTGTACCACTGTCTCTCATCATCTCAGTTATTGCTAGGAGGTCTTTTCTGCTGCACTGTTGTAATTCTCATGCTGCTTTATGTAACACAGGCAACACCAGCGACTGTTTGTCATTCTCTCTTCTCTCTCTCTCCCTCTGCTGCTGTGCTGGTGTAGGACGCAGTTCAAGAGAGCACCGGTGGACCAGATCCTCTTCCTTTGTAACCGCGCCAGCAGTAAACTGCGGGGCTGTGGCACCTTGGTGACTAGTGACCATGGACAAGCCAGATTCTGGGACCTTTTTGGCCCAGATGAGCCCCTGGGGTCCTTTCCTCTGACCCAGAACCCCGAGGAGCAAGTGGTTGCCCTTTCCACTGACAGGGAGAACCATGTGCTAGTGGCAGGAGACACTGCTGGTCTGGTAGCAGTGTTTGACATGAAGGACTACTGCATGGTGACAGGAAAGGTGAGCACCACCACCAGGGCAAAAGTGCTTCCTTCTACAATTACATTGCTGACTATGCAGAAAGTACAGATTTATGTATGTACGTACAACTGTTTTGTGTTGAAACATTTGGTGATGCATATTTGAGCTTTATCTCCATTCAAATCATGGCATTGGGTGCTTGATTGATATTCTGTAGCTGCTGGTTGGTAAACAATGATGATGCCTGTCTACGACCAGCTGTGAGTACATCTCTTCCCTCCCCCTTCCCCTTCCCTCCCCCTTCCATTCCCCTGCAGTCCTACAGCCCTCTTGTCCCTATCCGCACCTGGATGGCACACGGTGCGGAGGTGACCTCCCTGCAGCTGATTGGTCTGGAGAGGGAGCCACTGGTCCTCTCAGCCTCGGCGGATGCTACCGTGCGGCTTTGGACTCTGAAGGGACACTACATCGGCACCTTCGGGCAGGACAAGGCGTGGGACCTGGATCAACCCTCCTCCTTTCAGCGTCCAAAGTGAGGCGTGGAAGGGCATACACTATAATATGCATACATACCTACATACATACATACATACCTACATGCATGTAGGCCTGTACATTGTACTGTACATGTTACGTATACGTATGCGCATGTGTGTACTACAGTACATATGTACGTATGCGCATGTGTGTATGTGGCAAAATGTAGTGTTTTACTGGCTATGTTTGCATACATACGTACATATGTACACAATATTATAATTATCCGAAACTCCACTAGCCAAAAATTCACAGGATGATGCTGAGGTCACCAAGGTGTATAAAACGCCTTCTGGTTTTGTAACATTATCTTTTCTCACTGATGAGGACCCAGGACCAGAAGTCATTTTTATACACATGAATTGAGTGGAAACGTCTGAATCAAGTGACCTCAACATCGTCCTGTGAGCTTTAAGTGGAGTTTCCAATCATTATAATGCAGCAACCTAGCCACACAATGCAGAAACCTTCCATATGTACACAATACAGCCCCAGTACTAGTATTGCTACTCTGTAGTCTGTATATAATGCATATGCATATAAAATGTTGATTATGTGTGGGTGTGGGTGAGGGGGGAGGACTCCGCATGCTGACGTGAACATGTCTCCCTCTTCTCCCAAGGACTCCGTGGGGAGACAAGCAGCAGCCGAGGCTAGCAGTGTCTAGACTCTGTGAGTGTGTGGGCCACAGACTACGGACATACTGGTGGTGTGACTGTGTGCATACGTACGTACCATGTCATGTGTAAGAGTCACCTCTCAGTAGACGCACTGTTTCTAGCTAGTGTACAGATCAGTTCTTTAGCACTTCCATGTACGTGTCACTGTGCGTATGTAAAAGCAGTAGAGGTCTTACTACTTCTGAACAATGGCATAACATGCAAGGACAGGTCTAGCTCAACAGACTATGGACTAGCCCTTTACTGCAGCCAGACATTCAAGTGGTTTAGAAGTGGGTGCACGTGAGTTTTTAAGTGAGCACTCCTTCACCATTCACCTCTACTTGTGCATCTCTGTTGCTGTAGCCACCTCAGCCTCCTCCAGCTACAAGTCCATGTCTGAGGCAGTGCGACCTGCCCCGCCCACCACTGCTGGAGACACTTGTGCTAATGACAGGGTCAACCCCATTGCCACCATCCAAGAGGGCGATGGTGAGCTAGTCGGAGATGAGGCACCCAGCATTCAAAATGGAGTCACAGACAGCACCGTCACCTTGAAAGACCAGGTGAGTGAGTTGCGTACTCCTCAGGAGGGGTACAACAAGGTGTACATGTCTACCTTACCAACCTGTAAGGTGACCACTCTGTCCTATCCACCCCTCTTCATGAGGGGTACAACAAAGTGTGCATGTCTACCAACCTGTAACTCTATTCAGATGTATCTGCCCTCCACTGCAGAATGCCCTCGGCCAGCGTTACAAGAAGCAACTGGTTTGTCGCATGAGAGGTCGGAAGGAGAGGAGGGAGGTCTACTCTGAGATTGACCTCAGGTCCACACAGAGGTTTGGAGCAATCTGCTCGCCATTCCAAGCACTGCAGCTCACAGTGAGTGGTCCAGTCCTATGGAGTGTGCAGGTACATACTGTACGTATGTGCATCTGTTGATGCAGCGACGGAATGGATGTGAAGTGTGGGTGCATGCCACGGCCTTTTCTGTAGGGGAGGATTGAGGGTATTATGACAGAAAAGTGTGGGATGTTAGTTTGCAAGCCAGTCCCTACTAACCAGTTGGATGATCTTGCGACCTTCGATGTACCGACATAGTGGTCCATTGCGCACTGGAACACACTGGGACATCACTGCCTCGCAGGTCTTCATACCACGAGGTGGGTCTTCAAGTGCACATGTTGCGTTGTTGTTGCACTTGGGGCACTGCAGGCGGCCATCTTGCTGCTTGACGGCTAGCAGGCACTCCCTGCACACCGAGTGCATGCAGCAGAGGAGGTGGGGGTCACACAGCTCCTTCTTGCACTGCACACACAAGGTGTCAGGGGGAACAAGGAACGCCTCCTCGTCTTTCTTTCTTGCTGTCTTCTGTTTCTTGTTTGAAAATGCTTCATTTTTCTTTCTTGTTGGTTTCTCAGCTGGACCAGTTGCCATAGTGAGTAGCTACTACAAGAGGAGATCAATTACAGTTTGGTGACTCCATGAACAGTCACAGTGATCCACACCCGGCATGCTCATATCAAGCACTCTTATGCTAGTGGGTCAATAGTCTGGCTTGCTAGCCCCTATATCCTGCCCTCAGCTGGTGCATGGCAAGAGGTGGGGTCAAGCAGAAAACTTCAATGCTGCAAATCGATCCCCTCAACAATCAGCTTGCAGCTGCCAATTAATGTCACACCAGCACCCTTAGCCCAAGGTCCTGTGCACGTTGAACTACAGTGTTGGCAGGATGGTTCTCTAAAATTCGCTCAGTGTTAGATGACATACAAGCACTTCCTTTTAAGAGGCTGACAATCAATGATAGCTATGCACACTAGCTATGAGGTGTGGTTTAAATTTTCTGTCAGAGTTTGCTCACACACCAGCACTGGGGAGGAGGGGATAGCAAGCCAGACTAGTAGCTACAGCTACGAATGAATTGTGTGAGTATTAAAGACCCACTTAGTTAGTTAGCTACTCCAGGACCAGGTTTGCTAGGTTACACAACCAGGGGGATTGGCTTGACTACTATGCGATTGAGTGAAAGCACGTCGCTGGCCATGGCATAGGAAATTGCAGCTAGTCATTATATAAAACGGAGAGAAGATAGCGGTCTGCTCATGCGAGACTAGGATAGATATAGTTATTTACACACTCTCAATAGTGTATTGCGTTTACTGCACGAGGCCCTAGGGCAAGTGCAGTAAAATATGCAATACGCTATTGAGAGCGTGTAGTAAGTCGCTTATCAAAAAATAATCGCTCATGACAATGTGTGGGCATTTCAAATGCAAGGGCATTGAGTAGTCAAGCAGATGTTTCAGACTGGTTTAGTTCCTACGACCATGGCAAAAGCTTCCAAAGGTTCAACATCCGGCAGCGGCAAAGAGGGCATCCTACTGACCAGCAAGCAGTTCAACTTTGATCTCGAAGATGATGATTTTGAGGACACGTGTCGTGGCTTTGTGCCCAAGTAGACCGCGGCTGACACAGAAAAGTGTGTGCGACTGGGGGCAAGCCTGCGCTTTCCAAGCAACAAAGTGCCTGCGAACATTCTGCTGGCAGACGATCACACTTTGCCCGCGAAGTGGCTCTGCTGGTTCAGCACAGAAGCACGCAAGCTCGACAGTGAGTTGTATCCACCCAAGACTCTGCAGCACTATTTGATGAGAATCCAGCGGCATACTCGGAAACAGAAAGAGAAACAGATCAACCTAATGACGGTCAGGGGGTTCATAGTGCTCAGAAATCTCCTGGATTCCTTGTACCGTAAACCCACACACAAGGTGTTGGCTGTAATGCGAAGCCAACTGAACATCTCACACAGGAGGATGAAGAGAAACTTTGGGACAGTGGTGTTCTCAATCAGAACACGTCTCAGGGCCTCCTAAATTGCGTGGTCTTTTTGAATAACTGATGATAACATTTCTTCAGTTCTAGTGCACTGTGTAACGGTATGAAGTGAGATTCGATTAAAAGTCAAACAATTGTATGAATTGCCACAACTACCTACAAAGATGGTGTGCGGCATGGAGCGGATCAAAATTAAGAGTAGAATGATGCATGCATGAATATGTGTCATGCTTGCACTATGGGATACATTTGCAACAGACATATTGTCTACTGTCAGTTATTCACGGGGAAAGTCCACAAGATGATGAACATCAAAGTTGTTCTCTTGGAGTGTAAGAATGGAGAATAAACGTTTGCATTAGGTGGGACACTGATTGGACACATAAATAAGAGCCCTGTTTGAAGCAGTGTGTTATAAAGCGCTATACACTTCCAAATAAGGCAACTGTGCGCTATCCACTAATGCACAGTTGCTATCTTTGATCTAACAACCCAAGCTGCAACAACTGGGCTCATATATAGCCCACATGTCCACCCATGTCTTGCTGCACGAGAATATGCACGTCAAATTGCATGTCCACAGGTAGGTACAGTACAACCATAGAAACTTAAATGCTGCAAATCCATTCCCTCCACAATCAGCTTGCAGCTGCCAATTAATGTCACACCAGTACCCTTAGCCCAAGGTCCTGTGTTGGCAGGATGGTTCGCCAAAATTCGCTATATATGCAATATGAATATGGTAAATTGCATGCCCACAGGTACGTACACTACAACTTACAAAAGTGATGTCTTGTCCAATTTGCGGGTCACACGAGTACGAGGGCACAACGGGCGCAGCAAGAAAGGAGAAGGAAAGGGCGGTAGAGGAGAATCACGTGTTGCAATTGCCACGCTTAATATAAGTCGTCTCAGAAATATGGCTGGTAAGGACCTACAGCTGGCATGCTGTCGCATCGTGTGTGCACCATTACTGTGCATCTTGCTATTGTCTACCTCAGGCGTCCTGTCCATCGGAACTACGATGCGGAGAGGCGCCGAGAGAGTTACCACTTCGAGCCAGCGGACTCTCACCCCCTTGTGACGGTTGTGAAGGTAAGGCTTGCTAGAGTCCAGGAGACGTAGATGGTATGGCCCAGTTGTGCAGTAGGACCACCTTCGACCCCGTTGGTGGAGGGATGGGACGAAGATAATGAAGTGCATATCTTATGTGCACACTGCGCACGTGGTGGTCCTAGCCCCTCTCTTAAATAAATACTTAGTGCGCTTTGAAGGTAGTTGTTAATGTGGTCATTTGAAGTGTCTGACACCATCCCGTCTTCTCCACATTGCCTGTTAGACGGTTGAAGTGAAGACAGTGAACAGTGGAGAGAAGAAGGAAGGCAAGCCCAGAGTAGTTGACCCTCTCTCGTCTGGAGGAGGCTTCATTGACCCGTTGAGTGTAGGAGTGAATCCGTCAATGGCTTGCATTGTGCTGCTTCCATTATGATGTTGAACCTGCGCTTGCAATGCTAATAATGTCATTCTTCGTTGAACCCCTCCCTCCCCTGCCCACCTTGCCTCCCACGAAGGAGGACCCTGAGAAAGTCCAGCTGTGCTTCCTTCAGGGTGGGTGCTGGTTCAGTGAACAGCAGCCACCTCTCAGGCCCAGCCTCCCGCCCGGCTAGCAGGAGGAGGTCCTTGTACAGACAGAAGCTGGCATCGTGAGTCGACCTCTCTGGTGCACAGATGCACTGAGAGGTGCTTGTACAGTGCATTATACGTATGTACATTTGTACCACTGTCTCCTGATGTGCACACATTGAGAGGTTTTGTGTGGTGCATGTGCTAGTGTACTGGTGCATTGCTCCAGTTTTGGATGGCTAGGGATTCTACGTATGTATGTACTTTGTACCACTGTCTTGTCAAATCTGCCATTGCTAGGAGGTCTTTTCTGCTGCACTGTTGCAATTACATGCTGCCTTATGTAACACAGGCAGTACCAGTGACTGTTTGGCACTCTCTCTCCTCTTTCTCTCCCTCTGTTGCTGTGCTGGTGTAGGACGCAGTTCAAGAGAGCACCGGTGGACCAGATCCTCTTCCTTCGTAACCGCGCCAGCAGTAAACTGCGGGGCTGTGGCACCTTGGTGACTAGTGACCATGGACAAGCGAGATTCTGGGACCTTTTTGGCCCAGATGAGCCCCTGGGGTCCTTTCCTCTGACCCAGAACCCCGAGGAGCAAGTGGTTGCCCTTTCCACTGACAGGGAGAACCACGTGCTAGTGGCAGGAGACACTGCTGGTCTGATAGCAGTGTTTGACATGAAGGACTACTGCATGGTGACAGGAAAGGTGAGCACCACCACCAGGGCAAAAGTGCTTCCTTCTACAATTACATTGCTGACTATGCAGAAAGTACATATTTAAGTATGTACAACTGTTTTGTGTTGAAACATTTGGTGATGCATATTTGGGCCTTATTTCCATTCAAATCATGACATTGGGCACTTGATTGATATTCTGTAGCTGCTGGTTGGTAAACAATGATGCCTGTCTACGACCAGCTGTGAATACATCTCTCCCCTCTCCCTTCCATTCCCCTGCAGTCCTACAGCCCTCTTGTCCCTATCCGCACCTGGATGGCACACAGTGCGGAGGTGACCTCCCTGCAGCTGATTAATTGGTCTGGAGAGGGAGCCACTGGTCCTCTCAGCCTCGGCAGATGCTACCGTGCGGCTTTGGACTCTGAAGGGACACTACATCGGCACCTTCGGGCAGGACAAGGCTTGGGACCTGGATCAACCCTCCTCCTTTCAGCATCCAAAGTGAGGCGTGGAAGGGCATACACTATATGCATACATACATACATACATGCGTAAGCCTGTACATTGTACTGTACATGTTACGTATACGTATGCGCATGTGTGTACTACAGTACATATCTACGTGTACGTAGTGTGTATGTGGCAAAATGTAGTGTTTTACTGGCTATGTTTGCATACATACGTACATATGTACACAATATTATAATTATCCGAAACTCCACTAGCCAAAAATTCACAGGACGATGCTGAGGTCACTGAGGTGTATAAAAACGCCTTCCGGTTTTTGTAACATAATCTTTTCTCACTGATGAGGACCCAGGACCGGAAGGCATTTTTATACACATGAATTAGGTCGAAACGTCTGAATCAAGTGACCTCGGCATCGTCCTGTGAGCGTTAAGTGGAGTTTCCAATCATTATAATGCAGCAACCTAGCCACACAGAAACCTTCCATATGTACACAATACAGCCCTAGTACTAGTATTGCTACTCTGTAGTCTGTATATAATACATATGCATATATAATGTTTATTGTGTGTGGGTGTGGGTGAGGGGGGAGGCTCCACACACTGATGTGAACATGTGACCCCGTCTCCCTCTTCTCCCAAGGACTCCATGGGGAGACATGCAGCAGCCGAGGCCAGCAGTGTCTAGACTCTGTGAGTGTGTGGGCCACAGACTACGGACATACTGGTGGTGTGACTGTGTGCATACGTACGTACCATGTCATGTGTAAGAGCCACCTCTCAGTAGACGCACTGTTTCTAGCTAGTGTACAGATCAGTTCTTTAGCACTTCCATGTACGTGTCACTGTGCATATGTAAAAGCAGTAGAGGTCTTACTACTTCTGAACAATGGCATAACATGAAAGAACAGATCTAGCTCAACAGACTATGGATTAGCCCTTTACTGCAGTCAGACATTCAGGTGGTTTAGAAGTGGGTGCACGGGAGTTGTTAAGTGAGCACTCCTTCACCATTCACCTCCACCTATGCATCTCTGTTGCTGTAGCCACCTCAGCCTCCTCCAGCTACAAGTCCATGTCTGAGGCAGTGCGGCCTGCCCCACCCACCACTGCTGGAGACACTTGTGCTAATGACAGGATCAACCCCATTGCCACCATCCAAGAGGGTGAGGGTGAGCTAGTTGGAGGCGAGGCACCCGGCATTCAAGATGGAGTCACAGACAGCACCGTCACCTTGAAAGACCAGGTGAGTGAGTTGCGTACTCTTCATGAGGGGTACAACAAAGTGATGTCTACAACCAGGTGTACATGTCTACCAACCTGTAACTCTGTCCCACCTACCTACCCACCGACATACATACGTATATGTATCCGCCCTCCACTGCAGAATGCCCTCGGCCAGCGCTACAAGAAGCAGCTGGTTTGTCGCATGAGAGGACGGAAGGAGAGGAGGGAGGTCTACTCTGAGATTGACCTCAGGTCCACACAGAGGTTTGGAGCAATCTGCTCGCCATTCCAAGCACTGCAGCTCACAGTGAGTGGTCCAGTCCTATGGAGTGTGCAGGTACATACTGTACGTATGTGCATCTGTTGATGCAGTGACGGAATGGATGTGATGTGTGGGTGCATGCCACGGCCTTTTTTGTAGGGAGGATCGAGGGTATTATGACAGAAAAGTGTGCGATGTTAGTTTGCAAGCCAGCCCCTACCTTTTGCCTTGCTATTATTCCATGTGACTATTGCACAATAACAGCAAGACAAAGGTAGGGGCTGGTGTGTGAGGCTAGTGAGATGTGTGTATGTGAGATGTGTGATATATGTATGTATGTAGAAGGGACATTCCTTTCAATGGCTAATTTTCAATGATATGTGCCCGTGTATACATGTGTGAAGAGACATGCCTTCACCCCTCCCCCTTGCTCCCCCCTCAGTCTGTAGATGACCTCCCTGTGTTGTCAGACAAGGGGAGAGTGGCGGGGGAACATGGTACAAAGAATGCAGTAAAACTTCAGTTGAACTGATTCAAGTTAAAGTTGCATTGTCTCTCATGACTTGTCATTGTCTGTCATTAGTTCATGCACGTGGCAGAAATGATCAAAATTCAAAACACAATATCAATATGACTGCCATGCAGTTGGAAACCTTGCTATATAGAATCGATCGTCTAATTACTTCACCAGACGAAACAGCATAATATGCAATGTAAGTATTTATAACTATTCTTGTATAATATGAACTACATACAAAACCAATCCTGGAAATGTCCAAAACACCTTACTTGTACAAGGTCAGTAAAGTGGACTGACTGTGTGTGGCAGTTAGAATATCTCAACTTGTCTGTCTTCAGCTACAAGCAAGTCTCCGTTTTGATCAAAGCAGACAGCGTAAGGGTCGCTGCCCACATTGAGTGTGTGCACCAGCTGTCCTTCTGGGTTGAAAATGGACACACAACTGTTGGAATAACTCGCTACCGCAACATTCCCCTGGGTGGTGAAGGTAAGCCCTCTAGGATAATTGAGTTGGCCTTGTCCAAACGCCCTGATGTACGTGCCATCAGCAGTGAAGACTTGCACTCGTCCGTTATTGTAGTCACTGACATACACCTGCCCGTCTGGTGAGACAGCAATGCCTTGGGGGTTCCTAAACTGTCCAGCACCACTGCCTAGTGATCCAAAGGTGCGAACCAGCTGACCATCCTGAGTGAGCACTGTCATACGAAGATTGCCATTATCTGCCACATAGAACTGGCCATTTTCATGTACCGCCACATCCATAGGGTACCTTAGTTGACCTTGCCCAATTCGCCTGATGAAGGTGCTGTCTTCTCTGAAGATGTCTACACAGTGGTTGCTGTAGTTGGCAACAAACAGCAGACCATCAGCAGTTGTGGCAAGACCACTAGGATTACTCAGCTGACCTGCTCCTGTCCCGGGTCGACCAAATGTCCTAACATGATTCCTTTCAGCATCAAACACATGGATTAGGTGGCTGTTACGATCAGACACAAAACAAGTGCCATTGGGAGACACTGCCATGCCCCAAATATTATAAACCTGCTGTGGAAAGTTAAGAACCCCTTTGCTAGCCTGCAATTCTTGAATTTCTTGAGTGCTCTTCTCAGACACCCACTGACCTTGCAGGAACACAGGTGGCCCATCTTCAAACCTCACTGTAAACGGGCTTCCCTTGATGTGCTCCCCATTCACCAGTACCCTAAGCTCACACTTCCCAGTGTACACCACATGTAACACCACCTGGTACTGCCCACCACCACTGTCCTCCACCTCGGCTCTGATGGCCACCCCAGGAAGTGGTCGAGCTGGACGAAGGAAGGCCTGCACTCTCTCCCCACCACCACTGCATGCCACCCTGCTGCTGTCCAGAGTGGTCAGAGTAAAGGACACCGGCTTGGGATCCAACCGCTCTTTGACTCCAGCTAAGGTGCACTCCTTAGGGCTTGCTCCTCGCTGAACATGGCCGAACTCCTTGATGGCTGAGAGGAGGGCCTGCTCATTGAGTGGGACAATACACACCACAGGAGACACGTGTGGGCGGAGTTGCTCCTCTCGCACTTTGACGGTGGTAGGCAGTGCCTTTGCCTGGACCACACTCTGGATGGAGATGACCTCGTGGTTGCTGCCTTGGGCACGGAGGAGAGACAGGGCAGTGTGGGCTGTGGAGAGTGCATCCTCTTCATCACTGCAGCTCTTGGCTCTCTCACTTATGAGACCCTTCTTCTGGTTGCAAGCTGCTGTGATCTCCTCACACATCTCCTCTTCACGCTGTGTAATAGCAGTGCGAGCTCGTTCGAACAAGCGATGTGCGTCCTCCAGTGCCTTCTCCCTTGACTGAACCACAGCGTTGCTCTGAGTCTCAAGTTCCTCCTTCCCCTTCTGGTACACCTTCCTGGCAGCACCCACCACTTGCTGGGACAGCTTCAGTGACTGCCTGTGTCTCTGGGACACACTGGGATCAAGGAACTTGGGGCAGTGAGGGCCCTTGTCCAGAGCACAGGCGTGGCACATCAGGGTGTCGCACCCCTCACAGTACCACTTCAGGACCTCACCGCAGTGCTGGGGGCAGCTGTGGGGGGCAGCGTTCTTCATGAACACTGTTGCTGCATCTGACATCTGGTCCAGATCAGCAGAGGCGAGATCCTCAATGGATTTGACGGTGTGGCCACCTGTAAAGTCACTCATTACCTGGTGGCTATCATGGCAAGCAGAGCAGAAGAACTTCCAACAGTCAACACAGAAGGCAACTGCTTCAGCTCCGCTAGTCTTGCAAGATGTGTTACCGCACACCACTGTTGGGCTGCCCCTTCTAACCAGTTGGATGATCCTGCGACCTTCGATGTACCGACATAGTGGTCCATTGCGTACTGGAACACACTGGGACCTCACTGCTTCGTAGGTCTTCATACCACGAGGTGGGTCTTCAAGTGCACATGTTGCGTTGTTATTGCACTTGGGGCACTGCAGGCGGCCATCTTGCTGCTTGACAGCTAGCAGGCACTCCCTGCACACCGAGTGCATGCAGCAGAGGAGGTGGGGGTCACACAGCTCCTTCTTGCACTGCACACACAAGGTGTCAGGGGGAACAAGGAACGCCTCTTCTTCTTTCTTTCTTGCTCTCTTCTGTTTCTTGTCTGAAATCGCTTCATTTTCCTTTCTTGTTGGTTTCTCAGCTGGACCAGTTGCCATAGTGAGTACTACAAGAGGAGATCAATTACAGTTTGGTGACTCCATGAACAGTCACAGTGATCCACATCCGGTATGCTCATATCAAGCACTCTTATGCTAGTGGGTCAATAGTCTGGCTTGCTAGCCCCTATATCCTGCCCTCAGCTGGTGCATGGCAAGAGGTGGGGTCTAGCACAAAACTTCAATGCTGCAAATCAATCCCCTCAACAATCAGCTTGCAGCTGCCAATTAATGTCACACCAGCACCCTTAGCCCAAGGTCCTGTGCACGTTGAACTACAGTGTTGGCAGGATGGTTCTCCAAAATTCACTCAGTGCTAGATGACATACAAGCACTTCCTTTTAAGAGGTTGACAATCAATGATAGCTATGCACACTTGTCTAGCTAGCTATGAGGTGAGGTGTAACATTTCTGTCAGAGTTTGCCCACACACCAGCAGCGGGCAGGAGGGGTTAGCAAGCCAGACTAGTAGCTACAGCTACGAATGAATTGCGTGAGTATTAAAGACCGACTTAGTTAGTTAGCTACTCCAGGACCAGGTTTGCTAGGTTACACAACCAGGGGGATTGACTTGACTACTATGCGTTCGAGTGAAAACACTTCGCTGGCATAGGCAATTGCAGGGAATCGTAATAAAAACGGAGGGAAGATAGCGGTCTGCTCACGCGGGACCAGGGTAGCCAATCAACCACACAACCCAAACGTACACCCATCGCCCTCAAGCTCTACGCGGGAATGTGCATGGTGGGCTTAATTCGTATGCCCACAGGTACACTACTACTTACAAAAGTGATGTCTTGTCCAATTTGCGGGTCACACGAGTACGAGCACAACGGGCGCAGCAAAGCGAGAAAAAGTGGACGATAGAGAGAGGGGAGTGTTGGAGGATCACGTGTTGCCACGCCCAATATTAAAAATGGCGTCTCAGAAATATGGCTGGTAAGGAACTACAGCTGGCATGCTGTCGCATCGTGTGTGCACCATTACTGTGTATCTTGCTATTGTCTACCTCAGGCGTCCTGTCCATCGGAACTACGAGGCGGAGAGGCGCCGAGAGAGCTACCACTTCGAGCCAGCGGACTCTCACCCCCTTGTGACGGTTGTGAAGGTAAGGCTTGCTAGAGTCCAGAGACGTAGACGGTATGACCCAATTGTACAGTAGGACCACCTCCGACCCCGTTGGTGGAGGGATGGGACGCGCATAAGTAAGTATTGTGTGCACACTGCACACGTGGTGGTCCTAGCCCTCCTTAAGTGCTTAGTGCACTTTGTCTTGTGCTGTTGCTTGAAGTGTCAGGTGTGTGTGGCACCATCCCGTCTTCTTCACATTGCTTGTTAGACGGTTGAAGTGAAGACAGTGAACAGTGGAGAGAAGAAGGAAGACAAGCCCAGAGTAGTTGACCCTCTCTCGTCTGGAGGAGGCTTCATTGACCCGTTGAGTGTAGGGACGGACCCCCTGTCAGCGTCCGCCCTCCAGGACCCTCTCTCGGCAGCTCTCTTCACTGAGCCCAGTGCTCCTCCACCCAGCACTGCCAGCAGGAGTGCAGTGGGACCAGCAGTAAGTGACTGTGTGTGTGTGCGTGTGTGTGTGTGTGTGTGTGTGTGTGCGTGTGTGTGTGTGTGTGCGTGTGTGTGTGCGTGTGTGTGTGTGTGTGTGTGTGTGTGTGTGTGTGTGTGTGTGCGTGTGCGTGTGCGTGTGCGTGTGCGTGCGTGTGTGTGTGTGTGTGTGTGTGTGTGTGTGTGTGTGCGTGCGTGTGTGTGTGCATTAGGGTTAGGGCGTGCGTGCCTCTACGTATGTCCTTGAACCTGTTCTGCCCACTTGAGTGTCCTAGAGTCCACATCTAGTCACCTGCACTGCAGTGCGTGCGAGTGTGTGCATGTATGAGTGGACACACACATGCTGATCAAAGTCCTGCTTGTATGGCTCATGCTGTGCTTGTAGTTTAGGCCTGTAAATGGTGCTTGTTGGTGCAATGCAGCCATTGGTAGCCCAGCCAGAGTGGTCCACACATACGTACATACATACATACATTGTTGTTGTTGTTGTTGTTGTTGTTGTTGTTGTTGTTGTTGTTAGGATGATGTGAATGTGCTTGCTGATGACTTTGAGCCGTGGTCTGCCAAGAAGACCAGCATCCTAAGCAGGTACACCACCTCAGAGAAGATATCCATCACCACAGTGAGTGCCCATGTCTGTGTCCATGATAGGGAGAGCTGCAAGTAGGCATTGTGTGTGCATGTATGAGCATTGTGTGCACGTGTGTATTGTACAGTAAAGGGATTAGTAGTGCTGTGCACTGCCTATCCTTCTGTGGTTGTGGTGATCATTTTGCAGAGTTTTCTGAGCACAGAAGAAAAGGAGAAGTGTAAGTTAAATAGTGTCTGCTGCTGGTAGACTCTGGGGTGATGTCTTTGCCATTCTTTGACATGTGTCTTTGTCTGTGTGTCTGTGTGTCTGTGTGTCTGTGTGTCTGTGTGTCTGTGGATCTCTGTCTTTGTATTTGGTGCAGTGGAGACTAAGGCACAAGCAGCCTCAGCGGACACCTTCAAGCATCGTTTGGAACAGCTGGATGACCTCGAGGAGGTGAGGATGTGCGCATGTGCACATGTGCATGACTGTGTGCGTGTGTCGTTGTGTACATGTGTGTTGCATGTCATGTGTGTACATGTCATGTGTGTTGCATGTCATGTGTGTACATGTCATGTGTGTACATGTCATGTGTGTACATGTCATGTGTGTGCATGTCATGTGTGTGCATGTCATGTGTGTGCATGTCATGTGTGTGCATGTCATGTGTGTGCATATCATGTGTAATTTGGTAGAGGCTCATTCCTACGGCATACGTGTGAATGAGTCAGTTTGTAATTGCTATAGGGTATAGGTATAGGGTATAGGTTGCACACACGTAGGACTGGGCAAATTGTTGAGCAAATATGTAGCAGTGAAAAACAGATAGACGTTTGTAACTGACGAAGACCTTCGCGGTTGAAACGTCTACATTTCTATCTGTTTTTCACTGCTACGTGATTGCTCAACAATTTGCCCAGTCCATGTCATGTGTGTGTGTGTACATGTCATGTGTCCATGTCATGTGTGTCCATGTCATGTGTGTCCATGTCATGTGTGTGCATATCATGTGCGTTGCATGTGCAGGGCTCTGTGAGAGAGACGCTGACAGTGAACCAGAAGGAGTACGTGGCAAAGATTGACCAGCTGAATCGCAACCTGGAGCGGGCGTGGGAAAAGGAGCAGAAAGTGAAGGCCCTCAAGATAGCCATTCAGGTGCCCTGCACACGAGCAGTGCACGGTGTGGTGTAGTGGGAGTGAGTGACTCAGCGAAGTGACAGCGAGTGCAGTCCGTCTGTGTATCCTCTCTATACACACACTATACACAAATGTACTGCATGTGTTGTGTGATTTCTCGTGCCCCATTCACCCGCCCTACGCCCATGACACTTGCTGCAGTGTGCCAAGCTGTTGGCGGACACTGCAGTGATCCAGTTCTACCCCAGCAAGTTTGTGCTCAGCACAGTCATTCTGGACAACTTTGGTCAGTCATCCTCACTGCTGCAGACGCCCACCCCAACCAGCACTGTTACATTCTCCACCTGATCATGCCAGCCTTGCAGTGACCTCCCTCCACCCCTCGCAGGTAACCTGGTGTTTGGAAGGATCCGTCAGAAGGCAGCTGTCCTAACAGGTGCAGGAAGGCCGCAGTCTTTTCCAGGTGCAGTGGTAGAGTGTGCAGATGGTTGTAGTGTGTGTGGGAGGGGGGGGAGGGGTGACACTTGAGCTGTGGTTACAGCTCTGATGGCGACGCTCTGAAAGCTCTGCTCTGGTGCTCCCCTGCCCTGATAGAGAACTTCACTCCTGACCAAGTGCCAGATTCAGCCAAGGAAACCTGTCGCAACTGGTTCTTCAAGATTGCTAGCATCAGGGAACTCATCCCCAGGTTGTATCCTTCACCACCCTTTCTTGTACCTCCTCCTCCTCTTCCCCCTTCACCTCTCCTTTCTGTCCCTCTTTACCCTCTCCCTCACCTTCCCTCCCCCTTCCCTCCCCCTCACCTCTCCTCCCTCCCCCTTCTCTCCCCTTTCCTCGCCCTCTTTCCCAACCCCCTCCTTCCCCCTCTAATATCTTTCTTCCCTCTCTCCTCATGACTAATGCCACTAACCTACCTATTCACATCCCCCACCCCCACCTTGTTCCCACCTCTCTCTTGTGTGCATTCCTTGACTCCTCACTGCCAGCTACATGGAGACGGCCATCTTGAGGTGCTACAGCTTTCTGGCAGACAAGGAGTATTCGCAGGCACTGATCCGATTGGCCCACATGACTCGGGGCATGGGGAACCCCTTAGTGGCAGCATATGCAAGAACCTACCTCTGTCGAGTTAGTGTACAAGATATGGGTAGTGAGGGGTGGGAAGTTATACCGTATAGTGAGAAATTACACGAGGTTTAAAATATGCGATTTTTGTCATTCGGCCACATTTGTGAAGTTTTAACATCACAAAATGTTCTCTTTTAAACAGGTCAAGGCTGATTTTGAATGAAATTGTGAATTTTATACCATGAATTTTTTATTTTAAGCAAAATCGTGAAATCTCTCTGCTATACGGTAGGAGAGATAGGGGAATGATAAGAATGAGAGGAGGGTGATGGAGGGAGGGAGACACAGGCTGAGTGGAAGGGAAGGGGAGGGGGGAGGGAGAGGGAGAGTAAAAAGTAAGAGTAAAAGAAGAGATGAGAGGTAAAAGGACAAGATGGAGTGGTGAAAAACCGTCACTGGTACTTTGTGGTATCCAGCAATGCTGTAAGGAGTGTGTCCAAAGTGATAGCCCGCCTTAACTTCCTGTTCCCTGCCACCTTTGTGAGTCCCTCTCCCTCCCTCTCCCTCCCTCCCCATGAAATGCTCAGGTTGGCATGATGGTAGCCCCGGCAACACGGAACCACCTCCTTCCCTGCTTCCACGACACCCTCGCCACCCTCCACCAGTTTGAGTCAGACGGAATCCAGGATGTGATTGCTCTCCAGCGGATCGGTGAGTGTCCACCGCAGTAGCAGTGTGGTGGTGGCCTGGTATGGCTGGGAGAGTCGTGATGCAGCCAATCATGAAGAGTCTACCAACCTTTATTTAACTAGCATTAAGAGTGTTGTCGGGAATGATCACAACTGTCTGTTTGGTGGAGCAGGCATGATGTGTTGAGTGGGACCTGCCGCAGACCAAGCTGTGTATCACGCACATTGCAGCCTGTTGTGTGGCCAACAGTGTCCCTGGTGGTCTGGTGTGTCCCCCTAGCCCGCCCTGCCGCACGTCGCTCTGCCCTGCCCCTGTAGACATGAAGATCTACAGTGGCTTGTACGAGCCTGCCTTTGACTGGATCTTCCAATGTCTGGCCCACAGGTGTTCTGAGGTGTGTGCGCATGTTCGTATGTACTATATGTATGTATGTGTGTACGTATGTATGTGTGTGTGAAGTGTGTTCAGTCTGAATGGCGGCCAGAAGTGGACTGGGGACGAGACTAGTGTGGGTGGGTGTTCTAAACTGCTGTGCTGGCAGTATTTGAGGGGATTCTGTGGAGCAGCTGTGTGTGTGTGTGGAGTGGGGAGCCATGGGAGTTCAGTGTGTAGCTCAGTTGTATGGCTGTGTGTATCTGGAGGTGTGGGCTGTGTGTTGAGTGGTGACCACCTGTTTGAGTTGAATGGGGAGCCATTGGAGTTCAGTGTGTGTACCTGTGTAGCTCAGTTGTATTGGTGGTAGTGTCTGGAGGTGTGGGCTGTGTGTTGAGTGAGGAGCACTTGTGTGTGTTAAGTGGGGAGTGAGTCTGACCTTGGAGGGTATGGTACATCCTGAACTTTCTGCTGCAGAGTGTTCTGGAGGAGGTACTGATGAAGGTGAAGGACATGCCTCCCAACACACCGTGAGTGGTGGGTTGGTACCTGCTGTGGGTTGTCTGGAGGTGAAGGGGAGGGGGGGAGTGCCCACTGCAACATGACCATGTCAGTGTGCAACCTCCTCCTCGTCCATCTTCTTGTGTGCAGGTGCCGCGGACTGTTGGTCTATTCTGTCATGTCATCATTTCGTCCTGAATACATTGCCTCAAGGTGACTGCCACCTACTGTGGGTGTTCGAGTGCGTGCATGCACAGTGATAGCACTGGATGTGCCTTACACATGTATGTATGTATGTATGTATGTATGTATGTATGTATGTACATGTATGTATGTATGCATGTATGTATGTATGTATGTATGTACGTATGTATGTATGTACCTGGTAGGCCTAGGTCTAGGTCTGCTGGTGTCATCCATCGGTCATGATTGGTCTGTACGTACGTATGTGTGAATTTTGGTATTCACGGTAGTCCTCAGTCCTCACCCCTCCGGTGATTGAGCATGAGTTAAGTGGATAGATTACTAGGAATGACTGTCTTGCTCCAGCACTTCCTTTGTCGCACTTTCCAAGCCACTTAACCAACTACCATTTTACTCACCCACCTCACTCCCCACTGCCCCACTCTGCATCCCCCCAACCCACCTCTCACGTTGGTCAGCCCTTCCACCCACTCAACTCACTCCAATACTTGAACGCACTCACCCGCCCTTGTTGATGCAGGTCACTGCTGTTTTCGGAGCTGATTCAAGCCGTGGAAGATGCCCACATGCCTCGTCCCGCCCTGTACTCGGCTCTGGGCAGCAATGTGGTGCTGGCTGACCCTCCCAAGCAAGACCAGCTCACTCTCCTGAGGGAGGTGTGGAAGGTGGTCACCAAGACAACCGACCCCAAGGTGGGCAGACAGGGGAATGGTGAGGGGGGGTAGAGTAGGGAGGGAGAGGGGTTGGGAGGGAGAAGGGGTGAGGGGAGGGGCAGGGAGTGGGAGGGAGAGGGGTTGGGAGGGAGAAGGGGTGAGGGGAGGGGCAGGGAGTGGGAGGGAGAGGGGTTGGGAGGGAGAAGGGGTGAGGGGAGGGGCAGGGAGTGGGAGGGAGAGGGAGTGGGAGGGAGAGGGAGTGGGAGGGAGAAGGGGTGAGGGGAGGGAGAGGTGGTGAGAGGAGGGGAGGGGTGAGGGGAAGGAGAGAAGGGGAGTGGAAGAGGGAAGGGAGGGACCCTTTTTCCGTGTCTGTACATGTGTGTGTGCCTATGCGTACATGCGTGTGTTGGTGCCCAATAAGGTATGGTGCGGTGCCATGCTACCTCCATGTGGTAGCAGCTCGATATGCTGCAGTGCGTCAGCGCTTCAAAGTCATCAACCCTGTCTCTTTCACTTCCGTATACATACACACCACAGGAGTACATATCGTGTGCAGAGATGTGGATTGAGTATGTTGCCAAACACTTCACTGTGAGTCGCACTAGCTTGTGTTCACATGATGAACTGGTTCTAGGTGGTACTGGGTGGGATGCGTGTGGGTGGCTAGGTGTGTGTTTGCTGTACGTGTGTGTAGAAACGCGAAGTGAACAACTTCATTGGGGATGTGATCAAACACATGACAGTGGACAGAGCCTTTGAGAACCACTATCCTCAGGTTAGTATGTACGTATGTGTGCTGTACCACCATATCACCAAAGTTGTGCATGCACACGTACATACGTATGTACATTGTGCTCTGTGGCCCTGCAGAGTAGGTCCTCTCCCCTCCTTCCCTCCCCACTCCTTCCCTCCCCCCTCCTCCCCTCCCCCTCCTCCTCCCTCTCCCCCCTTGTAGCTCCTGTCCATGATCAGCAAGATCCTGGCCCACATGCATACCTTCAGTGACCTGTTTGCCATGGACCGGTTCCTTCCGTTTGTGGACCTCCTGCAGAAGGACTCACTGAAGGTGGAGGCCTGTCGGTCCATTGCCAATGCCTTCCTCCGGTGGCAGACGGAGCCCACCAACGACCCAGTCATCCTCAATGCCATGCTCTACGTGTGCAAGGTCATGCACAACAGCCTAAAGTGAGGGACGTGTTGTAGGGGGCGGGGCTGGTGGGCACATTGGAGGGTAAGGGAAGGGAGGAGGTGCCTATGCCTGTGTGATACTGTAGAGGATCATTGCATATACGTATATACATACGTAGCAGAATCAATCAACTGATTGCAGGACTGTTCGGCCCTTTGTCAACTGTGTACTTGACGAAGTTCTACATGGCTGAAGTGTCCTGCAATCAGTTGCTATTGATTGATTGATTCTGTTATGTCTGATTCTGTGCCTGTGCTCACTGGACACCCAGCCACCCCTGTAGTGTGGTAAACTGTAGGTAGGGTTTGGTGGAAGTCTCTGGGAGCGTTGTGTGGCATGTGTTTGGATCTGTCAGTCTCTGTGTGCATTGGGGTGGGGCCATTCCGGGTGAGGGATGGCCATTCAGGAAGGGGTGGGGTTAATTGTGCGGAGAAGGATTGATATGCTGGGTGTACTCCAAGTGGATGTGTGGCGTGTCCACACACGATGTGTACGTACGTACATACGTATGTTGCACTGTTCCTTCCTCAGTGCACTGAGTCTTGAGGATGACTGTAGACACATCTCCTTGCTCATCAACACCTTCATCACCCGGGTGAGCTGTGGGAGGGAGGTAGCCTTGAGCCACCTACGTAGTGGCACTGTGTACGTACTTGGTGCTGCTACATTCAACACTATCACTTAAATCTATGTCCTAGTCCTGGTCTTCTGTCCTCTCATTTAATCTCCTTCTTCCATTCACTCCCCTCTTCTCCCTCATCACCTCCCTCTTCCTGTCTTTCCCCCCTCGACCCCTCCCCTCCCTCCTTTCTCCTTCCTCCCCTCCCCTCCCCTGCCTCCTCACCATACAGGTCGGCTTTGGCCATGACTTCGAACAGCAGCTAAGTTTCTACGTGGACGCCCGAGCCACCTTCACCAACCTGGACCGTGTTCTGGTGCACTTGGTCCACTCAGTGAACCAGCTAGCCATGCGGACCTATGCCAGGGTGAAGGGGACGCACACGGGAAAGACAGCCTCCTTCGTGAGGGTCAGTTCACTGACGAGCCCCCTCGGTGGCAGCCATGTGTATGGGTGGTGTGCACAGTATGGTTGGTGTGTAGGGTATGGTTGGTGTGCACAGTATGGTTGGTGTGTAGGGTATGGTTGGTGTGCACAGTATGGTTGGTGTGTAGGGTATGGTTGGTGTGCACAGTATGGTTGGTGTGTAGGGTATGGTTGGTGTGCACAGTATGGGTGGTTTGTACGGTATGGGTGGTGTGTACAGTATGGTTGGTGTGTAGGGTATGGTTGGTGTGCACAGTATGGTTGGTGTGTAGGGTATGGTTGGTGTGCACAGTATGGGTGGTTTGTACGGTATGGGTGGTGTGTAGGGTATGGATGGTGGGTACAATATGGTTGGTGGGTACAATATGGTTGGTGGGTACAGTATTGTTGGTGGGTACAATATGGTTGGTGTATGGAGTATGGATAGTGTACACTAAGGGCCATGTGTACACACATCTGCCACCTGTACCTCAGGTGCAGACCTCAGACTGGCACTGTGTGGAGCAAGGAATGTGACTATGTTTGCTACAGGAAGCTACCCTACGTAGAGGAGAGGAGGAGGGAGTGTGGCTGTCACAAGCTTTATTTGTGCCTCTCCGCTGCTCCCTTTGTAGGCTTGCTTTGCGTACTCCTTCATCACCATCCCATCCCTGTCAAACGTTCTGTCCAAGTTGCAGCTCTATCTCATCAGTGGGCGTGTGGCCATTGCCAACGGAGCTCTCTCTCAAGGTGTGTGAAGCCTTCTTCTTGTGTGTTGGTTCACTGGCAGAGAGGTCACGTGGGTGGTCAAGTGGGAGTGGTAGAGAAGTGGATGTTGTGTATATTGTAACCTTAGCTGTGTCAGACACATGTGAATACCACTTAGTGATTGTGTCCTGCAGCCACTCCCTGCCCCTCCCTCCTCCCATCTCTCTCCCTCCCTGCCCCTCCCTCCTCCCATCTCTCTCTCTCCCTGCCCCTCCCTCCTCCCATCTCTCTCCCTCCCTGCCCCTCCCTCCTCCCATCTCTCTTCCTCCCTGCCCCTCCCTCCTCCCATCTCTCTCTCTCCCTGCCCCTCCCTCCTCCCATCTCTCTTCCTCCCTGCCCCTCCCTCCTCCCATCTCTCCCTCCCTGCCCCTCCCTCCTCCCATCTCTCTCCCTCCCTGCCCCTCCCTTCTCCCATCTGTCTCCCTCCCTGCCCCTCCCTCCTCCCATCTCTCTCCCTCCCTGCCCCTCCCTCCTCCCATCTCTCTCCCACCCTGCCCCTCCCTCCTCCCACCCTTCCCCTCCCTCCTCCCATCTCTCTCCCTCCCTGCCCCTCCCTCCTATCTGTCCCCCTCTCTACCCTTCCCCTCTTCCTCTGTCCTCTCCCCTGCCCCTCCCCCTCTCCCTGCCCCACCCCCTCCCACCACAGGTGATGCCTTCCTAAAGACGGCCATCACTCTCGTTCCTGACGTCCCTGAGCTGATAGAGATTGATGGCAAACGACAGTCCACAGAATCTCATCTCAGCATCTTTGCCAAAAACTTCATGTCTGCTCTCCTGGTTGTCCCCGACAACCCCGAACAGGGAGCTATCTACCTCTTTGGCGGCCTCCTCAACGGACTCAAGCGCTACTCGTGGCAGCCCAACAGCGTGGTCAAGGCCGAGGTGTTCTCGTCTGCCTTGTGTTACCTATCGGCTGCTGGTCAGGAGGTGTACATGTACCAAGTGCACAATGGTAGGTGTTGGGGTGGGGTTAACAGGGTGTTAGTGGTGGAAGGGTTAACATGGCAGTAGTGGTGGAAGGGTTAACATGACAGTAGTGGTAGAAGGGTTAACATGGTCTGAGAGGTAGCTACATATTGGCTACTTTGCCTATCCACCATCTCTAGTGCAGCTGAAATCAAGCCCTGATGATACTTTTCTTTGGTTTCTCTCCCTAACCCTTGTGTGTTTACACTTTTGTGTGTACGTGTGTGTGTGTGTGTGTGTGTGTGTGTGTGTGTGTGTGTGTGTGTGTGTGTGTGTGTGTGTGTGTGTGTGTGTGTGTGTACGTGTGTGTGTGTGTGTGTGTGTGTGTGTGTGTGTACGTGTGTGTGTGTGTACGTGTGTGTGTGTGTGTGTGTGTGCGTGTCTGCAGTGGACTGCAATGACAGTTTGTATGCAAGTGACCCCAAGTTCATTGCTGAGCTGGCTTCTTTGGTCGACTCTGTCCTGGATGTCCTGGTGGACACTGTGGAATCTTACACAGAGCCAGGCGTGGTGAGGGCGTAACGTGCACACACACACACACACACACACACACACACACACACGTACACAGCCAAGCCTACCTGCAATCCTTGCAGAGATAGAGAGAACTTTCATTTAAAGCTTGCCTCAAATTGAAATAACAGTTTGATTTGGTTGCCTGGCCAGTTTGCCTGAGAGTGATAAAGAAAAGACCACCAATTAGTGATCCATCAGATCAGATCAATGTAGCCCACTGATTCATCAGATCAATGTAGCCCACTGATTCATCAGATCAATGTAGCCCACTGATTCATCAGATCAATGTAGCCCCACACAAAGTGTGTGTGTGCACCTGCACAGTGTAAAACATTTAACACATGTTGTGACTCAACCACCTCTGAACTTCACTTCTGGCCATGATTGTGCCATGGCTTATTACACAAATGCCAAGGTAGGTCAGAGGTCAAAGTTCAGAGGTGAGGAATGAGTTGAGTGTGAATCATAATGCAATCACCTTGCCATGGCTGTACATTCCCCTTGTGTCTGTGTGCCGCCTGTCTGCAGCGAGGCAAGGCCTCTTTGGTCATCTTCAGCAAACTGGTGTACTGCTCAGACTTCTCTGATGAGAGGCTGGTCCAGCTGGCTCAGAGGCTGTGGAAGCATGTTGACTCCGCCTCCACTGTTCCCGTCATTGTCAAGGTACGTATTCTGGTTGGGTGGAGCTCATGGTGGCACACACCTGTCCCTGCAGGCTGCTGGGGCGTAGTGGGGACACTGCTAACACACTCTCATCATGCATTGTGGACATACACCACACCACACATGCATCCCCATCCTCCACACATGGGTACCCACAGCCCGGGCCAGTGTACACAGGGGGGCAGTGTGGGGGCACTGTGGTGTTTGCTGCAGTGCACCCAATGTAGTAGGTTGGACCAGGTGGACTTAGTTAGAATGGGCTTCTTCGGGTTGTCCAGTTGCTGTCTGGTGATAACCCGAAGCAATGGACACCTGCTGGTGTGTGCTCCTGGGTTCACCTATTGCCCATGATGACATCACAGGACACAGGTGTACAGCACCATTGACTTGCACTTTGACCTGTTAATGACTTTACATTTGCTACTGTACTTGATTAATTCAGGATAAGCTGATTGTGTGTGTGTGCTGTGTGCATTGGAGGTTCTTCTTTCTGTTCGACCAACCCACCGCAGGAGGCCTGTCGAAGGCGGGTCGACAAGCTCTCTGACGGGGCAGGCTTGCGGCTTCTTGTAGCTACGGGATAACTGTCTTGCCGAATAACATGTAATATCGTACAATTTCTTTCTTTTATGTTTGGTAGTACTATTTCATTAGGCGATAAATCGCATATAAAAGCTATGACCAATGTGCCAGCGAATATATAAGGCTGGGTGTGGGCACGACAGTGAAGGGGCTTTCCGACACAGGTGGGTCTCGAGTGTCCGGACTGCGAGGGTGTCCAGGGCGCTGTAGTAAGGCGACATGTCCAAGGGGGTAAAGTGCCTAAGGAACCCGTGAGTTCTGCATATGCGCGCCAACAGACTCGACGCGCGTCTTCCCTTCAAGCGTCGATCGTGAGCCGCTGTGTCAACGCCCTGACCTGCCCGCCTGTTCGTTCACAGGTCTCAGCTTCAGGTGTTCCCCACTGCCGCCGTCATAGTGGACCTGGAGAAGAGAAAGGGACTGTCCAAGTATTACGTGAGTGACAATCTTGTGCGTGAATGTATAAAGGCCAAGATAGCTAGAGGGTCACTCCACGTACGTACTACCATAGATCCTCCAACATGTTACTACTTGTGTGGTGTGATTCTCCCTGGTGTGTAGTCTCCCGGTGTGTGTTGTGTGTGTGCCGTGTGTGACTACTTCTCTGCGGACTGACACCCCCCATGATCCCACAGGCATACGTGATTGACATAACATTGAGTGATGGCAGCAGGTACACAGTGTTCCGCAGGTTCAGTGAGTTCCATGACATGAACCAGAAGCTCGAGGACAGGTTTCCTGTGGACGCCGGCTACTTCAACTACGGACAGCGCACGTTGCCTGAAGTCCCAGCAAAGATTTTGTTTGGGCGCAGTGCTGTGAGGAACGTGGCTGAACAGCGCTTGCCCCAGCTCAACGAATACCTCAAGGTAAGATGATATGAGTCGGTGGTTTCCTCCCCTGCCGTTCTGTTACGGGGCATTGTGACTGTGGCAATGCCCACACCTGTCCATATATACACATGTATGTACGTATGTTAATATCGTGTATGCTGTCCCTGGCCATAGCTCCCACATGCCTGTAGAAGGACTAGCTAATTGTATTGCACTAGCGCTAAGTTATTGTAAACTGTATAGAATGTGAAAAGGCGGTGAATGATATCATCATTCCTGCAGACAAGCTCCATGAAGTCATTCACATGTGCATTCACTATACCAAGTTGCACGCTAGTAGTATAGGCACTAGCAGGTAGACATATGGTATGCTACATCCTTGTACCATTTCATGCAACACTGCATTATTACAAGCTGACCTCACCTGACATCTGACAAATGAGTGAGTGAAGTAGTCAGGAAGCTACAGTGATGCTATGTGTGTATGTACGTACCTGTGTGTGTATATAGTCGATTTCAGGTTGCTTGTCCCATCGTGGAAGAATGAAAACCCAAACTGACCAATTGAATTCACCATACTTAGTGATGTTTTATACAGCTAGCATTTGATTGGTCAGTTTGAATTTTCGTTTTTCTGTGATTGGACAAGCAGCCTGAAACTGACTGTACTGTGTGTGTTTGCATCTGTTCTTGCTAACTACGTACCTCTTTAGATGACTGATGACATGCATACTTATAATTACATGCATAGTTTTCTTGCTACCTTGTGTGTGCAGAAGCTACTCTCCCTGGGTAACAACATCCGCTATGACTCCATAGTGCTGAGTTTCCTCAGGGAGACTGCACAGGACAAGGAGCAGGCCGAGAACAGGCGGTCCACGGCTGCTGTATTGAGCTCAGGGTCTCCAGAACAGTCACCAGCAATGTACGTGCATGCGTGTCTACATGTGTGTATTGTCTCTCTCTGTGTGTGTGTGTGTGTGTGTGTGTGTGTGTGTGTGTGTGTGTGTGTGTGTGTGTGTGTGTGTGTGTGTGTGTGTGTGTGTTGTGTGTGTGTGTGTGTGTGTGTGTGTGTGTGTGTGTGTGTGTGTGTGTCGTGTGTGTGTTTGTCTGTGTCGTGTGTGTGTGTGCATATCTGTGTGTGTGTCATGTATGTGTGTGTGTGTGTGTGTGTGTCGTGTGTGTGTGTGTCGTGTGTGTGTGTGTCGTGTGTGTGTGTGTGTGTGTGTGTGTGTGTGTGTGTGTGTGTGTGTGTGTGTGTGTGTGTGTGTGTGTGTGTGTGTGTCGTGTGTGTGTTTGTCTGTGTCGTGTGTGTGTGCATATCTGTGTGTGTGTCATGTATATGTGTCGTGTGTGTGTGTGTCGTGTGTGTGTGTGTCGTGTGTGTGTGTGTCGTGTGTGTGTGTGTGTGTGTGTGTGTGTGTGTGTGTGTGTGTGTGTGTGTGTGTGTGCGTGCGTGCGTGTGTGTGCGTGCGTGTGTGTGTGTGTGTGTACATGTGTGTGCAGTAGAAGGGCTGTGTGACTGAGTTCCACAGTGAAACAGAAGAAGGAAAGATGGTAGGGTAACGATCGTACTATCACCCTATACTTGAGAACAGTGTGCATACGTACAGTGCAGTGCAGTGCACTGGTAGTCAATTGTGTATACTGCCATATTTACGTATATGCTCACAAAAGTGGCCATGTGCCATCAACCCCCTTGGTTAACTCCAATACCATTCAGCATGCTTGACCGCATACTGGAGGAGGAGCTACGTAATGCAGCATGTGTATTTGTTTCTGCGTACCCTCCCCTTTGCCCCTCCCCTTGCCCCTCCCCCTCTACATGGCTCCAGGCCAAGGTCAATCAGGTCCCTCCCCTCCGGGAGAACCACAACTGCTCCCCAAGCAAAGGTTGCGCCGTCGACCCTACGCCCCAGTAGACCCCCACCCCTCCCCCATGCGTCCAGCAATGGGCGCCCCTCCTATCCACAGCCTCCCAAACCAGCACCAGGTGAAAGACCCACTTCAAAGCCACCTGTCCCACCGAAAGCCACACAGAATAAGGTGAGCACACTGTTGCGTGCAGTTAAGATTGTTGATACTGTAGGTATTCTTAACTCACGGGCAGTACAAGTGATTTTTACATGAATGAAGTGCATAGCCACACAGATCTGTACAAGAGTTTTTGTAACATGCTACGTAAGTACGTGTATACGTATGTACTTGCATACATATGTACTCAATTAGAGTCATGCACCATCGTTCAGTGTAGACAGTGCTGCTGCTCGCTGTTTGGTTGTAGCCTCCAACAAGGCCACCCGTGATGAATGTCAGGCACCGAGTCAATAGCTACATTCTGGACCTGAAAGAGGACAAGCCTGGAAAGGTATATATGCAAAATCTTGCTTATGCACACACACATACTGTAACTACGTACCTACATATACGTACAGTACGTACACACGCACAAACATGCACCCTTTTGTATGTACATGCACTGCCCACTACTATCCTGAATGCAGTACTAAGCATGTGTGTACACAGTGGTATTGGTTATGCTGAGTCAACAGTACATGCTGCACAAAGTGGGCAATAATGGTATGCAGTTGGAGTGGTGCCATGGAGACGATCATGATACATGAGTCTTTTTGTCTGGTTGTAGTTTCCAGCAAGGCCACCTGCGGTGAATGTGAGGCACCGTGTTGATAGCTACATCCTGGACTTGAAAGATGACAGGACTGGAGAGTCGGTACGTGGAGTCTGACACATGTAGCATGCACACATGTACAGTGATCACTTTGCATGCACCCAAGTCATGTGCACACACACACACACACACATACACACACACACACACACACACACACACACACACACACACACACACACACACACACACACACACACACACACACACACACACACACACACACACACACACACACACACACACACACGCCGCACACATACACACGCTTGTGCACACACGCACATTGGAACCTTGCAAGCTGCCCACGGGATAGCAGGGCCTTAGGGAATACCCTGGGCCTGTGGCAGAGTAGAATAATCCACATGAAAACTGATGATGGCTGTTGACCCTGGATGTGGCAGTTAACGGGTGCCAAAAGGTCATCTAGCGGTGGTAGGTAGATACCCACCAGCAGGTCCCCTAAACAGTTTGATTTGGTACATAGGTATGTGCACGACAGGTCACCGTACATCGCCAAATGTAGCTCTCGATGGCCAAGATGGGCTTATGTGGAAACGCTACCTGAGCTACCCACCCGCACCCACATACACACCCGCACCCACATACACACACACACACACGCGCATGCACACACACATATTGAATGCTGACTTCAGTGTCTAGCAAGTGTGTATGCTCCATCACTTGTTGGGCAGTAACTAACAATGCTTATTATAAAGCATTAGAACATTTGACTGTGGTATGCATTTGCACTGTTTTCTGTTTCGCATTAACACACAGACCAATCAGTTGCAAGGTAGTGAGATTGCTTTGCATCCGTGTTTTACACAATTCACAACATAGTGCATTACAATTATTGTATGGTGACCATATGAAGTTAGCACTGAAAGAAGGTCACATGTATGAGATGTGGACCTGCAGGAGTTTCAACGTATATCTTGTATTGTGTTAGGGCTACTTACGTAGATGAATCAGTGCTTTAAAACCATCGAACACATGACAGCATTCCTAGCATTCTTGGAAGCTGTGGCAGTGGGGTCTATTCAGGGTAGGAGAATCCTTCTGGGAGGAGGAAGAGACTTTCTTTGAAACATTAGCTCCTTGAAAATACTGGCAGGTCTGTCTTCTTGTGATTAAGCTGTCTCAGATCTTCCGATGAGCTCTTTGTGCCCAAACGCACAAAGAAGCCTACCAAGTGGGCTATGCACATCTGTTCCTCACAGCAAGCCACACAGTCTGTGTCCAGAAGGTGTCTCTTTTGGTGATGATACTGATGTCCCTGCCATCAGCTATTGCTGCACACATACGTACATACGTATGTACATACTTTTGTTTTTTGCTTCAAAAAATGGCTACCACTTCCAAGACAGAGCTTCCTGTGGCTCTGCAGCACCCATTGCCATTTGCCTCAGTAAATACAGTGTGGGCCTGAATGCATATTGTTTGAATTCTAAACCTGTAATATTATAAGTGAATGCATTTACCGTATACGTATGTAGTGTGTTGAAGTAATGAGGGTGCATTCCGAATGCAAGTGGCTGCTGGCCACACAGCCTCAAACTTCCTACAGAAGGCCCTCACAAGAAGGTTTATTCGTAGCACCATCACCATACAACATGTAGTATGTTTCTAGTACAGTAGGCTGGTCCATAGCCTCTATGCATGACCTTGGTGCTCATGCTACGTACCTATGTATGTACGTATGTAAATGCATGTTTCACTTAATGTACTTACATACAGTACGTACAGTATATATTAGCCCAGAAGTCTCATGTATTGGCTGTGTAACTCCCTAAGTATGTACTATATATCTAGTATACACATGAGCTGTTTCACCCTCTCCCTTTGTGCTCCCTGGTATGGTTTCAGGACGAGTGGGACGATGACGAGACCAAAGGCAAGCTCACTTACTATTTCAATGGTCTGCCACGTCAGATTGAGGTGGAGCCAGACATGATCCACAACCCTCAGTACTCCAAGCTGAGATTGGCCATAGAGTGAGTGCCAGCGTCCAGTGCTACCTTTGAGCACTGCTGTGGTGGATGCTTGTGGTGTACATACGTACGTACACATGTGGACATAGGTACTACAGGGACGGTAGTGGTGCACACATGTGCGTGCATGTGCATTTGTGAGCACTCCACATGCAGCATATACTTTGTACGTGTGTACGTATGTATGTATGTTATACAGCAAGCTACAAACTATTATCTGTAATCACCAAGGCCTCACCAAGGGATTTTGCCTATGTGCCCATCCCTCAGTCTACCCTCCCCATGTAAACCCTTATATGTACTAGAATACTGTATAGCGGAAATATTTGCGGGAATAGAATTTGGTGAAATTGCCATGAAGGCATTTGGCAGGTTTTACATTTGGTGAATTTCGAGTCCCATGGACTGATGACGTCACATAATGGTTACCGTCGTTCCTATTGTGAGCCTTCTCGCTGTTGTGTTGGGCACTGCGAAGTGCCTAGTAGCCCTAGCAGGACAGATTTTGGTAGCGTCCATCCCTATCTTTGCCCTGTCTTCTGGATTATCGTTACTGTAGGCGCTGCGAGTCAGCCTGTGCTTCTTGCCGACCTTCATTCGCTCGCAAGAGTTTGCCTCATGCACCCGTTCACCTGTTCTGTCTCATTTACTGAGAGTGTGTCACACTTCGGTATAGGTACTTCCCTCTGCAAATACTTCAGCAGAGCTAGGCTTTTTGACTGCAACAACATGAATGTACCAATTGACAGCATCGTATATTATGAAGTGGCCAAAATAATGGCAGGGAAGCATTTTTGCACATTATCTGATAATTGCCCAAACTCTAAATTTAAAACAGTAGCACCAGTAAAATTACATCTTAGCACATACAGTATTCCCCATTAAGCAAAATGGCCGTTGACAGCAAGCGCAAGTGTTCTTTCTCATGAAGGCTATGAAGGCGGTTTGGCAGTATGGTAGTTAATCAGTAGCTACAATCCTGCCAAAAAGAAGAAACTGGTCAATCTGGTAGATTGTAGATAGTACCAATCACATTGAGCTGTGCATCAACGTACACCAGTGATTTAGCAATACCTCTCTATAAAGGACAGCCAGCTGAGTCCCAAAGGTGTCTGCTACATATATGTAACAAGTTACCACTGTAACCCTGCTGCACGGAGGGTGGTTAGATGCAACCTGTGTGTGTACCCCCCCCCCCCTCGTGTGCATAGGGAGTCTATGATGCAACCTCTGCGTGTGTACCATCCCCCCCCTCCTCCCCCGTGTGCATAGGGAGTCCATGATGTACCACTACATCACTCTGAACTACAAGGACAGACAGGGCGACCTTGTGGAGATCACAGATGACAGAGACATGAAGCTGCTCCTTCGGGATGCCACTGGTCCCAAGTGGAAGAGGGACCCACTGCATGCCAAATGGGCCATACATGTGACCAAGGCAGGGGACTATGGGGTGTACAATACACACCCGTATGAGGAGAAAAGATAGCAGTGATCGTAACTATAATAATTATATTGTATGCCTTTCGCAAGTTCGAATTCATATTTCGCGCCCATTTCAGCCGCGCGGTATGCGGGTTATCAGACAGCACGGTTTTAAATTCTAAGGCAACAGTTTATAGTCTTGTTTCTTTTGCACCTATATTTTGCCGACTGATTACTGAAAGATATTCAAGCAATACCTCGGATCATCCTGTGTGTTCACTCCGTCTTCTTCGCAGATCACAAAAGTCGGACAATCGGGTAAATGCGGGCCAGCCTAACTAACCCGTAGTGTTATGGCGATTGGCTCCTTTAATGAGTGTTTGTCCACAATAACGGGCGCAATATCAATTCCCTGTGGTCGTGCAGCACTTGATTTCTTCAGTACGTGTTCATGCGACCCTAAGGGGATTGTGATAGCCCTACAATGTCCAAAGTATAGCTGTATAATATACAAGTGCGCACAGCCATGGCCCGTGTGTGTACTTCGCAGGTAAATTTGTACCTTGCATGGTGTTTCAAGTGTGACGTTGTGCTTACTTGCTGTGATTTTTCCTGTCTAGCTACGGGTCTTGCATCCAGAGGCATTCATACTCGTTCATACTTCACTAGACAATGGAGAGGGAATGGAGGACGGCGGTTAGTGGAATAGTAGAATAGATTTGGATTTTTATTCAAGCATTTGATAGTAGTGAATATACAGTGACACTGTTGATTGTATAGTGTTGTCTTGATGGTGGTCAAAGGCCATTTATCACAGCACTCTACTCTGCTATATATGAAGACACAGAATAATTTAAAAACACTTGCAATGTCCCCACCAAGGGTACATTTGTGTTCCATGTATACATTTAGTGACGGCCACAACTTGGCTTAGACATAGATAATCGATGGCTTAGGGAATGAGAGTTAACTATAATTTATATAAAGTAAGGTATAGCTATAGTTACCTAAAGTTAGCTAGTTAGGGATAGCTAACTAGTAGAACATACTTGCAGAGATTGATTTGGTTCCTGATGGCAATCCAGTTGTGTGATGCTTTTAGGTGCAGTCACACTTCCTTACTGAATGGTGACTCCTATAATCATCAAGAGGCTTCTTTAGAGCTCCTCACAGGAAGTGTGGTTCCTGCATTATGGAGTGTTTGTTATGGCTAATGACAGTCATCTTCATGGTCAATGATATTCATTGACCCTCGGCGAAGCCTAGCGCAGCGAGAGGGTTACGTCTGTCTGTGTGTGTGTGTGTGTGTGTGTGTGTCCGAGTCTAATCTGGCACTGCAGGCTACGAGGCGACTTATGAGCAATACCAGTGGATTCAGAAGGACAAAGTAGGAAGTTATAAAAAAGCGATTGTCTCGAAATGACTGCGTTTGAGAGATATGGCGTGAAAAAAGCGAAAAAGCCAGTATGCGGCTTACTCTTTCCGAGAACGACTAACTTGATCGTGCTCAATGGCGGGATGTACTCGAGAGGTGCCGAGTCCAGCGTTCTACTCTGGCGGTGCAAGCCTTCGCTGTGGTGTCTGGTGGTAGCGTGGGGCGGTGTGGGTATTACTATTATATACAAACTTATAATCGTCAAGCTCGATCAGAAGTCATTAGCCAAGGATGATAAGGAAAGGCCAACACAAACTTCATTATTCATTATTATTATTTAGCTCAATGTAACCCCCTCCCATGCGTGTTTCCAGCTGTCATACATCTATTCTACTTTTGCGCCACTTTTTACTTCCTGTTAGTGTATTTGCGTGCTGACACCTTTGTTCAGCGCCCCTATATTGTTTTCAGATTTAGGTTTTGTATGTTCGTATGTATGTATGTATGTATGTATGTATGTATATATGTATGTATAATACTAGAGCAAACGCAGGCGCAGCCAAGAATCGCTCGCAGTGGGGAGCGATGATTCAACGATTCAAACAGACTGCTGGCACTAGGAATAGTTACCCATACGATTTTGAGGCCACGATGCGAGGTGTTGCTATGTAAATGCTACGGATATACATACATACATACATACATACAGACGCATGGTGAGACCAGCGTCCAGATTACTGCCTCCCCTTCCGGATTGGCAATTCTGTGAGCACTTTATTATGTGTACCATATGTGTGGAAATGTTTGCGAGAAGAAAATTTTGCGAATTGCCAGCTGAACCAAAATTTAACATTTTTATTTTCGCGAATGTGTGCTTGATTATTTATATTGTATATATACTAGATCTATTTGTACAATGTTTACATAACTGAACGTGCAAAAATATGGCGGCATTGATCGGTTAACCGCTGCGTACTTGACAACTTACGCTTACTCCTTTGAAATCGCAGCCTAGGCTCCATGCTTTTGTCCAGCTTCTGCAACCTTATTCATTTCTTTCGCCACTTCCTTCTGGATTGCCAGGATGACGGTCGCTTGTACTGCTGTAAAGCAATCACCGCCGACGGACTTGACTGTGACGTGTCCAATCGTCTTTGACATGATTCTCCGACCAAAAATATACCGCAAGACCCCTGTATAATTGATGCTTATATATCATGTACTGTGTAAGATATGGTGGAGATGGGAAGTGTTCGCGAATTTGCAAAATTTGTGCGAAAATGTCTCGCAAACATTTCCACGCATACGATATATATATACATATATATATATATATATGTGCTCATGTGGGACTTGTGGGTGGATGACTCCATGGCTAATTTGACTGAGACTCCTAGCAAAGAAGATGGTAGTGATGTTCACAAGAAGTATGTGGTTCCGAAAGGGTACATGGTGGGGGAGACAGAATTCACTGAGCGCATCATAGCTGGGCTGAGGGTTGCCAAATGGAATCAATATACACTTGATACAGTGTATGATAAATTGATGGTAGGTTTGAAGAGGGGTCTCAAGGAAGTGACTTGTGACAAGCAGAAGAAGGACAAGTGTGGTTCACCAAGGATTTGGCAAACATGAGGATGGAGCTACATTGTAGGGAATCAAAGTGATTGTGAAGTAAGGGAGGGAATGATCACAAGCAGACGAGAAGTGAGTACCTGGAGATGAGGCTGATCTACTCGAAGGCAGTGAGAAGGGAAAAGAGGTCATACTAAAGGAGGATGCGGGACAGGCTAGAACAAGAACTGAAATGTCCGAAGAAGTTCTGGAAATCAATGAAGAAGATGAGTATTGGTCAGAAGAAAGAAGGTGTGTGTGATCTCTTGGAAGCTTATGATAAAGATGGCAATGTTAAGGCAGGGGAAGAGGCAGTGAAGGTTTGGAAAGAGCACTTCACTAAAGTCTTAGGTGCGAGTAATGAGGGAGCAGGGAGTGATGAAGAGCAAATTGGTGATAGTGCTGACATCAATAACTGGGGCACTCACAGGTTGGACTTTAGTGAGAGGCTCTGTCAACCTATTTCAAGAGAGGAGGTTGCATGGGCTTTGGATAAGGTTAAGAAGGATGCGGCATGCACCTGGGAAAGATGGGGCGACTGTTGACATGATGTCAGCAGACGTGTTGTTCGACGTTTGGTGTGCTTTGTTTGAGGTGTGTTAGGAGTATGGGATGGTACCATCATTGTGGAGGGAGAGTCTAGTGGTTCCTGTCCCGAAGAAGCAATCTAGAGGTACATGCATCGTAGACAGTTTCTGAGGGATATCCCTGACATCTACAGTGAGCAAGGTGTTGTGTATGATGCTGAATGCCAGACTGAGTGATGTGGCTGAGGAAGAAGGACTGATTGCAGAAGAGCAAGGTGGGTTTCACAAGCAGAGGGGATGCAGGGATCAGGTTTTGACGTTGGTGCTGTTGGGGCAGACCAAAATGGCAAAGGCAGCTAAGGGTATGCTGGTGGCTTTCATTGATTTCACTAAAGCTTACAACACGGTAGACCGAGGGAAGATGTGGTGGTGCTTAGAATGACTGGGTGTAAATAGTAGGTTTCTGAGTTTTTTTTAAAGCGCTTTACCAAGATAGCTCATGTAAGGTGAAGGTGCAGGACAGGTTAAACGAAGAATTCGGTGTTGGCATGAGATTGAGGCAGGGCTGCATTCTCTCTCCTTTACTATTCTCCTTGTACATTAATGGTGTAGTGACAAGGTTGCATGATGAGAAGTGCTTAGGATTCGTTCACACTAGCCAGGGTTCAAAATAGTTCTTAGACGTTTTGGCAGCTTTCAGCTGCCCTCATCAGTAAATGGTACAAGAAAGCGCTCAAGTCATTTAAATACAAGATGGTGACAAGTGGTGATGTGACAGCAGATGAGGAGAGTGTGAAATATGAATTTCTATTGAATTCTATATAACATTGGTGACTATAATTAGCACAAAATTAGCATCTAGGCAGTCAGTACAATACATGCTTGTTATAGAACAATAATCAGTCTAATAGTGCCGTGTACACCGTAGGCAAAGTTCCCTTCTCGCGGTTCAGTGTGCCTGCAGTGCGCTGAATGTGCCAGCTTTCCAAGAGGCAACGGTTGGTTGCAATAGGATGGTGATCAACCACCTCCGCTCTGGTAAGGTCCACGGGATGGCCTGTTTCCAGAGCATGCTCAGCAAGGGCAGAGGTGGCTACATCTCCTTTCTTCAGGGCCTGCCGGTGTTCTGCCAGCCAGTGTTTCAGGCTTCTTCCGGTCTGACCAATATACCTCCTAGGGCAGCCCTCACATGGCACACAGTACACAACACCTTTCTGCTTATCCGGGGGTACCACTTGTCACCATCATGTATTTAAATGACTTGAGCACTTTCTTGTACCATTTACTGATGACTTATTCTTAAATACTTCGTTATGATACTAGGCCAGCGCCAAGCATACGCAGGACGTTCTCGTAAAGAAGCAGCCGAAAAACAGGCCCCGTTTATTTTGTTTTTGTAGTACAAAACAAAATGGCTGTCCCGGAGGCTTTTGTTCATCTGGTTAGATATCATCTTTGTTACCATTTCGCTGTCTAACCAATGAACGAAAGTTGTTCAAATAGAGTTCCAAGAAGGTTATAATTGTTTAGGAGCTTAAATAAATTTGCTTGAGATTTGGAGCTTCAAAGCTACTGAGGTTAAACGGCCATTGCATGAACGTCCTCACATGAATGCTATACAGACTATATAGATTTCCGACAGCAGCTATCAGTTTGTATAGGTAACATTAGTGAGGGCAAGGCAACTGAATAGCTAGTCTTGCGTATCCAGACCTTTTTCTGTATTGCACAACACCGGTGTTGTGCAATAGAGGAAAAGGTCTGGCTACTGAGTAGCGAGCTAGCTACTGGTTTTGGACAGATAACTAGGAAGCTATCAGAGTGCATGAAGCTGTGAAACTGCAAGGCATGTGCACCTGTGCAAAGCATCCAAACACTGAACATACTTTTTCATGCAATGTCCAACTCTCCAATGAGTGTGCATGTTTAGGCGCAGCTTTCTTGATTTGTATCTAAAACCCTGATGCATTCATGCCTACTTCCGGACTGTGTGGTGGATCCTAGGGTCACTCTAGCATTTATATAGAGTGATGCTAAATGGCACACACATATGGGCAATATTGAAAGCAATTAGTTTGAGTTTGGGGTGCCTCATTTGGCACCCAACGAGTTTTTGGGGCGCCGAAGGCTCCCCTATATTGTTTTCAGATTTATGTTTTTTTACTTATAAACTATACATACTATATATAAATTATAATAATTATAATTTGTGTATATATATTTGTTGCATGATGAAGCCATACATCAAAGACGGGAAGTGTGCAATATCAAGTCCAATGCACACTTCGGTGTGCATTAGCCTTCTAAGAGCCCCCCTATAGACATAACAAAAATGAAATGAACCAATAACAATATGGATTAGACCAATCATCTTCCAGATATGTACAAACAGTTTTGTCTACTTCAGATTCTTTGTTTACTTTCTCATAAGCTGCAGCTGGAAGTACCTACAAACTCATCACAAAGAATAAAATCAGCACCTTGCATAAACACTAATGTCAGCTGAAAGCAATTGATGTATACGATTAGGAAAGTATCTAAATGATTTTACTGCTTCAAATATGGCTCTTCAGTCTTTGTAGAAAGCCAGGCATCGCTCTTTCACCTTCATCCACTCCCAAAACGTCTTTTGTGCTCTCCTTCTGTGTTCTTCGGCGTGTAGCGTTTCGACATCTGCTCAAAGTCGTCGTCAAGCGCGCAGTCTAATTCATCAGAGGGATGAATAATTAGACCGCGCGCTTTCCACGGCTTTAAACCGGGGGACGGCCTCCATTGTATTCGCTGCGTGCATAGCCATATCGGTACCTTTCGGACAGAATAGGATCCTAACTAGTATCGCTGGAAACGTTAGTCTATTTCGTTCGATAGCGAGAGAAACATCTCTGCTACAAATCGTTAAAATTGCAACAAGCCAGTTATAACATGGACGCTTGGGCGCTTAGCTCATTTAAAGCCCTCGGGCGCTTCGCGCCCTCGTGCAATAAATAAGCCAGGGCCCTCGCGTCCATGTTATAACTATTACATATGGCTGCGACCACCTTAGCTGACTCGGCCTCGGTTTCTGAGGAACATTTGACGTATCAAACGCCACTGGTGAGCAGATATGCCAGCAAAGAGATGTGCTACAACTTCTCTGACCAGAAGAAGTTCTCCACGTGGCGCAAACTGTGGCTCTACCTCGCAACAGTGGAGAAGGTAACGGCACACGAGGGAGCAGCAATGCTTCGGCGTGTAAGCCAGATATCAGAAAAACACGATGCATGCATCTGTGACCGCCTTTGATTGCATGGCGGTGGCAATGTACGGCAGGAGGGATACGGTGGCGCTATACGTTCTTCACTGCTGTTATATACCCTGCCTGTATACAGAACAGTGCTTCAGTGTGCTTTCATCCAGGTACAAGCCGGTGTCATTCCTTAGGGTTATTCCCCACCGCATGCAGTGTGCACGTGCAAGGCAGTGCAGTACAGGTGTGCCACAGGTCACAGACTAGTGCCTTTGTCACCACAGTGACACACCCTTGTCACCACAGGGACACACCCTTGTCACCACAGGGACATGCCCTTGTCACCACAGGGACACACCCTTGTCACCACAGGGACACACCCTGGTCACCACAAGGTCATGTCCTTGTCAGTACAAGGCCTTGCCCTTGTCACCACAAGGACATGTCCTTGTCACCACGTGGTCATGTCCTTGTCACCACGTGGTCATGTCCTTGTCACCACGTGGTCATGTCCTTGTCACCACGTGGTCATGTCCTTGTCACCACGTGGTCATGTCCTTGTCACCACAAGGGCATGTCCTGTCACCACAAGGGCATGTCCTTGCCAAGCAGAGACTGTCCTTCAAACACAGGCACTTCAATATAGCACTAAATTAATTATGTGAGTGGTAGTGCCAATCATTGCATGGCTGCTGTATGTACAGGATTGTATATACATATATACTATATACATACATTGTATAGGGTATACAGGTTATGGTATAATTACATATATACTATACCCTGTATCTGTGTATCTGTGATACATGCAGTGTTTACATATGATAACTCAAGTGCTTTGTAGAGGTCTGTATGGTGCATGAGGTCCTAGGCCCTTCAGTGGAGCAGTGAGGTCCTAGGCCCTTCAGTGGAGCAGTGCTTACGTAAAATAGCTGGGCTGAGGGTTGCCAAATGGAATCAATATACACTTGATACAGTGTATGATAAATTGATGGTAGGTTTGAAGAGGGGTCTCAAGGAAGTGACTTGTGACAAGCAGAAGAAGGACAAGTGTGGTTCACCAAGGATTTGGCAAACATGAGGATGGAGCTACATTGTAGGGAATCAAAGTGATTGTGAAGTAAGGGAGGGAATGATCACAAGCAGACGAGAAGTGAGTACCTGGAGATGAGGCTGATCTACTCGAAGGCAGTGAGAAGGGAAAAGAGGTCATACTAAAGGAGGATGCGGGACAGGCTAGAACAAGAACTGAAATGTCCGAAGAAGTTCTGGAAATCAATGAAGAAGATGAGTATTGGTCAGAAGAAAGAAGGTGTGTGTGATCTCTTGGAAGCTTATGATAAAGATGGCAATGTTAAGGCAGGGGAAGAGGCAGTGAAGGTTTGGAAAGAGCACTTCACTAAAGTCTTAGGTGCGAGTAATGAGGGAGCAGGGAGTGATGAAGAGCAAATTGGTGATAGTGCTGACATCAATAACTGGGGCACTCACAGGTTGGACTTTAGTGAGAGGCTCTGTCAACCTATTTCAAGAGAGGAGGTTGCATGGGCTTTGGATAAGGTTAAGAAGGATGCGGCATGCACCTGGGAAAGATGGGGCGACTGTTGACATGATGTCAGCAGACGTGTTGTTCGACGTTTGGTGTGCTTTGTTTGAGGTGTGTTAGGAGTATGGGATGGTACCATCATTGTGGAGGGAGAGTCTAGTGGTTCCTGTCCCGAAGAAGCAATCTAGAGGTACATGCATCGTAGACAGTTTCTGAGGGATATCCCTGACATCTACAGTGAGCAAGGTGTTGTGTATGATGCTGAATGCCAGACTGAGTGATGTGGCTGAGGAAGAAGGACTGATTGCAGAAGAGCAAGGTGGGTTTCACAAGCAGAGGGGATGCAGGGATCAGGTTTTGACGTTGGTGCTGTTGGGGCAGACCAAAATGGCAAAGGCAGCTAAGGGTATGCTGGTGGCTTTCATTGATTTCACTAAAGCTTACAACACGGTAGACCGAGGGAAGATGTGGTGGTGCTTAGAATGACTGGGTGTAAATAGTAGGTTTCTGAGTTTTTTTTAAAGCGCTTTACCAAGATAGCTCATGTAAGGTGAAGGTGCAGGACAGGTTAAACGAAGAATTCGGTGTTGGCATGAGATTGAGGCAGGGCTGCATTCTCTCTCCTTTACTATTCTCCTTGTACATTAATGGTGTAGTGACAAGGTTGCATGATGAGAAGTGCTTAGGATTCGTTCACACTAGCCAGGGTTCAAAATAGTTCTTAGACGTTTTGGCAGCTTTCAGCTGCCCTCATCAGTAAATGGTACAAGAAAGCGCTCAAGTCATTTAAATACAAGATGGTGACAAGTGGTGATGTGACAGCAGATGAGGAGAGTGTGAAATATGAATTTCTATTGAATTCTATATAACATTGGTGACTATAATTAGCACAAAATTAGCATCTAGGCAGTCAGTACAATACATGCTTGTTATAGAACAATAATCAGTCTAATAGTGCCGTGTACACCGTAGGCAAAGTTCCCTTCTCGCGGTTCAGTGTGCCTGCAGTGCGCTGAATGTGCCAGCTTTCCAAGAGGCAACGGTTGGTTGCAATAGGATGGTGATCAACCACCTCCGCTCTGGTAAGGTCCACGGGATGGCCTGTTTCCAGAGCATGCTCAGCAAGGGCAGAGGTGGCTACATCTCCTTTCTTCAGGGCCTGCCGGTGTTCTGCCAGCCAGTGTTTCAGGCTTCTTCCGGTCTGACCAATATACCTCCTAGGGCAGCCCTCACATGGCACACAGTACACAACACCTTTCTGCTTATCCGGGGGTACCACTTGTCACCATCATGTATTTAAATGACTTGAGCACTTTCTTGTACCATTTACTGATGACTTATTCTTAAATACTTCGTTATGATACTAGGCCAGCGCCAAGCATACGCAGGACGTTCTCGTAAAGAAGCAGCCGAAAAACAGGCCCCGTTTATTTTGTTTTTGTAGTACAAAACAAAATGGCTGTCCCGGAGGCTTTTGTTCATCTGGTTAGATATCATCTTTGTTACCATTTCGCTGTCTAACCAATGAACGAAAGTTGTTCAAATAGAGTTCCAAGAAGGTTATAATTGTTTAGGAGCTTAAATAAATTTGCTTGAGATTTGGAGCTTCAAAGCTACTGAGGTTAAACGGCCATTGCATGAACGTCCTCACATGAATGCTATACAGACTATATAGATTTCCGACAGCAGCTATCAGTTTGTATAGGTAACATTAGTGAGGGCAAGGCAACTGAATAGCTAGTCTTGCGTATCCAGACCTTTTTCTGTATTGCACAACACCGGTGTTGTGCAATAGAGGAAAAGGTCTGGCTACTGAGTAGCGAGCTAGCTACTGGTTTTGGACAGATAACTAGGAAGCTATCAGAGTGCATGAAGCTGTGAAACTGCAAGGCATGTGCACCTGTGCAAAGCATCCAAACACTGAACATACTTTTTCATGCAATGTCCAACTCTCCAATGAGTGTGCATGTTTAGGCGCAGCTTTCTTGATTTGTATCTAAAACCCTGATGCATTCATGCCTACTTCCGGACTGTGTGGTGGATCCTAGGGTCACTCTAGCATTTATATAGAGTGATGCTAAATGGCACACACATATGGGCAATATTGAAAGCAATTAGTTTGAGTTTGGGGTGCCTCATTTGGCACCCAACGAGTTTTTGGGGCGCCGAAGGCTCCCCTATATTGTTTTCAGATTTATGTTTTTTTACTTATAAACTATACATACTATATATAAATTATAATAATTATAATTTGTGTATATATATTTGTTGCATGATGAAGCCATACATCAAAGACGGGAAGTGTGCAATATCAAGTCCAATGCACACTTCGGTGTGCATTAGCCTTCTAAGAGCCCCCCTATAGACATAACAAAAATGAAATGAACCAATAACAATATGGATTAGACCAATCATCTTCCAGATATGTACAAACAGTTTTGTCTACTTCAGATTCTTTGTTTACTTTCTCATAAGCTGCAGCTGGAAGTACCTACAAACTCATCACAAAGAATAAAATCAGCACCTTGCATAAACACTAATGTCAGCTGAAAGCAATTGATGTATACGATTAGGAAAGTATCTAAATGATTTTACTGCTTCAAATATGGCTCTTCAGTCTTTGTAGAAAGCCAGGCATCGCTCTTTCACCTTCATCCACTCCCAAAACGTCTTTTGTGCTCTCCTTCTGTGTTCTTCGGCGTGTAGCGTTTCGACATCTGCTCAAAGTCGTCGTCAAGCGCGCAGTCTAATTCATCAGAGGGATGAATAATTAGACCGCGCGCTTTCCACGGCTTTAAACCGGGGGACGGCCTCCATTGTATTCGCTGCGTGCATAGCCATATCGGTACCTTTCGGACAGAATAGGATCCTAACTAGTATCGCTGGAAACGTTAGTCTATTTCGTTCGATAGCGAGAGAAACATCTCTGCTACAAATCGTTAAAATTGCAACAAGCCAGTTATAACATGGACGCTTGGGCGCTTAGCTCATTTAAAGCCCTCGGGCGCTTCGCGCCCTCGTGCAATAAATAAGCCAGGGCCCTCGCGTCCATGTTATAACTATTACATATGGCTGCGACCACCTTAGCTGACTCGGCCTCGGTTTCTGAGGAACATTTGACGTATCAAACGCCACTGGTGAGCAGATATGCCAGCAAAGAGATGTGCTACAACTTCTCTGACCAGAAGAAGTTCTCCACGTGGCGCAAACTGTGGCTCTACCTCGCAACAGTGGAGAAGGTAACGGCACACGAGGGAGCAGCAATGCTTCGGCGTGTAAGCCAGATATCAGAAAAACACGATGCATGCATCTGTGACCGCCTTTGATTGCATGGCGGTGGCAATGTACGGCAGGAGGGATACGGTGGCGCTATACGTTCTTCACTGCTGTTATATACCCTGCCTGTATACAGAACAGTGCTTCAGTGTGCTTTCATCCAGGTACAAGCCGGTGTCATTCCTTAGGGTTATTCCCCACCGCATGCAGTGTGCACGTGCAAGGCAGTGCAGTACAGGTGTGCCACAGGTCACAGACTAGTGCCTTTGTCACCACAGTGACACACCCTTGTCACCACAGGGACACACCCTTGTCACCACAGGGACATGCCCTTGTCACCACAGGGACACACCCTTGTCACCACAGGGACACACCCTGGTCACCACAAGGTCATGTCCTTGTCAGTACAAGGCCTTGCCCTTGTCACCACAAGGACATGTCCTTGTCACCACGTGGTCATGTCCTTGTCACCACGTGGTCATGTCCTTGTCACCACGTGGTCATGTCCTTGTCACCACAAGGGCATGTCCTGTCACCACAAGGGCATGTCCTTGCCAAGCAGAGACTGTCCTTCAAACACAGGCACTTCAATATAGCACTAAATTAATTATGTGAGTGGTAGTGCCAATCATTGCATGGCTGCTGTATGTACAGGATTGTATATACATATATACTATATACATACATTGTATAGGGTATACAGGTTATGGTATAATTACATATATACTATACCCTGTATCTGTGTATCTGTGATACATGCAGTGTTTACATATGATAACTCAAGTGCTTTGTAGAGGTCTGTATGGTGCATGAGGTCCTAGGCCCTTCAGTGGAGCAGTGAGGTCCTAGGCCCTTCAGTGGAGCAGTGCTTACGTAAAATAGCTGGGCTGAGGGTTGCCAAATGGAATCAATATACACTTGATACAGTGTATGATAAATTGATGGTAGGTTTGAAGAGGGGTCTCAAGGAAGTGACTTGTGACAAGCAGAAGAAGGACAAGTGTGGTTCACCAAGGATTTGGCAAACATGAGGATGGAGCTACATTGTAGGGAATCAAAGTGATTGTGAAGTAAGGGAGGGAATGATCACAAGCAGACGAGAAGTGAGTACCTGGAGATGAGGCTGATCTACTCGAAGGCAGTGAGAAGGGAAAAGAGGTCATACTAAAGGAGGATGCGGGACAGGCTAGAACAAGAACTGAAATGTCCGAAGAAGTTCTGGAAATCAATGAAGAAGATGAGTATTGGTCAGAAGAAAGAAGGTGTGTGTGATCTCTTGGAAGCTTATGATAAAGATGGCAATGTTAAGGCAGGGGAAGAGGCAGTGAAGGTTTGGAAAGAGCACTTCACTAAAGTCTTAGGTGCGAGTAATGAGGGAGCAGGGAGTGATGAAGAGCAAATTGGTGATAGTGCTGACATCAATAACTGGGGCACTCACAGGTTGGACTTTAGTGAGAGGCTCTGTCAACCTATTTCAAGAGAGGAGGTTGCATGGGCTTTGGATAAGGTTAAGAAGGATGCGGCATGCACCTGGGAAAGATGGGGCGACTGTTGACATGATGTCAGCAGACGTGTTGTTCGACGTTTGGTGTGCTTTGTTTGAGGTGTGTTAGGAGTATGGGATGGTACCATCATTGTGGAGGGAGAGTCTAGTGGTTCCTGTCCCGAAGAAGCAATCTAGAGGTACATGCATCGTAGACAGTTTCTGAGGGATATCCCTGACATCTACAGTGAGCAAGGTGTTGTGTATGATGCTGAATGCCAGACTGAGTGATGTGGCTGAGGAAGAAGGACTGATTGCAGAAGAGCAAGGTGGGTTTCACAAGCAGAGGGGATGCAGGGATCAGGTTTTGACGTTGGTGCTGTTGGGGCAGACCAAAATGGCAAAGGCAGCTAAGGGTATGCTGGTGGCTTTCATTGATTTCACTAAAGCTTACAACACGGTAGACCGAGGGAAGATGTGGTGGTGCTTAGAATGACTGGGTGTAAATAGTAGGTTTCTGAGTTTTTTTTAAAGCGCTTTACCAAGATAGCTCATGTAAGGTGAAGGTGCAGGACAGGTTAAACGAAGAATTCGGTGTTGGCATGAGATTGAGGCAGGGCTGCATTCTCTCTCCTTTACTATTCTCCTTGTACATTAATGGTGTAGTGACAAGGTTGCATGATGAGAAGTGCTTAGGATTCGTTCACACTAGCCAGGGTTCAAAATAGTTCTTAGACGTTTTGGCAGCTTTCAGCTGCCCTCATCAGTAAATGGTACAAGAAAGCGCTCAAGTCATTTAAATACAAGATGGTGACAAGTGGTGATGTGACAGCAGATGAGGAGAGTGTGAAATATGAATTTCTATTGAATTCTATATAACATTGGTGACTATAATTAGCACAAAATTAGCATCTAGGCAGTCAGTACAATACATGCTTGTTATAGAACAATAATCAGTCTAATAGTGCCGTGTACACCGTAGGCAAAGTTCCCTTCTCGCGGTTCAGTGTGCCTGCAGTGCGCTGAATGTGCCAGCTTTCCAAGAGGCAACGGTTGGTTGCAATAGGATGGTGATCAACCACCTCCGCTCTGGTAAGGTCCACGGGATGGCCTGTTTCCAGAGCATGCTCAGCAAGGGCAGAGGTGGCTACATCTCCTTTCTTCAGGGCCTGCCGGTGTTCTGCCAGCCAGTGTTTCAGGCTTCTTCCGGTCTGACCAATATACCTCCTAGGGCAGCCCTCACATGGCACACAGTACACAACACCTTTCTGCTTATCCGGGGGTACCACTTGTCACCATCATGTATTTAAATGACTTGAGCACTTTCTTGTACCATTTACTGATGACTTATTCTTAAATACTTCGTTATGATACTAGGCCAGCGCCAAGCATACGCAGGACGTTCTCGTAAAGAAGCAGCCGAAAAACAGGCCCCGTTTATTTTGTTTTTGTAGTACAAAACAAAATGGCTGTCCCGGAGGCTTTTGTTCATCTGGTTAGATATCATCTTTGTTACCATTTCGCTGTCTAACCAATGAACGAAAGTTGTTCAAATAGAGTTCCAAGAAGGTTATAATTGTTTAGGAGCTTAAATAAATTTGCTTGAGATTTGGAGCTTCAAAGCTACTGAGGTTAAACGGCCATTGCATGAACGTCCTCACATGAATGCTATACAGACTATATAGATTTCCGACAGCAGCTATCAGTTTGTATAGGTAACATTAGTGAGGGCAAGGCAACTGAATAGCTAGTCTTGCGTATCCAGACCTTTTTCTGTATTGCACAACACCGGTGTTGTGCAATAGAGGAAAAGGTCTGGCTACTGAGTAGCGAGCTAGCTACTGGTTTTGGACAGATAACTAGGAAGCTATCAGAGTGCATGAAGCTGTGAAACTGCAAGGCATGTGCACCTGTGCAAAGCATCCAAACACTGAACATACTTTTTCATGCAATGTCCAACTCTCCAATGAGTGTGCATGTTTAGGCGCAGCTTTCTTGATTTGTATCTAAAACCCTGATGCATTCATGCCTACTTCCGGACTGTGTGGTGGATCCTAGGGTCACTCTAGCATTTATATAGAGTGATGCTAAATGGCACACACATATGGGCAATATTGAAAGCAATTAGTTTGAGTTTGGGGTGCCTCATTTGGCACCCAACGAGTTTTTGGGGCGCCGAAGGCTCCCCTATATTGTTTTCAGATTTATGTTTTTTTACTTATAAACTATACATACTATATATAAATTATAATAATTATAATTTGTGTATATATATTTGTTGCATGATGAAGCCATACATCAAAGACGGGAAGTGTGCAATATCAAGTCCAATGCACACTTCGGTGTGCATTAGCCTTCTAAGAGCCCCCCTATAGACATAACAAAAATGAAATGAACCAATAACAATATGGATTAGACCAATCATCTTCCAGATATGTACAAACAGTTTTGTCTACTTCAGATTCTTTGTTTACTTTCTCATAAGCTGCAGCTGGAAGTACCTACAAACTCATCACAAAGAATAAAATCAGCACCTTGCATAAACACTAATGTCAGCTGAAAGCAATTGATGTATACGATTAGGAAAGTATCTAAATGATTTTACTGCTTCAAATATGGCTCTTCAGTCTTTGTAGAAAGCCAGGCATCGCTCTTTCACCTTCATCCACTCCCAAAACGTCTTTTGTGCTCTCCTTCTGTGTTCTTCGGCGTGTAGCGTTTCGACATCTGCTCAAAGTCGTCGTCAAGCGCGCAGTCTAATTCATCAGAGGGATGAATAATTAGACCGCGCGCTTTCCACGGCTTTAAACCGGGGGACGGCCTCCATTGTATTCGCTGCGTGCATAGCCATATCGGTACCTTTCGGACAGAATAGGATCCTAACTAGTATCGCTGGAAACGTTAGTCTATTTCGTTCGATAGCGAGAGAAACATCTCTGCTACAAATCGTTAAAATTGCAACAAGCCAGTTATAACATGGACGCTTGGGCGCTTAGCTCATTTATAGCCCTCGGGCGCTTCGCGCCCTCGTGCAATAAATAAGCCAGGGCCCTCGCGTCCATGTTATAACTATTACATATGGCTGCGATCACCTTAGCTGACTCGGCCTCGGTTTCTGAGGAACATTTGACGTATCAAACGCCACTGGTGAGCAGATATGCCAGCAAAGAGATGTGCTACAACTTCTCTGACCAGAAGAAGTTCTCCACGTGGCGCAAACTGTGGCTCTACCTCGCAACAGTGGAGAAGGTAACGGCACACGAGGGAGCAGCAATGCTTCGGCGTGTAAGCCAGATATCAGAAAAACACGATGCATGCATCTGTGACCGCCTTTGATTGCATGGCGGTGGCAATGTACGGCAGGAGGGATACGGTGGCGCTATACGTTCTTCACTGCTGTTATATACCCTGCCTGTATACAGAACAGTGCTTCAGTGTGCTTTCATCCAGGTACAAGCCGGTGTCATTCCTTAGGGTTATTCCCCACCGCATGCAGTGTGCACGTGCAAGGCAGTGCAGTACAGGTGTGCCACAGGTCACAGACTAGTGCCTTTGTCACCACAGTGACACACCCTTGTCACCACAGGGACACACCCTTGTCACCACAGGGACATGCCCTTGTCACCACAGGGACACACCCTTGTCACCACAGGGACACACCCTGGTCACCACAAGGTCATGTCCTTGTCAGTACAAGGCCTTGCCCTTGTCACCACAAGGACATGTCCTTGTCACCACGTGGTCATGTCCTTGTCACCACGTGGTCATGTCCTTGTCACCACGTGGTCATGTCCTTGTCACCACGTGGTCATGTCCTTGTCACCACAAGGGCATGTCCTGTCACCACAAGGGCATGTCCTTGCCAAGCAGAGACTGTCCTTCAAACACAGGCACTTCAATATAGCACTAAATTAATTATGTGAGTGGTAGTGCCAATCATTGCATGGCTGCTGTATGTACAGGATTGTATATACATATATACTATATACATACATTGTATAGGGTATACAGGTTATGGTATAATTACATATATACTATACCCTGTATCTGTGTATCTGTGATACATGCAGTGTTTACATATGATAACTCAAGTGCTTTGTAGAGGTCTGTATGGTGCATGAGGTCCTAGGCCCTTCAGTGGAGCAGTGAGGTCCTAGGCCCTTCAGTGGAGCAGTGCTTACGTAAAATAGCTGGGCTGAGGGTTGCCAAATGGAATCAATATACACTTGATACAGTGTATGATAAATTGATGGTAGGTTTGAAGAGGGGTCTCAAGGAAGTGACTTGTGACAAGCAGAAGAAGGACAAGTGTGGTTCACCAAGGATTTGGCAAACATGAGGATGGAGCTACATTGTAGGGAATCAAAGTGATTGTGAAGTAAGGGAGGGAATGATCACAAGCAGACGAGAAGTGAGTACCTGGAGATGAGGCTGATCTACTCGAAGGCAGTGAGAAGGGAAAAGAGGTCATACTAAAGGAGGATGCGGGACAGGCTAGAACAAGAACTGAAATGTCCGAAGAAGTTCTGGAAATCAATGAAGAAGATGAGTATTGGTCAGAAGAAAGAAGGTGTGTGTGATCTCTTGGAAGCTTATGATAAAGATGGCAATGTTAAGGCAGGGGAAGAGGTAGTGAAGGTTTGGAAAGAGCACTTCACTAAAGTCTTAGGTGCGAGTAATGAGGGAGCAGTGGGTGATGAAGAGCAAATTGGTGATAGTGCTGACATCAATAACTGGGGCACTCACTTGGGCAAACCGCAGGAAACGTTTATCTGGGACAGCGTTGTCGTGTAAACGTAGCCTAAATAAGCCAGCGCCCTCGCGTCCATGTTATAACTATTACATATGGCTGCGACCACCTTAGCTGACTCGGCCTCGGTTTCTGAGGAACATTTGACATATCAAACGCCACTGGTGAGCAGATATGCCAGCAAAGAGATGTGCTAGCTACAACTTCTCTGACCAGAAGAAGTTCTCCACGTGGCGCAAACTGTGGCTCTACCTCGCAACAGTGGAGAAGGTAACGGCACACGAGGGAGCAGCAATGCTTCGGCGTGTAAGCCAGATATCAGAAAAACACGATGCATGCATCTGTGACCGCCTTTGACAGAACACTGAACATACTTTTTCATGCAATGTCCAACTCTCCAATGAGTGTGCATGTTTAGGCGCAGCTTTCTTGATTTGTACCACAACGTCCTTAGGCTGGACAGCGCATTCTGGCTGATAGTAGTTTTACAGTTAGGGATCTCATTGCACAGAAAAGTGCATTCTTGACCATCTCCTCTTTTTTGAGAGGTGTATCAAGATTAACTGGGCAGCAAGCAATGGAAGCTCCACTGTAGCCAGTGTCAGAATAGGTGTTGAGAATGCAATTAAATGACTTAAGGAGTTCCGCTTACTGTATGGTACCGAATCGCATCATAGATCCTCTATGATCGCATGAACAAGGGAATTTTAGACGATATTTTTGTTATAGCCTCTGCTCTGTGCAATTTGCAACCACCACTCATCACATAATTTATGTGATATAAAATAACAAGATCACCCCTGCCTGCTTGCCAAAGTCCAGGGTTGATGACTGTGCTACAGTACCTCCCACTGCTGATGGCCTTGACCAGGCACATGACAAGCTAGTGCATGCAGCTGGAGAGACTTCAGCTAGAGTGAACAGCAAAGCTGTCACATGAACACAGCTCTGGGTTTCACCTGCTGCACAATAGCAAGTAGCACCTTCAACCGTAAATTGGGGCCCTTCCAACTGTACACTCCGAGCGAGGTTGGTGGGGAGGAGTTTGCTTGTGCATTGTAGGCCTACACTTTGCACAAATATACATATGACTTCCCGGAAGAGCTCCTTCGATGTCGTATATAAGATGCCCGCACTGACACTAATAGTTCTTTGTAAACCCGTCCAAGCGCTTCAAGTACAGAATAGCCCGCTCTTCCGTGACTTGAGGCAGCTCACTGATACTCCAGCCACTGTTCGGCAGGCTCTCAAAAGATAGCGCTGCTGGGGCGCTGAGGTTTTGGAACGCTACAGCTCCTAGCACGGCTTGCAACGCTTCCGCCTCCTGAAAGTCGAAGACTCTCTTCACAAGCTCATTCTTTCAACCGCTCCATGCGGGCAACATGTCCTGCCCAGTGCAATCTCTTGGCAGCTACCACATCTTCAAGCATTTCTTCCACTCCAAACCTATTCCTCACTTCAGCAATGGTGATTCAACCAGTGCGCTGCTCGGTCTTGGTTATGCCAAGATACGTCTGAGACGTTGTTAAAGGACTCTAACTTCCTAGTCACAGCCCTCTTGTTCACCTAGGCCTATATCTCATAGAGCAGCATCCCCATGACCACAGCACGATACACCATCCTATTTGTTTCCAGGGAGAGCTTGTTGTATTGGAAGACTGGTCTACAGAGTGCACCAAAGAAGGCTCTTGATGCCCTAGCAATCCTGTCCTCCACTTCCTTCAGGGTCTCGCCATGTACCTCAACTATAGACCCTAATCTGAAGTCAGGCACAGTCTTGATGGTATCTCCCCTGATGCCAATCAGCTGTAGGTCGTCTTCACTCCACATGCCTGCAACTAGGAGCTTGGTCTTGGGGAGGCTAAGTGTCAGGCCCCACTCTGATGCCACCTCGTCTAGTGTCTGAGCTGCCATCTCAATCTCTTTTCTCTTGACAACCCCACCAAGCTGCATCATCTGCAAACTGAAGCGTGGTAGTGGTGGTCTTCAAATGCCGCCTCGTTCTCTCCCCCACCAGATGCCCTCCACATTTGTAGTGAACCTCCACACCAAAAGGCTGGCTCCTCTTGCGAAACGTTCTGTGACAAAGTTGAAGTACAGATGGAACAGGGTGGGAGCGATGGTACATCCCTGCCATTAGTTACCTCAATATCTGGGGTGGTTGTGCCATCCATTGTGACCTCTGTCTTCATGCCATCATGCAAGGACCTTATGATGTTTACCAACGTGGGAGGAATTCCATACTTCCTTAGCACCTGCCACAAAGCTTCCCTTGGTATGGAGTCATACGGCTTGCGGAGGTCAATGAACAGAAGGTAGAGTGTGGTGTTGTGCTCTAAGGCCTTCTCCATGAGCTGCTGGGCACAGAATATCCTGTCAGCACACCCCTTGCACTTCTTCAGCAACCTTCTGGAGCCTCATTTGTAGGACCTTGGTGAAGACCTTCCCCATCACATCCAGTAGGCTGATTCCCCGCCAATTATCACACTGTGTAAGGTCACCTTTTTGGGAGATTGCACATCTCTCCACCCCTGGGGCACTCTCTGCTCCATCCATACAGTGTGGAACATGTCTAGGGTGTAGTCCATCGTCGTTTCTCCACAACCTCTCATCATCTCAGAGAGGATACCATTCTTGCCACCAGCCTTCCCTCCCTTCAGCTTTCACCACCTCTGCAGTTGGCAGGTCAGCTAGCTCACTTCTTATTGGATGCTCTTCCACTGCATCTACCACGTCCACATCATAGCTGCTGTGTACATTAAGGACACTATTGAAGTGTTGATGCCGCCGCTGGAGAGTGCTGTCATGGCCAGCACACAGATTGCCATCCAGGTCTTTGATAGCATGAGGTCTCACTGGTCACAGACCAGCTCTTCCTTGCTGCTGCTCTCTCAGTCCCTTCCAGGCCCCCTGCCCTTCCTCACCGCTGCCTCTACTTCTCCTGCTTTCTTCTGGAACCATACATTCTTGCCGCGCCTTCTCATGTGGTACTTCCCGTCTCTTCATCACGTATCTCTGTCTATCTCTAGGACAGCGAGTTCTTAGCCATCTATAGAACAGATCATACCACTTGGTGATGAGTGTCTCCAGGGTGTGGATGTTGTCCTGGAACCAGTCAGGCTACTGTCTCTTCTCTTGCCCTAGAACAGCCTCTGCAGCCTTGTTCAATCCTTAATTCCTTGATGACCCTCCACTTTCTCTCTTCGCTAGCTTCCTGCCTCCAGGCTTGAGTCACCGAGCAAGCATGTCACCATAATTAATCCAAAGCCAGTAAAAGAAAGTACATCTAATGGGTTAAATACAGAGTACATGCTTCTTGTGGGTCTCAGCCACTGTCAAAATATCAGAACATGGCTGCACATAGTTCAGGACATGAACACAGGGACGGACAAGGCAAAAAACACACTGATGTCAGGCAACAGTGCGTTCTAGTCAGTAGCAACATGGCTGGTAGCAGGCTCTTTCCAGTTGCGCTTGCACCAGACCCGGTAGGACTGTAGCAGGCACGTGCGCACCACCTCCTTCTCCAGGGTACGTAGTCTTGTTTGGCTTTGGTGGCAGGGAACGACTGGTAGAGCTTGTCAAAGCTGTTGATGTTGATAAATCCTCTAGAACTGACTTCTAGTGTTAGCAGGTTGGCCTTGTAGCCGGCATCTCTGCAAGTGCCAAGGAGCTCTGTGTAGTGCTAAGTCTTCCTAGCCACAGCAGAGTCCACACAGAGCTCGAAGGGGAAAGTCAGCTCGATGATGGTGATGGCTGACCTGTCCCAAACAACGATGTCCGGCCGACTGTCTGTGCAGACAATGTGCTGCGGGAAGGAGTAGGGCTGGTTTGGCAGGTCCGCTGTGATGCTCTGAGATGGAGAGAGCTGGTCAGCCAGGAAGTCACGAATGCACATGAGGATGGCATCATGGCGGTCATTGTACCTCCTCCTGCTGAGTGCGTAGGGGCAGGCATTCAGCACATGAAGAAGGGTCTGCCTCTCCCCACACAGGATACATACAGGAGTTGTGATGCGCTTCCACAGATGCAGGTTGGCATTGTGTGATAGTGTATCTGTGAGGGAGTTGAGCGCGAATCTAAGCACTTGGTCAGGGAGGGTGGAGATTGTAGCTGACCAGAGTTGTGGGGCCCTGCTGTCATCCCGAAGTGGAAGGTTCTGCCTGGACAGACTGGTGCTGTGACGAAGACGAGCATCTGTGTCCGCTTCCTCCACTCTGGACTTGGCTCGCTCACGCACTTGCTTCGATGTTGCTCCTGGATCCTCCTGCATGGCCGCAACAATGACCTGGTATGGCTTAAAGGCTTGTCTGGTCAGAGTGGCTTCCTTCCTGGTCTCTTGAGTGGCAATCACTCTGACAAGTTAGCTCAGCTACTGCATTGCTGTATCTCTCTCTCACTTTGGGGTCCCTCAATTAAGCTAGAGTCTGATCTTATCAGCTGATGGCTTGGCAGACACCTTTATTGAGATCTTCACGCGCAGGAGCTTGTGGTCAGTCCAGCAATCTGCAGATCGGATCACACCAACATCACAGCACATCCTTCTCTGCAATCGGCGCATGATAACATAGTCAATACAGTGCTACTGCTTGCTCCCCTGATGCTGCCAGGTGAACTTGTGAATGTCTTTTTTCTCGAAGCAGGTGTTCATGATGGTCAGGTCATTCAATGCGCAGAAGGACAGTAGGTCTGCACCAGCTTCATTCATCCTCCCCACTCCATGAACGCCTTTCACTTCTTTCCAGGTCTCTTCACTATCTCCTTGTTCTGTGCTGCCGACTCTGGCATTGAAGTCACCAATCACCAGCAGCAGGTCATGCTCACTGACTGTATCCAGTGTATCTTGGAGGTAAGAGTAGAACCTCTCCTTTTCTTCTACTGGTACTTTAAAGGTGGGCACATACACTGATCACAGTGAGGTGTGTAGGAACTCTCGCTCCATCTGACTGCTTTGTGCCCATCTTCATTCTTCCCTTGATGACCCTTGGGCTCAATGGTTTCCATTATTCTGCTTCTCTCTCTGCTGCTCCCATCGCTGGGTTAAGCACAATGCCAACACCTTCACTCCTGAGTCGCAGAGACTCCTCAGGGACAGGTCGGCCAGAGTGGAGAATGGCGTATCCCTCCACCTCGTAGACAGCTTGCCCAAACCATTTGGACTCACTGGTCCCAGTCACACTCACTTCATATTTCTTCAGCTCTCTCACCCTCAGGGACACCTTTCGCTTCAGCTTCCACCAGAGTTCGCATGTTCCAACACCCTACACTGAACTGCCCTCGATAACTGCCTTTCGTCGTTCTCGGATTACTCCAGCTAGAAGCCACTTCGCTCAGCTTCTGGTGCGTATTTGAATTGACACTGAGGGTATGCAAATCCCCTGCAGTGCAGCCTCAATGCTTTACGTACGGCCACTGACAAGAGCCAGAACAGAAACTGCATGTAATGGCAGAACCAGGGGACCAATCATGTTAGCAAATGCTGCTACCGTCAGGGACTGTGAGGAGGTGTGATTGGACCTCCCCCCGACACACACACACACACACACACACACACACACACGCACACACACACATACACACACACACACACAATCCAAGTCCCAAACTTCTGTACTTCTCGAGAACTTAGCAGCCTGTTCTTGATGGTACTTCTCTTCTGTCTGTGTGAGGATTTCCTTAATGCTGATTTCGCCGCTTGGGCTACCTTCACACCCCTGTCTCACCATTCTGTCCGCCTCTGTGCAAAGGATCACACCTGAATCCTGTTTTGTAGCCTTATCCCTTGGTGGGTGAGGTGGCTGTCCTCACGCCAGGTCCCTCCACTTATTCTCGTGTTTCTCCTCTGCCTGTTGGGTTCTTGACAGTCCCAAGTCAGATTCTGAGGCACCTGACAGACCGATGTAATGTTGCAGTGTCCTGCTCCACAGTTGTCCCGAAACTGCGCCTCCCTTCGGCTCCTCTGACACACACACACACACACACACATGTGCGCAGGTCCGTTGGTAGTTCAGTGGGGAGGGGTGAACATTAGGCCTGCCCAGACAGCTATGACCTTGGTTCCAGGTGGGAGGTGCCTACTGAGGTGCTTGACAAGGATTGCGAACGCACGGTCATGTCGGGCTGTTGTATCTGCCATGTTGTATGGCAGGTTGGCAGTGGCTGAGTATGTGTAACTAGGGTTTGCTTGCATTGCTTCCAGATCTTCCCGCAGATTGTGCGCAGGTCCTGATGACAGCTTCTTCCACTGGCAAAGGTTTGCATTGTGGTGTGAACGAGTCCACTGATGCTGCCATAGCAAAGGCAAAATGCCCCTTCGGAAGCTTGGTCGCGGTAGAGCTCCATAGCTCATCATCTTGTGCTTTGATGGTGAAAAAGGTCACGCTCCTTAACCAAGGAGCTGACATGGATAAACAGGTGTTCATCATCACTCATAGCAACTCTCTTGCGAGCTTCCATGGCCAGTTTGCTACCTGAGGCACCAGGGGTGCTCCAAGATGGTGGTGATCACTTCCTCTGTAGGCTTGAGCTTCTTGTCGGGTACCTGTATCATGTGTGCTGGTGGTCCTAAGTGAGGAATATGCAACTTGGATCCCTTGATGTATCGGTTGACTAGTGAGCGGGGGGGGGGGGGGGGGGGGGGGGGGGGGGGGGGGGGGGGGGGGGGGGGGGGGGGGGGGGGGGGGGGGGGGGGGGGGGGGGGGGGGGGGGGGGGGGGGGGGGGGGGGGGGGGGGGGGGGGGGGGGGGGGGGGGGGGGGGGGGGGGGGGGGGGGGGGGGGGGGGGGGGGGGGGGGGGGGGGGGGGGGGGGGGGTGGGGGGGGGGGGGGGGGGGGGGGGGAGGGGGGGGGGGGGGGGGGGGGGGGGGGGGGGGGGGGGGGGGGGGGGGGGGGGGGGGGGGGGGGGGGGGGGGGGGGGGGGGGGGGGGATCTGGGCTTTCTTGTAGCATGTGGTAATGGGTGGAATGCTAGATCCTCTTTGGCTCTGAAGAGGAAGATGCGTGAGGGGGTCAGCAGATTGGCTGAGGTCACACCATTTCTTCAGCAGCTTGGTGATGGGGAGTTATAGTGTACATTGTACCCACGACAGTGGCAGGTCAGTTAGGGAGAGTAACCATGACAGCTGAGAAGGGTTGCATCTTTGGAGATCCTAAGCTTCTGTCGCTGAGAGAGTGGGGACTGGTCCTGTTAGTTGTAGGCTCTAGTTTTGACTGTACTTGGGCCTCGAATGGTGTCTGTGGAGAGTGTGGAGATGACCAGTAGACCCAGGAAGGAGGGTTGAGTTGCTCTCCTCAGCAATGGTTAGGTGTGGGTTGGTGCACTTGCCTGTCCTGGCCACATATGTATGGACATGGCTGTACAATTTTGGGACCATGTGTCATCAGCGTACTGTAGTACTGTAGGAATCTGTCGGGGGAGAGGCTGCTGAACTGGTAGCTTGCGTAGCTGCACTCTGATGTATGTAATGGTGTTGAGGTACAGGTTGATGATAACATCAAAAATGGTGTAGGATCCCTGACTCTCCCCCTGTCTAACCCATTCTTCCGGCTGCTCCACTGCTTTTACTAGTTCTTCTTCAGATAGTGCTTCTTCCGACTCTGCTCTACATGTGTCCTTTGCTCACCTCTCGCCAGTTCTTCAGCGTTCAAAGTGGCTCTTTTGGTTCAGGACAGCAGTAAAATGCCATTTCCAGCGTTGTTACAAATGGCAGTAATCACTGGATATTACGCCAACCTGACCAGGTCCAGTAAAAATGATACCATGACCATGGCCTTTGCCATTTGTCACAAATCCCCTACACTGGGCAATGTGTACAAATCCCCATCTGCCTCCAGCGTTGTTGTCTTTCTACTGCAGACAGGCAGGGTTCGCCTGCTTCATCCCTGATTGTACCGCTTTTGACAAGCACCAGACACTTCCTTTGCAATCAAATCTGCCTTGTTCAACTTCCTGGGCTTTACTGAGGAACCGAGCATTCGTAGCATTTCATACTGCTCTCCGTGCGTCTCTCCTAGCCCTAGCGAACTTCTCCTCTGACATGTGGGGATCCACTACCCCAACCATTTTGCATACAGGTTGTTTCTCTGCTGGAAACTGGATCGAGGGTCTCTGCACTATCTCTCCACCAGTCTGGATGTCTACGCTGCTCTCTTCCCAAAACTTCTGTTGCGGCTTCAATTAGATCCTGCTTTAATGGTTGTCCACTTCTCTTCTACTGTACTGTCTACTTTCCAGGCTGCTCTAGTTGAGGCGTTCAGTCGATCCTGTAAAAGATGTCTAGGGTTGTTTGTGGCACTGTCCATCTGTGGGTGTTGCATCTCAGTGCTGAGACATCGAACTTCCTTGGAGCTTGTTGTGAGGTTTTGTGGTAGCAATGCCCTCCTACAACCTTCACCTTGATCTGCAGGAGCTGGTGATCAGTGTGGCATTCAGCTCCTTGCTTCACAGCAGCATCGATGCATCTGGCACGGTCCTTCTGTCTCATGATGGCATAGTCGATGCAATGCTACTTCTTACTCTTTGGATGTTGCCATGTACGTACAGTACTTTTATGGATGTCTTTTTTTTCTAACCAGGTATTGCAAATTGTTGCATGTCTTGTTCAATGACAAGAACAAAACCTCCTTTCCTGCATCATTGGTCTCTTCCAGTCCGTGAAGGCCCCTAACATTCACACTCCAGTCATCTCCTTGTCCTGGAACCCAGATGGGCATTGAAGTCTTACACAGCTCTCTCTGAATGGTATTGAATCCAGCACTTGGTTGCAGGTCATTCAGGAACTGGTCCTTCTCCACTCTGCTTGCAGCAAAAGTTGGGGCATAGCAGGAGAGGATGCGTACACGACCTGAGTTGGTTTGGGCCTTGTTGTAAAGTAGCTGTGACAAGTCGCAGGCTCCATGCTTTCCACACTTCTCCCTCTGCTTTCCATGCAGATGCAGCTGGCCCATTCAGGACAATTGCCACACCCTCCCTCTGTGTCTGGGCTGTCCAGCTTGGGCTGTTGGTCGGCCGGCTGTTGGCACTATGCTCTCTTCCTACTTTGTACACCTCATTGCCAAACCATTTACGTAGTCTCCTGGAGTGCAGCTGCCACCAACTTGTGCCTCTCCAGTTCCCTGATGACTAGGTTAATCCGTCTGTCCTCTCCCTCAGTTGCCCCATCTTGCCGGGCAGTTTCCACGAGTCCTTTGCAGTCTACAAGTGACCAAACGTTCCACACAATCCTAGGTGCCAAACTGGGGAACATTTTCGCCTTGCTCTACGTATGTGCATTTATAGGGTCTTAGTTTAACCCGGGAGAACTGCAGGTTCTCCATGGGTGAGCGCGCGAGAGATGGGCGGAGTACGACATCAGTCGTCGCCCTGTACTCGCACTCATATTACTCCTCGCTTGCCAGCAGGGGCCCGTTGGGGATTGTTCCCCTTGTCTTCCCTCCAGCCGTTGGGGGAACGATGTCCCTCGTCCGCTCGTCAGGGCCCTGCCAGCACCAAACCAGGCCACAGGGTCGCCTGGCAGACCCGTGTGGTGTGGCTGTCCCTCTCGTTAGTCACTGACAGGGGTGCTCTGCTCCTTTCGCTTGCCGACCTTGACGTCTTCCGAGGTCTCAGACAACCTCCGCACCATGAACCAACACACACACACACACACACACCACAAAGAAAGCAAACATACGCATGTCTGGTTTCTCTATTGCAACTTGATATAAATATAGACAGACAGAAGATATATAGTTATATAGCTAGATGGGAATGGAGCAATACGTGGCCCATGGCTATTTCATCACTGTGTGACAGACTGTTCCTTGTTCTTATATACTGTTTGTACTTTTACATATCGTCCATATTTTTAAGACAGTTTCGTTGTTCTCTATATTATAATATTTTATATTTACTATTTATTCCTGTAGAATGCAATATTGGAGGCCATCATGATAACCAAGGACAAGAAATGAGACTGAAATGCCAGAATTGCCATCCTTTTGGATGTTTGCCTTGTTGCAAACACTCAGGCAGCACCATATGTCGTATAGTCGCGTGCAGCAGTGCGTATGGGAGGACTCCTACACATGTGCATAGGTGCACAGAGCAGCATTTTGGGATTGATGGAGTTGGTGAAAATGTCATATGTGATCCACACAAAATAAAGATTGACGACGATTGTGAATTAGTGTGTTCTTGTACTGCAATTCCACTGCCATTTATTCCTCTGAACAAGATCTCACCCAGCCAGTGTCTCATCGGAGAAACGGATAAATTATCACAAACAAATGAAGTGAGAATAGATGAAGCAGTAGTGTCCAAAGTGCTTGTGCACTGTGCTGATTACTACAGTGTCAGTTGATGGCAGCATATCACCAATT